>BLSH010557418.1:1261377-1287095 GCA_018402905.1 Glandirana rugosa | reverse complement strand
ACTTTTCAGACACAGTTTGAAGATGATCCACATTCACCTCCATTTTTGCATTTTTTAAGTTTTTATTTTTTTAAAAATATTTAAAGTTATTTCCCTGTCCCCATTTTTTTGTAGGGCACTTGCCCTACCCTTACCCCCATTTTACTTCCTTTTGCAGCCCTCTGGGGCTTTCCAGGACTTTCCTACAGCCATTTTTGTGCCTAAAAGTTCGGGTCCCCATTGATTTCAATGGGGTTCGTTGTCCGTGCGATCGTTCGGGTTCCGTCCGGACCCGGACCCGGACTTTGTCCCGAAGTTCGGACGGACCAGCAGAACCCGAACTTCCAGGTGTTCGCTCAACTCTATTGGTGATATTAACTTCCTGTTTGTGGCACATTAGTATATGTGAGGGGGGAAACTTTTCAAGATGAGTGGTGACCATGGCGGCCATTTTGAAGTCAGCCATTTTGAATCCAACTTTTGTTTTTTCAATAGGAAGAGGGTCATGTGACACATCAAACTTATTGGGAATTTCACAAGAAAAACAATGGTGTAGAATATATGTTGAATAGGCTATAGCAACTTAGAATGGAGTTTTATGCAGATAAATAAAAGTAAATCTGGTAATCTACAAATTCAGCAATAAGTAAAGACATTAGAAAATAGCAACAGCAATGCAAATCAATACTGTGATAACTGCTCTGTAAACAGTAGGCTACTTTAGAGTGCAGTCTATATGAATAGCAGCAATGAAGTTTAAAACTCCCTAAAGAGGTTCCTCTTACTATGGACAATAGGCAAAGTTCTTGTGAAGCAGCTATCAGAGCGAACAGTCTTTAACCCTAGTTCTTCAGCTGTCTAGTGTTGGGGCCCAGTCTTTAAAGTGTTACACACGAGTACATCCCCCAGTAAAGTATGCATGAGTAAATAATGCTGCTAGTTAGATGGCCAGTCCCTATGTGCTCAGTGTCTGCTACCAGCAACAAGTTAATGGCATCAGTGTCCTCTCACCAGTCCCAGGGATACAGCAACAGGGGTTCTGCTGTTCAGCTCACTTCTGGATCTATGAATATTGAGTGAGCAATCAGCGCTTCCCGCAAAAAAATTCCTTTTGTGCTTATAAATCAATCGATCTCACAGTGAGCAAAGCTCTATATATCTATCAGTTGCTGCTGTACACTACTTAGTGATTCAACCACGCAAAAATCAGGGACATATACAACTTAATACAGTGCAGTGCTGCTGATCAAATCTATAAACAGTGATAATCAAATACAATGTATCTAATAAACCATGCATAAACCAAACACAAATAAAAAGTCCATAAACAAATACTCTCCCCCTCAGTGCTCTTCAATCTTCTTTTACAGAATCAAAAGTGAAATCCCATCACCAGGTGAAATGCCCGCTCACCTCACAATAAATAATCAGAGCTCATATTCTGTGTATCCTGCTGATCTCACAGATGGATATCCTCTTCCCCCTCCTGGGATGGATCACTTTGTGACAAAGACAGCCCAGGCTGTGTACTCCTTTACTTGCTGCTTTCATGGAAACACTCACTCCTTCCAATCATGGATTAGATCGCTCATTATCCTCGTAATTCTCCATATGTAATAAAAAGGCATCTCCATAGTGCTCTCTGTATAAAACTCTTTATTAAAATGCCCCCTTTAAAAAGTTCCATTTACGAGAAATACAGTAAAACAAGCGGTATTAACATATGTCAGCGAGCTCACCACTCGGCCGAATTAGTAGTGTCTCCATGACTCAATGGGCTGGGCTCCTCCCTCCTATACGTGTGTCGCCACCTGATTGGCTTTTTCAGTAGGAGTCCTTTTTTTTTCCATTCAGTCAATCAGGCTGAATGAAAAAAACAAGCAGATTCCTCCATCCACTCTAATGAGATGGATGGAGGAATCCTCCCTGCTTGGACATTGTACTCTGACAGCAGGACTGGCCACTGTCAGAGTACACTCACCAGCAATTGAGCGACAAAAGCTTTCCAACTTGTCCATTTGACAAGTCAATAATTTGATGGGCTTCTGTCTTGCAGGGACACAATGATTGAAATCAGTTCCCTGCTAAATCAGGCAAATTTGATCTGTCTATGGCCAGCGTTTCACGATTGTATTTGAACAGAGTTAATTTATCCATTGTTAATCAGTACTGAAAACAATAATACACCATTTGCTTTTTAAAGGCAAATCTTTTTAACCCCTTCCTGCAGACAGTATTTACATATGCGGCGTCACTGAACAAGACTTTTTTCCGTGGGGACGCATGTATGATTATCTGTCTTTGTGCTGGGAGCGTGCCACACAGCAATCTCCAAGCACAGAGACTGGACTCTCACCGGGAGCCCCAGGTCCCATAGTAACAATTGGGACCAGTAACTCTCAGTTTCGGGTCACCTAATCACTGTGATAGCCTGTGATTGACTCTTACAGTGATCAATCACTGTGCAGCCTGCCCCTGTGTTTTATTTTTCTCTGAATGGAGGGAGAAATACATTGCATCTCTCTCTCCTTGCAGGGAGAAAGAAATAAACAAAAGTGTGTAAAATAATAAAAAAATCAGGAGATATCCATTACCATTTACCACTAAATGAAAGCCTGATTTCTCCTGAAAAGAAAGGTATAATCCACCTAGATACACAAAGTCATTGCAATGATATATACAGTTTTACTAACACATGTTAAAGTTGTAAAATTGTGTTCAGACATTAACATTTGTTTTACCCTCAGACACAAATGGGTTCAAAATAGCCCTCATTGTCAGCTTGAAAATTGCTAGTATGCAATACAATTTCTCTTTAATGGTAAATGGTACACCTTAATGGTGTAATTAACAGCATCCTGTTGTCGCCACTTATTCAGCTTCTGGTTCTGGAAGTCAAGGTTGTGGTGTGACATCATTGCCAATAACATGTAGTGCTGATGGTAATGATGATATTTACAGTACAGCCTGTGCTTGGAGGGAAAAAATTGTGTTAGTTTGTCAAGACAATTTCAGTACCTGAAGAATAGAACAAGCACAGTTTTGTACCTCTGTAAGCTACCCTTTTTTAATTATTAATATGTTCTTTTTTCCCCAAATGTGCTATTTAGGTACATCACATAGAGATTCAACTCTTCTAGTTGTTCTGATGACCACTATCATAAGAACAAAAATTAAAGGGCAATTCTGATTTTTACAGTTCTCACCGGGACAGGAGGGGAGGGGAAACCTTTCAACTGAGACTCCTGTTTCAGTTGCAACTGTTAAAGTTTTTCTTCATTTGCTGTTTTGTCAAAAGGACATTGAATAAAGGAAACTCTTTCTGGTGGGAACAAAGTAAGTAAAAACATGACAAAAATATGACATAGGCATAAACCCTCCTCCATTCTAGAAAAATTGATTTGGTGTCTTCTCTACATTTCCAACCATATTGACCAAACTTCCAAATATTAGGTATTAATATAATTCTTAAATAACCTCAAAACCTGTTTTATGGCTGTCATGTGATTGTTGTGTTTGCGCACTTGTTGAAGTTCTGGCAGTCTAAAATTGTTCAAACCAGTTATTGAAATTGTAGGATGCAAAAGATTTGAGCAAAATTGGTGTATGAACCTGTTTGGTTAGCTGGATTCCCTTTCTCCTTTTAATACCAGGAAACGTATTGATAACACATGGTCAGGTTTAATTAAGTTCAAATATTTCCTGTAGCTAGGCCAGATGGTTCCAAAGAGGCTGTTCTGCCTTTGAAATGGATTGTTAAGACCTAACCTAATTTTGGCCTAATTATTCCTAAGAGAGCAGAAGGGCTGACCATTTTCGTATTAACAAAAATAAGATTAAGGTGACATAGCAAATTATATGGATATTACTATAGGCAGGTGGTTTGACTATTTATATGACTGAGCAGAGCTTATTTATAATAAATAATGAGTTTTGGGAGTGTTTTCACTCCCACACTGGACCACACTACACTGGACCATGAGTGCCTTATACTAAAGCCATAGTAATACCAAAACAGTCATAATAATATTGAGTGTTATCAGCAGGTGGATGCATTCTAGTGTACAGTGATTAAATATATCATTTAAGAAATGTAAAGGGAAATTAGTTGTATGCATAGTTACATTGGTCCAGGTTTGACCAATGTAAAAATATGTACTGTGAGAGTGCCATCATCCCAAACTTGAGTAGGAACAAGAATATCCTCTAACGTGTGGAGGACTATCACAGGCACGAAAGACAATAAAGACCCTTGTGCACAATTAGTGTTAAATAGTATTTTATTGCATATCGAAAAAGGTTAAAAAATACAATCATAAAATAACTAGCAGCTTGTAAATGATATATCAGCAACACAATAATATTGGTTGCCAAAAACATTGACTCAAGGATGTCTAATAATTTTACTCTTCATTGTCAAGCTTTTTGGCAAGGTTGTCTCATTCTGAGCAGGGCCCTCTTAAGCCTCTTGTATTGCATTGTAACTGTATTGTCTTTTATATTGTAAAGCTCTGCATAATCTGTTGGCGCTATATAATTCCTGTATTATAATAATAATAATAATTATTATTTTACTCTTTGTGGTCAAGGTTTCTGGCAACCAATATCATTGTGTTGCTGATATATCATTTACAAGCCACTAGTTATTTTATGATTGTATTTTTTTACCTTTTTTGATATGCAATAAAATACTATTTTTCACTTCTTGCGCTCAAGGGTCTATATTGTCTGTCGGGCCTATAATAGTCCTGCATACTTTGAAGGGTATTCTTGTTTCATCACCTGCTTCCAGGTCCACCGAGTGGCTACCCTGCTGCATTCTCAAACCAGGTCAGCTGCTCAGCAGGGGCACCATTCCGAGAATGCTTTGCATTTTCTAAATGAATGCAGTGTCCTTTGATCGGATGAGGTGGAGAGACGGGGTGGTGGTCATATTTATCCAATCAGAGAATGCTTTGCATTCATTCAGAAAATGCAAAGTATTCTCTGAATGGTGCCCTTGCTGAGTGGCCTACCTCCTGTGTTCAGAATGAATTAGGCCAGCCACTCAACATGGGATCTAGAAGCAAATGGAGATCACTGGAGTAGCAGTATCTACTTCAATGATTTCAGGTGCATCAGCCAGGTGTATATATATATAGCTATATTGGTCCAAGCTGGATCAATGTAACAATTTAAAAATATACCAATCATCTTGAAATATGTAATTTTATTCTGTTATTTTGTCATGTTTTTTTTAACACACATGAAGTAATCAGTTGAATGCTTTTCCTTGTAAATTTGTCTTAAGAGTTTAAGGATATAACGCTGTCTACAGACTTTTTCTATGTTTGTGCGGTTTGCGTGGAAAGAGAAAACAGGTGACACAAGCAGATATATTGTGGCAGAGGATGTGTGTAGGTGTGAACCCTTTGTCTGTTTCTTCACGTGCACTTCAGTAGTGTTCACATATTATCATCATTTGCATTTAAGGAACAAATGACCTAAAAAAAAGTCATGAATTCATGCTGCTCTCTTAAAGTCAGTCCATCCAAAACTGTTAGTGGTGAGAAGCCAGATCAGTGGTTGAATTATCCACTGGCTTTTTCATGACTTCCTGTGTGTGTCTGTATGACAAGAAATGTATGACATTTATTACATACTTTATAGTAATACGTTCTTCCTGACAGATAAAATAAAAGCCAACATTTAATTAATAATTGTGCCTATGTGACATGTATGGAAGTAAACAATTGGTTTCTAGCAATTCATTTGTCAGAGTATTTATGTATGAAAACAGGCATGGTAGGTATTATAGGGCAATATAATACATTTTAGCATTTAATGTATATGTTAACTAAATTACCCAAATCCTATATAAGCTTTAAGGCCCCTTCCACATGGTGCAGAGTCCACCAGGAGTCTGCCTGCACAGCGGAGTATCTGTCCACTGATCCTTGCAGATCAGGCGTAAAGCTGGTCCGTGCCCACTCCGCTTATGCAGAGCAGACACAGCCAGCTCTCCTCTATGGGCACCTGTCCATTTACACCCAACTGCCTTGTGATCCGCTAGAGCTAGACAGATGGGGAACAGATCCCCATCCTTCTGTTTTTAGCGGATCAGATGGGATGTTAGTAGGTGTAAATGGACACATATTCATTTACACCTGCTGCTCCATAGATCAAAATAGAGGGTCCGAATGAGTCTGCCTGAAAAACTGACAGACGGACCCGATCGGTCTGTTAGTGTGAATGAAATCCCGTTATGCAGTTCCATATGCTCTCAGTTGTCCATACCAGAGCTCATCACGTTTTAAATGGGGTACACCCTCCCATTAAAGAGGCAGCTGTTGGGGGGCCTCTCCATGAAATCTGCCGGATCCCTCAATCCCCTTTCATCTTAGATGGTCTGATCATTACAATTCTGTGCCTCCTAGCAGCCACTCCAAGTCATTCAAATTATGGGCATGTGCTCTCCTTCTCTAGCTGAGATCAGACCCCCTGCGACTTTGATCTTCCAAACAAGTTGCTGGACCTGTCACAGGCATTCATTAAAGGTGCCAACTAAGCCCGTCCTCTGCCTCTTTGCTCTATTCATAAAAGCTGTACTATTGCTCCCTAAATAAAAAGGGGCATTTTCAACACCCCTCAAATGCCTATGCAAATGATATTATGGACAGCACACAGTGCTGTTCCCATTATGAAAACATGAAGCGTTACTGTTGCATCACTTCGCTTCAAAATTGAAGCCTCATGTCGAGTTTAAGGCTGGGTTCACACTATCCGACACAAAAACGGTCAGACTTTTGATCCTACTTTGCCCTGCAACATCGGTCCTACTTCTGTCCTACTTTTGTCCTACTTCCATCCAGCTTGAATGAACAAGATAAGATTTTGCCCGACTTTGAGATAGTGACTTGTCCTTTCATCAATCAAAACAATCCCAGTGTGAGATAAATTCCTTTTACTGCTGCTGTTATTACCTAGTCGGATGTCACAAGTCGGATGGTTAGAACAAGGATCGGACTTTGATGCTACTTCAATGATATTCAATGGGCTGAAGTAGGACCAAAGTCGGACCAAAGTAGTACAGGAACCTTATTCAAAGTCGGACCGACTTGTGTCGGACCAGATGGCTCTCATAGGGAAACATTGGTTTTGTGATGTAATGCGACTTGTGCTCACAATGTCGGTCCGTTTGTCGGACAAGTGTGAACCCAGCCTCAAAGGAGTAAAAACGCCATAAATGAATTCTCATGGTTTGTAAACGTGGCAACTTTTGCGCAAACCAATCAAATGCCAATTGCGATTTTTTTTACAACAAATATGTAGAAGAATATATATCGGCCAAAACTGATGAATACATTTGTTTTTTTTATTTTTGTGTTTTTGGACATGTATTATAGCAAAAAGTAAAAAATATTGTTTTTTTTTTCAAAATTGTCGCTCTTTTTTTGTTTATGGCGCAAAAAATAAAAACTGCAGAGGTGAGCAAATACCACCAAAAGAAAGCTCTATTTGTGGGAAAAAGGACATCAATTTTGTTTGGATATAATGTCGCACGGCCGCGCATTTGTCAGTTAAAGCGACGCAGTGCAGAATCGCAAAAAGTACTCTGGTCATTAAGGGGGAAAATGTTCTGGGGCTGAAGTGGTTAAAGATACTTTCACTAAACATTCACTGGTGGTAAACCAGTTACTGCCATTAAAAACACATACACAAGGAAGAATATGAATGGTTGGTGAATTTCAGAATTATTTATTTTTTAAATAAACCCCTAGGTATCCTTTTTGAAAGTCAGTGAGAATGTAGCTGTGCTTTGATGGAAGCAAAAGCAATTTGGCAGAATAAAGTACAGTGTGGAGCCTCCATCTGCTGGTGACTAAGCATATTACTATACAGGAATAGTGGGAAATGACACACTCATTCAGTATCTAGGAGGAAAAAAGTGCAGATTAAGAAAAATAATACTTATTGTATTTCTATGTATTGCCAAAACGTATTGTTTTTTATAGCGATAGAGCGGAGAAGGTTTAAAACTCCTGTTGGGTTTTACTTCTATCTGGGGCTCTGTTGGGGGCATATTTTCTTACTTTGAGGAGATGACAATTATGAAGATGACAATTTACCAGACAGGAAGGGAAGGAAAATATAAAACAGGGAAACAGACAACAATTACAAACTGACAGAGGCAATAATTCTAGCAATTATTATTACTATATTTTAAAAAAAAAATGCCAAAGTGCCCTAATTCATTTACTAACTGATCTGCTAGGATGTACTCCCTAAACCATAAAATACAACTATTGTATAAAAACTAATAAGGCCACCATGTGTGGTCTCAAAAGAGGCTAATACTGGAACACAATGTGGTATAAAAATCCTAATATTATTAATATCAAAATCCCAAAAAATTTGAACATGTCTGGAGACACGCCATCCCATCCTGCCTTTTGTCCATAGACGCTGAGAAGCGTTTGACAGGGTGGGATGGTGTTTCCTGGAAGAGACTTTGATATAATGTGGTATTGGTCTCCAATTGTTGCAAAAGATAATGGCTCTGTATAATAAGCCCCGAGCAAGGGTTCGGATAAATGGGATCCTGTCGGACCCATTCCCAATAACAAATGGAACCCTTTCCCCACTATTGTATATACCGGTAATGGAACATCTTACCAAAGCTATACGAAAGAAGCCAGATATACAAGGGATCAAAATAAAAGGTAAGCAGTATAAAATGTCAGTTTATGTAGATGATCTTTTATTAAACATTACTAACCCAATAATAACAATCCCGAATCTTATTCAGGAATTTGATCGATTTGGAGAGACAAGTAATTTTAAAGTGAACTATGAAAAATCTGAAGCATTAAATATCTCATTATCAAATAACATTCAAATTCATCTTCAGAGGAATTGTCTCTTTAGATGGCAACAAACAGCTCTGAAATATTTAGGTATATATATACCCCGAAATCTGGATAAATTGATAGAAATTAACTACACCCCTCTGATTAATAAAATGTTAAAATTACTTAAAAAATATGACAAAAACACTTTTTCATGGATGGGAAGGATAAATGTAATAAAAATGGATATACTTCCCAAAGTATTATACGTGTTTCAGACAGTTCCGGTGTGTCCCCCACCACCTTAATCCGCAAATTACAGATGGCAGTGGGGGAATTTGTCTGGAAACATAAACCTCCCCAAATTAAACGAGACATACTAATTAGGCCTAAATTAAAAGGAGGCCTAGCCCTCCTGGACTTTATGAAATATATACAAGCCATACACGCAACTAGGATAGTAGACTGGTTTCAAAATATAGAGAGTAAACAACGGGTTGGATTAGAAGAAGATATGCTGGGCATGAAATTAAAATCTATACCATGGATTAAATTAACAAGTCATCTGAAAATAATAAATACGCCACCCTTGGTTCTTTTTACCCTGAAGGTATGGGATTTACTTGTTAAGAGGGGAGCCCTATCTACCCAGATCGGGCCTATGACACCTTTGTTCTCCAAACCGGATTTTCAACCGGCAATGGAGGCTATAACTTTTTTGAATTGGCAAAGACGGGATGATGTGAGACTGGCGCAGGTCCTGGGGGATGGTGGAATTCATTCAATGGACACATTAATAAGAGAGATCCCAAATTTTTTTTTGTTGTTTTTTTTGTTTTTTGTTGGTTCATCTGGAGATTGAATGTTGATAGGGTGGTAGGATTAAGGTTCCACACCTGGGCGGGCCTATATGTAAATGGCAACGCGCAGGGAAGGAACCATAGACATGAAATAATAATAAAAGAGATGATATGAAAATTGTATAGGAGGAAAATATGCAGACAGTAACGTACCTAGGCCTAAAAATGTTTAAGATAGGATACAGAAAAATACAAAGTAATTTATGAAAGAAATAACACGGCTTAGGCTCAAATTAAAAAAATACGTGTTTAATTGTTGAAATGTTATGGAAATATTTAAGGTGTAAATTTTTCTTTCTTCTTTTTTTTTATCTTTTCATATCTATAGTAGTTCACAACTGACTCCCCTGACTGTATGCTATATATATATATATATATATTGAAACATTTTATAAACAGATATTAAACATAAAAATCCTAATATTATTAATATCAAAATCCCAAAAAAAACTTCACCCTCCACCATATTAAAATGCCAACGTTGCCACTACAAACATCATCCCATGTCCCGATCACTATCATATCATGCTACCTAAAGCTAACAACCTACATAACCAAGATCCAGTCTTTAGACTAGTGTGTGATTGTATATTCCATCATACTAGACCAAAACAAGGGTCATCATTACAGGATTCTGGATGATATACCATCCAATGTCATCCGTATTATTCAAGGTTTTGCCAAAGGAGTACCACCCATATACCCAATTTTTTATAGTAATTATTGCACTTATCACCTTCAAAATGTTAGGCCATTAGTTATAACACTGTCCAACAAAAGCAGAAGGATAGTGCAGCAAAACATATAGGGACAGTCTCCCCCTTCCTAAATTTCAAGTTATCCTTGAATTGCTGTCAATTTAATCAATTCCCCAATGCTAAAGCTGAAGACTGTCGCTGGTAACAGATGCACACTTCATCATCATCACCATTCTGTATTCATTGCGGAACAATAGAAAACATTTTATACACATAAGTCTTATGGATTGGACATTTTAGGCAAGAGATCCTCAGTACAAAGGAAAGCAAGTATGTTAGCAAAGACGTCTAGAGGAGCAGCCCACCCTTAATGTTTTTCTATTCCCAATGGCAGTAGGTTAGTACACAAGCAGTTAGTGCCTAAGCTATCTCAATAACAAGTGGGATAATAAGTGCATATTACACTGTGAGTGTCCACTCCATTTTACCACCCACAGGCAATAGTGTTAGCAGATTGATCCAGCTCACTCCTTACTGTTATTCTTCAACATGATTGTCATATTCATGGCAGGGAGGGTCCCAACATCTGAGTTATCTGTGCAGAAAGCTCAGCAGTTTGTTAATCATGGATTGGAAGATCAGCATTTGGGTGGGAGAAGATAGATTTGGCTGCCAGGGGGTGCATCACTATGTTTTGCTCAGCCCATATTCAGGCTTTATTCGGATACTCTTGGAAGGTTCTGACGAAGCCAACCCTGTATGAAATGAATTCAAATACCATCTCCCCTTATTTTCCATAGCAGCAGGGATGTAGACGTTGGACAGATTTTTACTGTAAATAGGCAGCAGATGTTTCTAAGTTGTTAGAAACTGACTTTAGAGTCTCAGATGTGATTTTTGGGAATTTACTTTCTTATTTATTTTTAGGTACTTATATAGCACCATCAATTTACACAGCGCTTTACATAGACATCGTACATTCACATCAGTCCCTACATAGAGAGAGAATTTAGAATCTAAGGTCCCTAACTCACATTCATACATACACATATTAGGGTCAATTTAGACAGTGTCCAATTAACCTACCAGCATGTCTTTGGAGTGTGGGAGGAAACCAGAGTACCCAGAGGAAACCCACACAGGCAGAACATGCAAACTCCTGGCAGGTAGTGTTGTGGTTGGGATTTGAACCAACTACACTAGTGCTGCTAGGTGAAAGTGCTATCCACTACACCACTGTGCCACCCATTACTTCACAGTGCATGCAGTTAGAGATATGACGGATTGTTATAAAGCTCGTTTGCTGTCTGTTAAGAATATGTAAAAAGTCCAAAGTCTGGGTAAAAGTGCACTTTATCTAAAGTTTGCTGTTGTTATTTTGCTATGAAACAAACAGTTACATTGTAATGATTGCTCCTCACATTTGAAGCTGGTATATTGGAACAAATTTGTTATATTGTATCTTTCAGTGGTCATCGGTATAGAGCGGTAGTAGTCAACTGAAAATAGAGAGGGCCCCAAACACTTTCAGAGGGCTGCACGACAGCAGTGGACTTTCATGTGTTCAGATGCGTTAGGGGGGCACCTCATGCCTGAAAATCTTGGCCCTGCAGCATTATATTCAGCATACAGTAACAGACACTGAACAGAAGGTTGAAGTACAATAAGCCCACATCATGTCAGTGGCTGTTATCAAAACATTGAGGTCAGTGGGTGCTGCATTGGTGTCATTGGATGCAATATGAGCTCTCAGCATTGGTGTCAGTGGCTGTTATAATATTTAACAGCATTGGTGTGTGTGGCTGCCATAATAAACCCTATCATTTGTATGAGCAGCTGCAAATATTAACCCCCAGCATTGGTGTCAGAGACTACAATAATAAAGCCTGGCATTGGTAGCGCTGCAATAATAAATCTCAGGATTGGTGTGAGCATCTTCAAAAATATTTAGCAGCTGATGTTAGTGGAAGCAGCAATAACTCCCAACTGGTGTGACACTGTGGTGTCACAGTGGATGGATAGACAACACCCAGCACTGGTGGCAGAGAGTCAAAGACCGCAATAATAAACCACACGTTACTACTCAGTTACAGTGCTATTTAATCCCCCCCCCTCTCGTGGCAGTGTTTTCTTAACCCCCCCTTCCCATTGGTGGTTACTGGCAGTGAGCTTTACTCTGCAAGCATTGGTGATTACTTGCCTGATCACATGCTCCTGCACCGCTCTCTCTCTCTCCCAGAGGCTGGGACACTTTTACTGGGAGGCAAAGTATTCCGAATACAGTCTATTTCAGTGCCAGGTGCTGGAATGCATGGAGCTTTTTAGAGCGTGACACTCTGCTGCTGCTCTGGTGGCCAGCAGGTGAAGGATCCAGCCCAACACTTGGGGGGGGGGACATATGGAGAGCCTGTGGGCCGCATATTGGGCACCAGCGGCTTAGAGCATATCCTCTGGGGACTCTGGACAATTGGCTAAATACATACTTGAAATACATATACTTTATGTTGACTATTGTACCTGCCAAAGTATTTGTGATTCTGCACAGCCACTCTTACCTCAGTCACACTATACAGCCAGGGAATTCATTCACTGTCCAGTGAGTAAGCTAGAGATGGACAGGGGGCATATGATGCTGCATTTCTGATTTAAGAAATAGCTATGACATTGACCTGGTTATATAGAGGTGTGTAAAATTTGCATACAAAGTGACTCTGTCATGAGAAAAGTATGAGGGTGGCCATTGCAGGTTTTCTTTTAAAAATACAAGTTGCCTGGTTGTGCCTGACTTTAATATGTTTTGGTCACAATCCCAGAACAAGCATGCTATAAAAGATTGTCAACAAATGTGAAGACTACTTATTTCTATAATTGTTAAGGGTAAGATATAATTGAAATCAAAGTATCAGAATGAAAGCCAGGGAACTGGCATTTTCAAAGAGTTAACTAATAGAAGCCTTCACTAAACTCTCTTAACAGTATCCCTTTAAACTATTTATTCATGTTTGGCTGAGGTTTCATTTTAAAATCATATTCAATCCTCTCTGGAGGTCCTTTTTTTATACTTACCTTTTCCAGGAGTCTTCAGGTGGATCACATGTTGCACAGGGCCCACCTTCTATTCAGATCTTTTCTGATAGCAGGTGGTCTTCATGAGGCAGAAATTAGCATTAACATCAAGGGTGTTGCGAGGATTGTGAAAGATCTGAGGCACAGATAAATGGTAGGCTTGGCCCAAGCACACCTAAGCATGGGAAGTCCTCAATCATAGAAAGCTGCTCCAGATGAGTGTCTCCAGCTATTCCCCGCACACACTAGTCAGGTGCCAGCCCAGCTTGCATGCTATATACTTTGAAAGAAAAAGCTCTGGATGGCTGCACTTCTGAAAATCCACTTTATTTAAGATGAAAACAACAAATGACAGGTGGTTAACAGTTGGAGCAGGGGACAAATAAGCGTTTCATGCTATTACCAGCGCTTAGTCATTACCCATTGAATCTAGTCGCCAGATACATCTTTATACAACTTATAACAGCTGTCATTTATCCACAGGTGAGCAATACAATTAAGATAACACTCAGTCGGCATCCAAGAAACTCCATCTGCAATGCACAGTAAATATAACACTCAAGACTTGTATAGAAGGTTCAGTCTAGATCCACCACCAGAAAAAAGAAAAATCTGCAAGTGAAACTAGGACCAAGCCTAATATACAATTCCAATGGCATATCCAAAGGGAAAAGAAGACATGCATGTATATAAATACCAATAAATTAAAACCAAAGTGTTGAATATAATGAGGAACAATTCTAATATACATATAATATATAGCTTAACGCAAATATAGCTGCAAAATATCATTACTAGCTATATTGACAATACTGTAACTGATGGAGTCCCGCAAAACTGAACAAAACACAGAATCAGGAAAGAAGTGGAGTCATCCAAGGGAACCTAAAAAAAAAGAGAGAGAAAGAAAAAGAAAGAAGGACAGTAACAGGCACCCTGCAAGGGATCACTCATAAAAATGAGTGAGACCCCAATCATAATTTTAACAGTTAAAGATCTGTGTTCTCAAATGCAAGATCAAAAAAACTTCCCACTTGCACAGATATCTGACACTGTCCCCCCTCTAGGAGGTTTCCTAACTTTCCCAATCCCCTGTATATGGAGAGCTGCGAGATTGCCACCATGTGTGATCTCTCAGATTCCTTGTTGTTCTGCCTACATATTGTATGTGGCAAATTTTGCAGTTGATCAAGGATATCTAGTATACTGTATTCCACACTTGTAATTACCTTTTAAGTTCAGCCAGGCAACCCCCTTGTGTTACTAAATGTAAAATAGCTGGGGGAGAGGGAGTTTCCCAAAGAAGGGGCATGTTGAGAGACTTCTTTGACACCATCAGAAAGAATTCGGGCATGCACACTGTTGCCAAACAATATTGACAGATGATGTTCAACAATGTTTTTGAATTTTTCTAAACTCCATGCATAATGCAGTGGAGAACATAAGTGGTCTTCTCTCCTTACCTCCTCGTGCCCTCCTACCCAGTAGGCTACTCCTCTCAGTTCCCCTGGCTATGTTGACAGCCCTTCTAATGTTATCCTCGGGATATGCCCATTGTGAGAATTGATCTCTCATATTGGAGATCTCCCTCTCAAAGTCAACATCACTGCTCCATATTCTGCATAGCTGTAAAAATTGCCCCACAGGGATGTCTCTGATAGTGTGTCAGAATCTGCCCTTAAAATGCTATTACCGGACAAGGGCTTCCTGTAGAGGTTGGCGATGACACATCCTTTACAACCTTCCAATGTCACATTTAAAAAACTGATGGAACATCTATCCATTTGTCCAGTGTAACCCAGGTTTAACGTATTATCATTCAAATATAATAAAAAATCATACAATGTACCTAGTTTACTGGAACAAATAAATATCAGGTCATCAATATAGCGCCTAAAAAAATTTGATGTGTGGGTGGAACGGGTTATCGCATCCAAAAATCCTCACTTCGTCTCACCAACCCATGTACAGGTTGGTGAGAGAGGGTGAAAACCTAGCTCTCATTGAATCCCCTTACTTTTGAAGATAAAATTCCCCATCAAATGAGAAAAAGTTATGAACATATGGGAATACAAACCACACTGGTCCAGGAAAAAAAGACTGCCCTGAGTCCCATAGAGTGTGGAATGGAGGAGTATAAACTAGATACATACATATAATCCAAATATCACCCTCCACCCGCTCATATCCCTGACAAAGCTTCAAAAGATCATTTGTGTCACGCAAATAGCTAGGTAACCTAGTGACTAAGGGCTGGAGCTGGTAGTTCAACCATTGTCCTATCCTCTCATTCAATGACCCAATGCAACTATAGGTTTCCCCACAAGGGGGTTTAGTCCCTTGTGGCTTTTAGGTAAGTGGTAAAAGACAGGAGTGACATGTGTATCCTGAACTAACAGCTCACTGCACGGATAGTATACCTAGTCTAATGCCCTGCTGAACCAATGAGGTAAATTCAAGCTGGAATTCATTAGTAGGATCCTTTCTAAGTTTTTGATATGTGACACCATCAGAGAGCTGTCAAACCTGTATGTGTCTGCATTCTGATTGACAACCAATCCACCTTTATCTAAATGCTTTATAACTATAGAGCGGTCCTCACTTAACTGCCCAAGTGATTGCCTTTCCTCTGTGCATCCTTCAGACACAACATTTGAGGCCAATCTCAATAGTTCCTGCTCGATCATTTTAATGACACCGATTTCTTTACCCTTAGATTGGACTGGGTAGAAATCTGACCATGATTTAAAAGAGACCAGGACCACAGATCCCCGTTCCTCCTCTTCCTCCAATCGAGACTCATGGGCCAGATCAGTCAGACCATATAAATTACACTGCTCCCTAAAATCTAATTTAAGATCTAGTTGGTCAACATTCATATTCTCTTTACTCAGTTCTTTAATGTCCCCAAAGTAATGTTTACGCAAACTGAAGGAGGGTGCAATTTTTTTAAGGTCCAAACTGGTATCAAACAAACTAAAGTAGCACAACGGACACAAATCTAACCCCTTAGAGAGCAGAGAGAGCTCAACTTCTGTCAGTGCCCTAAAGGATAAATTCACCTTTTTTCCTCTAAAATCCAGCTCCCCTATGTACCATGATACCCTTAATGTACCTAGTGTGCAGAAAAATACAAGCTTTCTTTGATTTTGAGAACAAGGCCTTACCTTAGCCCTTGCTGTATTTCTTCGAAAGCTTCAGCGACTCCTTGGTATACGGACAGAGACAGAGGAACCAGTTAGACACAGGAAAGAGATTACCAGCTGACCTCATTAGCACACCTTCACCCATAAACTACGTTTTGACAGCACCACCATGCGTTCCCACTACTCTGAGTGTGAGTGGGGCCTGAAAGTGAAATTGGTGCATTTAAACAAGAACAATGAGGCTCCATTCACATCTATGTGTGGCAAACCACACAGAAAATACACATTTTGCCATGGGTTTCAGAAATGCTGCTAATGTGCATCGTGCTAGTGTTGTCATTGCATGTTGAAGGCTCCCCAAGAGTGCAAACGCAGCAAAAACTGTGGTAGGGCACCATGTTCCACTCCAAAAAAGTAATGGAGCTTCACTGGGGTGGCGATTGTCGTGTGTAGGGCAGCGCTGTTCTACACGTGCCGAGTGAAACCGCTCCAAAACACGTAAAACAAACACATGCGGAAATGTGAGTTTTTGCTACATGGAGATGTCAACGAGACCTGACAACTGAGTGTCTCCATCCACTCCCACTTATGCACTTGTATAAAGATGGCCATACACTATCTGATTGTACAATCTCTGTACAATTTCCTTTAGATGTACCAGACCTATGAAGTTGGAGGACACAAATAATCTATCAATTTGTATCAAATCAGACAGGCCCTTGTACTACATAGCTGATGGGAGATCTAAAGGAGATTGTACAATCAGATTGTATAGGAAGTGGGGTGGAAGGTGGCACTGTAATGAGGGAGACACACCCTATAACACCTTCTGCTGTGATAAAAAAAAAAGGAAGTGAATGCTTCTGGGAGTTGACCTACAGGAAGTGAAAGCTGAGAAATACAAATAAAATGACAAGATTTTAAACCTCCCGTGAATAAGAAAAGGGAGAGAAAAGCACATTGGGATGGTTGGGCCAGAAATGACATTGGAAAACGATTCTATTTTTTATGAAAACTGATGTTCTGCCCAAAAATTGTGAATGTATCCTTTGATAAATTAGTGTCTCTGTTGATGTTTCCTTAGGGGATAACGATCCCTGACACAAATATCTTCTTCTTTTCATTGTTCACCCTCTTTGGGTTTTCTTCTTGTCTGTCTATGCTTCTTCTTGTCCGCTTTTTTTTTTTCTTTTTCTTGTTGCCACCCACTGGCTCCCCATTTAAATGTAGTGGTTGTCCTTGGCTGGTGTCAGACATACCTCTCTCACTGGAATCTGAAGATGGATCAGCCACCGACATGGCTAGAGTTTGGTCAAAAATGTAATTTTCTGTGTCTGAGAAATCCTCTCCATAATTCCATTTGAACCAGATTTTTTTTCTTTTCTTTTTATTTTTATTATTCATCTTAAACTGTTGGGGGTTTTTCCACACATACACTAAATTAGATTAATAATCCAGCCTGTCACAAACCAGTTTCTCCTTTCCTGCTATGACCTCCTTCTCTTCTGTCAAGCCTTTCATTAAGCTGAAATCCAAACTCTCAATTATAAGTAGATCTTTGCAAAGCATAATTTCTTTCAGTATTTTAGCAATCTCCCATTGTAGCCTTTCAAGCTCTTGTGTCTTAAATACTATAATGATCCGACAAATTGCCAGTCCACTTCTTCTTTAAATCATGCAAGGTCAAATCAACACCTAACCATGGGATTGGCTTAAAAAGGAATGGTTAGAGTCTTAGCCTACTCCACGTATACATTGCATACATATGCTTCACATACAGTATACTGTACTTACTGTGCCACAAACAACAGTCCCACAAACAGAGGTGGCTCTAGGCTTTGTGAGGCCTTAGGCAAAACTTAGACATGAGGCCCTACTTACGCCCATAATGGGAAAAATAATTCAAGCGATAAAAAATTAACTTTATAAATTGCATATATTAAGAACTTTAACCACTTCCCGACCGCCGTATGCAGAATGACAGCTGGGAAGTGGCTGATTGTTTATCAGCACATACCCCTAGGATCGCCACACTAGACCACCAGGGAGCCTGCCCAGGGACCACCAGGTATGTGCCCACCCAGGACCATCAGGGAGCCGACCAGGGACCACCAGGGAGCCAATCTGGACCACCAGGGAGACCACCCCAATAAGGATGGCACTCAGTGCCACCTTCAAATGCCACCCTAGACCACCAGGGAATGGGCCCCTATCAGTGCACCTGCCCACCAGTGCCCCTATCAGTGTGTACCAGTGCCCCTATCAATGCGTACCAGTGCCACATATCAGTGCCCACCAGTGCCACCTACCAGTGCCACCTATCAGTGCCCATTGGTGCCACCTATCAGTGCCCAGTGCTGCCTATCAGTGCCAATCAGTGCCGTCTATTAGTGCCCATCAGTGCCCCTTTTCAGTGTCCATCAGTGCTGCATATCAGTGCCTGCCAGTGCTGCATATCAGTGCCACCTATCAGTGCCCGTCAGTGCTGCTTATCAGTGCTGCCTAACAGTGCTCATCATTGCTGCCTCATCATCAGTGCCGGTCAGTGTCACCTCATCAGTGCCAATCAGTACTGCCTCATCAGTGCCCGTCAGTGTAGCCTCATCACTGCCCATCAGTGATGGAGAAAATGTACTTCTTTACAAAGTTTTGTGACAGAAACAGAGAATTTTTTTTTTCAAATTTTTTTTATTTGTAGCGCAAAAAATATAAACCACAAGGGTGATCAAATACCACCAAAAGAAAGCTCTATTTGTGGGAACAAAATTATAAAAAATTTGTCTGGGCAAAGTGTTGCACGACCGCGCAGTTGTCATTCAAAGCACAACAGCACTGAAAGCTGAAAACTGGTCTGGTAGGAAAGTGTTCTAAGTGCATAGTATTGAAGTAGTGCTGGTGTCAGTAGTCTCTATCTCTGTGCTGGTGTCAGTGTCAAATTAGGTGTTTGCGAGGCCCCTGTGAGTGCGAGGCCCTAGGCGACTGCCTAATTTGCCTAATTAGAGAGCTGCCTCTGCCCACAAACACACATAGATTTCAGCACAATGGGGTTGATTTACTAAAGGCAAATCCACTTTGTTCCACAAGTGCACTTGGAAGTGCTGTTGCTGTAGATCTGGGGGGGAAGATATTAAATGAGGGAAAGCGCTGCTGATTTTATCATTCAATCATGTACAAGCAAAAACGCAGTTTTTAATTTTCCTTGCATGTCCTCAGATCTACATTGGCTGCACTTCCAAGTGCACTTGTGGAGCAAAGTGGATTTGCCTTTAGTAAATCAACCCTATGTGTCATTTATAGAAAAAAAAACTCTTCTGGTGTCTTATATTATCTGCTGAGAAAATTCTCAATAAAATATGGTGCACTATTTAGCAACCAGTAACTGTTGGGACAATAAACACCTTGGCAAACAGCAAAACATACAGAACACAGCATCAAGGACTATGTTATGTACAACAAAGAGTATAAAGTGCAGAGGTCAGGACTATGAAACGTACATCACAATGCAGTGGTCAGGATTGTGTAACATACAGAGGGCAAGGGTCAGGACTATGTAAGATATAAAGTGCAGGGGTCAGGACTGTGTAGAGTATAGAGTGCAAGGGCTAGGACTGTTCAGCATATGGAGTGCAAGGGTCAGGACTGTGCAGCGTATAAAGTGCAGGGGCCAGGATTGTGCAGAATAGAGAGTGCTTTGGTCAGGATTTTTTGGGTAGCATTTAAAAAAGTTGGAGTTGGGATTGTGTAGTGTATAAAGTGCAGGGGTCTGATCTGTTTACCATATAGAGTACATTGGTCAAGACAATGTAGTGTATAGAGTGTAAATTATTAGCCCATCTGTGACATAATTACCTTTCTGGTGGCTGTGTTTTGAAACACTGCTGCTACACTGCTTCCTGCAAGTATTAAAGGGTAACTTCACTTTCGTGGGAAAAAAATGGCAAATGAAAAAAATAATATAGCATATACAATTGTGACACAAGTGTCACATACCTGGTGATGGAGTCTGATTGTGCAGAGGGCAACCTCTCTTGCGGCCCTGGTTCGGGAACCCCTGATAGAGAAGACAGGAGATTCCGGAGCACAGGGGGGCACGAGGGCTGGTGCGGATGTAGATGGTGTTGTGAGGATCCTCCAGGAGCTCATGCAGACAGAAGAGTGGTGATGCAGGCCGGGTCGGTAACAGGCTGGCTACTGCGGTACAAGGGAGCAAGCAAACGGGTCGTCGGGAGCAGGCAGGGTTGTTAACAGGCAGGCAAATGAGGTACAAGAGTGTCAGGCAGAAGCGTGGTCATAGACAGGCAGAGGGTCAGTACAGGCAGAGTTCAATCAAGGTCAGGCAAGCTGGGTCACAGATACAGATAGTCTTTAGCAAACGGGTCACGGGAACACACTGAAACGCTGTAGAACGGACAGCACTTGCTTCCTGGTGCTGTCCTGCTTAAATGGCCGCTATTGGCGCACAGAGGGCCAGAAACGGCCAAGAAGACTATTTTCCTAACGACAAGTCATATTGTAATTGAATGTTATTAAAAATGCCTTTTGAACCTGCAGCTGCTGTAATTTTCTGTAAAATGCAATGCAATATGCAACCTGGAGGTGTTCTGTACACAGAATGTGTACAGAATGCCCCCTAGATATGTAATTTCCTGCTTGTGTGATTGGCTCACTGACTTTCATAGAAGTTTGCACAAGTCAGATTTTAGGCATCTCCTTCAACAAAAATGTCATGATGAGATACTTCCAAAAGGAAATCACATCTAAAGGGATGCAGACCCTGTGATTTTCCTCATTAGAGCCCTGCAGATGCAGCAGCTGACTGATAATTATGAAACCATTCCCATTAGACTCACTTTGCATGGGCACAAAAAGGTAAAAATCTACAACGTTTGTTAATATCCTTGTAATTTCCATAGATCTCCCTGAGAGGAATGTTTTTTTCTCAACAAAAGTGGAGCCCCTCTTTAAATCAGTAAAATTGAATATCTGTGGAATTACTTGCAGTGGCTGAGAAGCAGTGTAACAGCGGTGTTTAACCGCTTGCTGACCGCTCGGCAATTGACGGCGACAGTGTGGCGCCCCTGCACAAATCTGCGAGATCGCGCCCAGTGAGCTCACTGTGTCCGGGGAGGGCCAGGGAGCGGGTGCGGCGGATTCGATTTCCGCCAGCCACCCGCGATGCCCCCCCCCCCGAGTGAAAGAATGGAGGTCCGTGTAAGTAAACATGGACCTCCGTTCTGTGAGAGGGGGAAGGGCTGTGATCACAGCCTTCCTCTACATGGAAGCTGTGATCGCTTCCCTTCCCCAGCTAGGGCAGTGCCCCCACAGTTAGAACACGCCCAGGGAACACAGTTAACCCTTAGAGCGCCCCCTGCAGGTTAACCCCTTCATTGCCAATGGCATTTACACAGTAATCAGTGCATTTTTATAGCACTGATCGCTGTATAAATGCCAATGGTCCCAAAAAAGTGTCAAAATGTTCCGACATGTCCGCTGAAATATCGCAGTACCGCTAAAAATCGCAGATCGCGGCCATTACTAGTAAAAAATAAAAAAAAATAAAAACCCCAGAAATGAATTCTCATCATCTGTAAACGCGACCACTTTTGCGCAAACCAATCAATAAACGCTGATTGCGATTTTTTTTATCACAAATATGAGGAAGAATATAAATCGGCCAAAAAAAAGGACGCAAATTTCATTTGGGTACAATGCCGCATGACCGCGCAATTTTCAGTTAAAGCGACGCAGTGCCGAATCGCAAAAAGGCCTCTGGTCCTAAAGGGGAAATCCTTCCGGGGCTGAAGTGGTTAAAGACAAAGAATACTGGAAAGAGAGGTACAGTATGCTCCCTCCTTTTTTTAGCAGATGGGCTAGGTGTACAAGAGACCCTGTGCTGATAGGGTCAATTTAAGTGACCCAGCACAACAGCACTCAGTAAACATTAATCCATTAAATTAGTTGGTTCTGCTGCGCAGATCGGCTCCTATAAATGGCGATCTGCGCTGCTGCGGGTGGGGGCGCGCCTCCACCGGTGAACTCTCGTGCTCACTACACTCTGCGTGAGTGTGCTCGTGGGATGGGCAGACTCGATGCCCACCGGCGACCCGCGATTGCCTTCTAGAGAGAAAGAACGGGGAACCGCCAATATGAACAGTTGAACGGTTCCCCATTCTGTCAGTGGGCATGACAGAGATCTACTGATGTCATCGGGATCAGTTAGATCTGTCATGCCCCTGCCAGCCCAGCCCCCACACAGTTAGAACACACCTAGGGAACACAGTTGCCCCCTGCAGGTTAACCCCTTTCCTGCCAGTGACATCTATACAGTAATCAGTGGCTTATTTTACATCTGATCGTTGTATAAATGTCAGTGGTCCCAAAAAAGTGTCAAAAATGTCTGATCTGTCCGCCGCAATATCGCAGTCCCAATAAAAATCTCAGATTGCCACCATTACCAGTAAAAAAAAAATAGTAAGAACGCCATAAATGAATTCTCATGGTTTGTAAACGCGGCAACTTTTGCGCAAACTAATCAATAAACGCAGATTATGATTTTTTTTTAACACATACAGTATGTGCATGATTCATTTGTAGAGATTATTTGATGGTTGAGATCTTTTTGCACAAGAATGTTGTGGACCTTAAGTTTTAATCTGATCCAAATTCCCAAACTTGTAATAAAGCTCAGGATTCCACCTGCAATATTTTGCTGCATCTGTCCTTGGGAAACCTATTTGCCCTTTGTAAATCCACCCCAAAGTGACTATCCCTGCTTCCCAGAGATCACCCAACACCTTCCACTTTTCCATTCTGAGTTTGCTCTTCTTGACAATGCTGAGATTCCTCCTTTCCCCCTCAAAGCTAATGCGGAACCAGAATATAAAATCGTTAAGACAGATTCCTTTGTTCTGTAACCCTTTACAGTAATTATTGGACTTGAAGAGGTAACAGGCAGAGGAAAGGCTGAGCATTCCTGCTCATCACAACAATCACACTGGTTAAAGATTTTCAAACAGAACTTTTGCACAGACCTATTTTGGAGGGTCCAGACGCCCTCCGGCTCCTCAAGAAAGAAAGGTGGTGTCATTCCTTTGGTCAGTGTGATCTATTGTTTGGGCAACATTTGTCTGTTAGGTGGTTGGTTGTAGATCTCTCTGCTGACTTTGCTTTGTTTCCTTCCTATACACTCACTTGGTACTGTTCTTCAACTCCTCCTGCTAGGTCTTCCCTTGTTTTATGTCTATAATTGCCCTGTCCACCCATAGGTGACTGACTGAGCACACTGATTTTTCCTAGGAATGCCTTTATGGGAGTCTCTTTAAAAACAGCTTGTAAGACCCTGATTTAGAATTATTCTTTATATGTTTTGGATTGACCGTAAAGTGTTACTAAACCCAGTAATATGAAAATAGTTCATCTGCCCCCCCACAGTGCCCACAGCTGCTAAATCTTCTTTTTACATTAAACTACTGCCACTATATACCTTTTGGGATGATCTGCATACCACGGTTTCCTTATAACCTGCACAGCTTGTCCATAGCTGTGTGCTCAGATAGGAAGAGATTTACACTACAGCCTCTATACACACCCACATGTGTGATGTCAATATCATGTAACTTGAAGAGTTCAAATGAAACAGGAAATGTTTCATCCAGCATAAGAGACCAAACTGAGCATGTGCAGCTTTACCACTCTGTTGTGTATTATATGAACTTGCTTAGATTGACGATGCAGTAGGGAAGAATCTATGCATACAGGATAAAACAGCCTTTTTAAAACAATGCAGAGGATTAACCCCTTAAGTTCCACAGTGAGTATAACAAGCATGTTATGCTGCATATACAGACTGATTTTACTGTTGTGGGTTTAGTAACACTTTAATTACTAACCTCACTTGGCCTGACCTTGGATGAGGTTCTCCTACCTGGACCTCTGCTGCATTTACTGACACCAAATTAGCTTTTTCTCTGGTTTTCAGTTCTGGTGTGTAGTTCGGTTACTCCCCACAATAACTTCTGGCTACATTCCTTGATTATACTGCTATTTCCACATTCTAGACTGCAAATGTCCCAACCCCACATGGCACTTCCGGAACCCAGAGAGCCTATTTCAAACTTGCTGGTGACTCTGAGCAGCTTTGTCAATTCTAAATAGCCTGCAAAGACCTAATCCTTATCTGGGATGCTCACAGCTTTTATAAATTCATGTGGGCTACCAAGCTTAAACCAAATTTGTTTTAATAAACACTATAACAATAACACTATAACAGGTTATAACAAACTTTCTTTCATGGATGTCTTTGTTTTGCAGTGGTGCTGGTGATCAAACTTTTTTTATTTACCAGACTCTGTAGAATTTATTTGCTGGACTACTTACCCTTCGGGGACTTTGAAAACTCTTTAAAATGAGTTAGCATTGTATTTCAAATAGAAATCACACTGGGTCTAGATCTGAAAGTGTTTGCTCAGATATTTGATTTTCAGGTACCTGGTGCTACTTTCTTTATAAATGCATGTTTCCCGCTGTGCTACTCTTTCATCCAACATGTCAAATTATTTTTTGTACATCACTTCAATGCCATTTTAATACACAGTTCTTGTTATTTTTCATGCTTCACCAACACCTTCATATTGATTGTGGGTAAGGTCTCTTAAATTATAATAAATACAGAATTAAAAAGTATAATGCATTTTCTTAGTACCAGTAGCAAACTAGTCTTCTGCTTGTGGGAATAGATTAGGTTTGCTTTTATGGAACAAAATAGTAGTCAAAAATGCTAAAAAAAAAATGGGTTTGTCATGAAACAATGACTGCAATATGCTTGTGTATGCAAAAAGCTGAAGATCTTTCACTTTGAATTCTTCAGAACTGATAATCTGGAATAATTATCGTTCGTCTTCTGATCAAACGATGACCATGATTCTTTTACGTAATATGAAAAATTAAGACATAAATAATATTAAATTCTCTGGAATGGGTGTTAGTTATACTTCCACAACCACTTCGTACTTTTTATTGTTCTTGACACATAATTTTACCGTAACTTCACTACATGTTTTTTATTAAACTGTACAACCTACTTTCTCATCGTGTCGCCCTTTGTACGTAAATATTTCTTTCATCGTGGTCCATGGACTTTTA
>BLSH010557418.1:1239992-1259428 GCA_018402905.1 Glandirana rugosa | reverse complement strand
CGCCTGGGGTCAGGTGACAGGTGCGCACTGCTGGAGTGGGAATTGCACCAAGGGTTGAGAAGCACACCAGTAAGGTTGTGGACCTATAGTTGACTGCTGCTAATGAGTTCTGGCTGATATGGGAAGAGGGGCCCCTGGAGCACAGACACTGAAACACAGGGAGCTAGTGCATTGGTTTCCCCAGGGTGCAGACTCTAAGAGCCAGTGGGTGTTCGCCAGAGCCTCTGGTGGTGAGGATGGATTTGGCTGCAACTGGATCCAGGTCGTGGCCCCCATTGGTCCCCTAGCTCATGCTCGGCTGGCTACAGGTGGAAAAGAGGAAGCAGCAGCGCAGGAACATCAAGAATAGTTAGAGGTAATAGCAAAGGGTCAGGGCAACAAGCAGACAGGAGAAACAGAGAACTAGCCGAAGATTGAGGTGTCAGGCAGGCAGGGATAGTTAGACAAGCCACAGATCGGTACACAGAATAAGACTCAGAGCAAACAATAGGAACAATAACACACAAAGCCAAACACGGACAAACGTTGATCAGCAATGCAGGCTTGCACTGCCAGGTGTTATATCCTGTTCCCAATTAGGGCCTGGGGTCTAGACGAGCTGAGGAGTGTCTACTAAAGCACACAGGTGAGGGAGGCCCAGCCTTTAACTGGACACATGCAGCAAGGTAGGCAACAGATAACACATGAATGTTTGCTGTGGTTTCATGCCAGAATGTTTACTAAGGTTTCATGACAATACCCCACCTCTTATGAGGCCTCCCCATCCCCCGCTTGGGTCCAGGCTTGGAAGGAAACCTCAAATGAAACCTTTTCACAAGACAAGCCGCAAATACCTCAGATGCAGAAATCCATGAGCTCTCCTCAGGACCAAACCATCTCCAATGCACAAGGTACAGAAGGATGACTTTACAGAGGCGAGAATCCAGAATTTGACTAACCTTGTACTCCTGATTATCCTCAGAGACTGGAACTATGGTAGGAAAATGACGAGAGAACTTATTGAGGACCAAGGGCTTCAGAAGGGAAACATGGAAGGAGTTATCCTGAGGCTTTTGGGGATCTGAAGTTTAAAGTAAACCTTAGTTAACCTTATAAATTATCCAATATGGACCAATGAATCTTGGTGCGAATTTCAACAAAGGAATCTGGAGTTTGATGTTCCTGGTGGAAAGCCAGACCTTGTCTCCAATCTGTAGAGAAGGCGGTTTACACCTGCGACAGTGGCAAAACCTTTAAACTTATCAGCCGCTGCCCGGAGGGAATCATGAACCTCACCCCAATTGGTATTGAATGATTGCTGAACAGTAGCCAAAGCTGGAACATCCAGAGAACAGGTCATAGGAAGAGGAAGCTGAGGGTGTCTTCCATAAACTGTGAAAAAGTGGGTCCTCTGAGAACTGGTGTTAACATGATTATTGTGAGAGAATTCTACCCATGGGAGTAGAGAGGACCAGTCATCATGATGAGCGAAGACTAAGGTGCGGAGGAAGACCTCTAACTCCTGATTAACTCTCTCAGTCTGTCCATTGGATTGAGGGTGGTAAGAAGAAGAAAAATCCAAGACAATATTGAGGGACTTGCAAAAAGCTCTCCAGAAGCGGGATGTAAATTAAACCCCCCTGTCTGAAACAATATGGGAAGGAACCCCATAGGGGCAAAAGATTTCTTGAACAAAGATAGGGGCCAAAGCAGGAGCAGAAGGGAGACCAGAAAGGGGAACAAAATGAGCCATCTTGGAGAACCGATCGATTACCACCCAAATGATTGTGTTCTTTTCAGACAGCAGAAGAACGGTGATGAAATCCATGGCAATATGAGTCCAGAGCTCTTTTGGAATGGGCAAGGGCATGAGCAGACAGGCAGGAGCTTGTGTGGAGGACTTAGACTGGGCACAAACATGGCATGCCTTAACGTAGCCTTTGACATCCGAACGGAGAGTAGGCCACCAGTAGTGGCGACTGATGAGCTGAAGAGATCGGAGGAACCCAACATGGCCTGACAACTTAGAATCATGTCCCCAATGTCCTCAATGGGGACAAAGGTCTTGCCAGGAGGAATTTTAGTGTGGTGGAATGGGCAAGAATACACCTGGTTGGAATGGTCAGCTCAGGTGCAGATGTGGGCTCCTCATCCAGCATGTCAAATGACCAAGAGAGTGCATCAGCCCAACTGTTGCAGGGACCAGGTTTGTAGGTGATCGTAAAATTGAAACGTTAAAAGAACAGACTCCATCTGGCCTGTCTGGGATTCAGTCGTTTAGCACTCTGTAAGTACTGTAAATTTTTATGATCAGTGAAGATCGTTATGGAGTGAGGGGAACCCTCCAAGAGATGACGGCATTCCTCTAGTGCCAATTTACTAGCAAGAAGCTCCCGATTGCCAATAGTGTAATCTTTCTCTGCCTGAGATTTTTTTGGGAGAAAAACGCACATGGCTATCGTTTATTCTCAGATAATTGAAGAAGCACTGCTCCTACTCCAGTAGAGGAAGCGTCCACCTCAATAAAAAATGGGTCCCCCGGCTTAGGTCTCCTCAAGAGAGGACCAGAAAGAAAGGCTTGTTTCAGATCATGGAATGCAGCGACAGCTTTAGGAGGCCATTCCTTGGCATTAGCACCTATCTTAGTCAAGGCAATAATAGGCACAGCAATAGAAGAGTAGTTCTTAATAAATTGCCTATAATAATTTGAGAACTCAAGAAATCGCTGTGTGGCTTTGAGGCTGGCAGGAAGAGGCCATTTGGTAATGGCCGAGACCTTTTCGGGATCCATATGAAGACCCAAACTGGAGATGAAGCATCCCAGAAACAGAACCTCAGAAAATTCAAAAGAACATTTCTCCATCTTGGCATACAGTTTATTTTCCCTTAGACGCTGGAGTACAACCCGGACATGGTTTCTGTGGACAAGCAAATCTTCCGAAAAGATTAGAATGTTATCCAGATAGATGACCACAAATTGATACAGCAAATCCCTGAAGACCTCATTGATGAAGTTTTGAAATACCTCTGGAGCGTTACACAGCCCAAAGGGCATAACCAGGTATTCATAATGCCCGTCTCTTGTGTTAAACACGGTTTTCCATTTGTCACCTTCCCTTATCCGGATCAGATTGTAGGCACCCCTGAGATCCAACTTGGTAAAGATGGAGGTGCCTTTCAGTCTGTCGAATAAATCAGAGATTAGGGGTAAGGGGTATCGGTTCTTGATTGTCACCACATTTAAACCTTGATAATTAATGCAAGGTCTTAAAGTGCCATCTTTTTTGGTAACGAAAAGGAATCCTGCTCCCGCTGGAGACGAGAACTTCCAAATTAACCCTTTCTCTAGATTTTCAGTGACATACTCTGACATGGCCTGGGTCTCAGAGATGGACAGAGGGTAGGTACAACCCCTGGGCAGAGTTGCTCCAGGAACAAGGCCAATGACACAGTCAAATGACCTGTGAGGAGGAAGCACTTCAGCTGATTTCTTACAGAAGACATCCTGGAAATCGCTATATGCAGCGGGAAGAGCAGAAGAAACTGAGGTGGTGGCAACAGGACGTCTCTCTTTAGGAGCAACCTTGTGTAGGCAGGATGAGAAACAGGAGTAACCCCAAGCCAGTATCTGCCCAGAAGTCCACTTAATGTGTGGAGAATGGAGCTGTAACCAGCAGGAGATGTGAAGGTGAGGTTTCTGGGTCCAATACTCCACCTTCCAGATGTATTGGATCCAAGCATTTCCTGGACGCAGTGAGCAAGTGTCATGAAAATGAGCTTTGCCCCCACAGTAAAGACACAGGCCCAAGGCTCTGCACCTAGCACGCTCCTCGTGGGATAGCTTGGTCCGGCCCAGTTGCATGGGTTCCTTAGCTGGCAGGGGATGCTCCACGGATCGCAGAGAGGGGAGCTCAGGCTGACTAGGGACCAAGGGGTGCTGGCGTCTCTTTTCTAGGGTCCTCTCCTGGAAGTGAATGTCGATCTGATTGCACAGGGAGATCACGTTGTCCATATCAGCAGGGATGATTCTACCCACTAATTTGTCATTCACTCTGTCGGAGAGGCCCTGTAAGAAGGCTGCAACTAAGGCCTCATTGTTCCAATTCAACTCAGCAGACAGAATCCGAAAATGGAGGGCATACTGGCCCACAGAAAAAGAGGAATAAAAGGCCGTTGGCTGCTGAAGAGACAGAAGAGACACGACCTGGTTCCTTGAAGATGTTACGAAAAATGGGGTCACTCTTCTCCCACAGAGGGGCAGCCCAGGTTAAAGCCTCGCCGGCCAGGAGAGAAATAATGTAGACCACCTTCGTCCGATTGGATGGGAATTTTTGAGGCTGAAGCTCAAATTGAATGGTGCACTGGCTGAACCCCCTGCAGGCCTTAGAGTCCCCAGAATAACGGGACGGAGGCGGTAATTGCAAGGGGTTAGCAGCTGCGAGTGTTACTGGAACCGATACGGCCGCAGGCTGTGATGGAGTTGTTGGACTGGAGGTCCTAGGGAGGCCTGCAGCTGGTCAAAGTGGGACACCAAATCTTGCAGGAATCGCATTACCTGCGTCTGATTAGACTCTTGGGTCTCCAGTCTGTGGATTATGCCCTGCAAGCGGATCATCTGCAGGTAGCGGCACATCAGCCGGGTCCATGGCTAAACAAACTGTCACGATGCCTGGGGTCAGGTGACAGGTGCACACAGATGGAGTGTGAATCGCACCAAGGGTTGTGAAGCACACCACTATGGTTGTGGACCTATAGCTGACTGCTGCTAATGAGTTCCGGCTGATATGGGAAGAGGGGCCCCTGGAGCACAGACACTGAAACACAGGGAGCTAGTGCATCGGTTTCCTCAGGGTGCAGACTCTAAGAGCCAGTGGGTGTTCGCCAGAGCCTCTGGTGGTGAGGGTGGATTTGGCTGCAACTGGATCCAGGTCGCAGCCCTCAGGGTCCCCTAGCTCATGCTCGGCTGGCTACAGGTGGTGGAGAGGAAGCAGCAGTGCAGGAACAGCAAGAATAGTTAGAGGTAATAGCAAGGGGTCAGGGCCACAAGCAGACAGGAGAAACAGAGAACAAGCCAAAGATCGAGGTATCAGGCAGGCAGGGATAGTCAGACAAGCCAAAGATCGGTACATGGAATAAGACTCAGAGCAAACAATAGGAACAACCACACACAAAGCCAAACACGGAGAAACGTTGATCAGCAATGCAGGCTTGCACTGCCAGGTGTTATATCCTGTTCCCAATTAGGGCCTGGGGTCTAGACCAGCTGAGGAACGCCTACTAAAGCACACAGGTGAGGGAGGCCCAGCCTTTAACTGGACACATGCAGCAAGGTAGGCAACAGATAAGACATGAATGTTTGCTGTGGTTTCATTCCAGAATGTTTACTATGGTTTCAAGACAATATGCTGATGACGGAGTGATGTGTTTACGACCCTACTATGATCTTTGATGACTAAACATTTCATGGCCAAATGGGAAATATGGATGAGTGACAGTTACTATGCTATTATGTGTTCACTATAGACAGGTACCCCATAAGTTTACAGGTAATTGTGTTGGTTTTGTTTATATGTATGCTTTGTGTATCATTAGCAATATACTACTGACTAGTACTATATGGACTTATATATTGTCAATTCTTTGCAATTTACACTGTTGATATATTTCCATGTTTATATTGTACGCATGATATAGACAATTTTTTTGAATAAAGACGAGTATAACAAAAAATGTTTTGTACATTTTTATAAATAAGGCATTAAACTGTATCATAGTAAAATAGGCTGATGGGGCACTATTTCTCTCATTGATGCCAACAATGGGGGACTATTACTCCCCCTAATATCAGTCATGGGGCATTGTTTACTCCCTCCGACACCAGGACATTTTCTAATCCCACTGCCCCCCCCCCTAAAGTTTGAAGGACTGTAAACTGGCCCTTTGTTTAGAAAGTTTGGAGACCCTTGCTCTAAAGAAGGAAAGTGCACAAATGATTTCTCAAGAATGACAGAGAAATGCATCACTGAACTCTAATAAAAAGAATATGAATTGCTGTATCCGTTTATTAGTTATTTGATCAGTTTTTGAAAAGTTTTGACCTTGTTTCTCAAAGGAATGGTATCTTTTATTAACTCCTAATGCACAAAGCACCAGCAGTAAAAAAAAAGTGGCTTTGAAATTAAATTTGTAATAGTTAATCAGAATATTCCCTGTCAGCTGCTTATTACTAACACAAGGATAACCAGTGATTAAGAGACCCATTCAAAGCAGAAATATGACACTGATATGTTCTCTCTTCTGGACACTACAATGTTACTCTACATCATGACCTGCATTTTAAGTTCAAATCATAAAATCCAAGTTGTGGTTTGAAGCCTGCAATGTCCTATGGAGTTCTGCTAAATGCTGATTGAAGGAGAGGCTGGTCCCTCAATTTGACAAGTCACTTGACTGGGCTCTCCTTTTCCCATTTTTTTTATTGTTGTTAATGGCATTCTGCCATTTGGGGTTATAAAAATCCAGCTCTCAATGCACACCAGCTGTCAATCAGGGAGTTGCACAGATCTCAACAATATGGTCGGGATCCTTCCAGAGCCTGGAGCAGCTCTGTGACATCAGCTGACAGGGCACTTTAGCCTGCTGCCAGCTGTTTCTGAATCACAGGAGTGCAAAAGTAAGTGCACTCCTGTGACCCAGAAGAGTAGAACTAAATATTTTACTTCAAGGTGAGTTTTGTCAGAAACTCTTCAGGAACTATGAAATATCTGTTTAATGAGCTAACTCTAATTCTTTTTTAGCTCAGTTAGAATATTCCATTGGGTCTAGTTCTTAAAGTTTTGCTTCAGATATATGATTTTCAGGTACCCAATACTGTGTCAATTCATCGTCTTACTTTTGCATCCATCTTGTTCATTTACTCTGTAAATAATTTTAACAATCTTTATTACACGGTTTTTTATTTTTATTTTTCATTGTATTGGGCTGATTTACTAAAGGTACTTTACAACAGAATATGCCCCAGAGTTGATTTAATATAGTAAAGTTCACAAAGAATACTCAGTTAAGGGCAAGAAAAAAAAGAAGGGCAAGGAAAAAAATTACAAAAACAGCATTTTACTTGCATATGATAGTGGAAGTCAGCAGTGCTTCACCTCACTCACCAAGCTCTGGAGATAATTCCACTCCAAATGCAAAACTTCGCTTGCAAAGTGAACAGACAATTTGCCTTTAGTAAATCAATGCCAATGTCTCATATTCTTTAAATTCTTGAAGGAGCAAAAAGGTCTTGAATTTCTGATAAAACAGCAAGTAAATAAGAAACAACATTCATAAATAAAATAAACATATATTGTCATATTAACCACTGTGACTGTGGCTTTTGGAGGGGACTGCAGGCTAGCCTCTTGCCTACTGACTATGGGCCCTGGCATTTGAGGGGGCTCTAATCTTTGGGAGGTGTGTACCTGGGGAAGCTTTGGAGTAGTTTTACTTTGGATTCAAGTCCATGTCTCACCGAAACACACAGACTCAGAACTGGAGGACCCAGATAGAGATTTGGGGCCTGTGTGTTCTGTTGGGGTATAGACAGCCCAAACAAACAAAAATACTGCTTCAACCTCCTCCAAGACTCAGAGACTCAAAGCAGATAATTATAATCTGCTGAAAATAATCTGATGCTGGTGTCTCCTACTGTTATGTGTAATCAGTTTATTAAAGTGTTACTGTATGTGTTTACTGTTAAGTATCTTTCTCAATTGTGTAATTTCCCCATTGTGTGCCTCCTAGGTGTGTATTCCCTTTGTTTTTGAGTTAATTGAGTAACTTATTGCTTCCATCTGTTTGCTAATCCTCCTGGATGTGATTAGTCTTGTGTCAACTTTACCTTGTTACCTAACCATTGTGTGATGTTTACCCCATTGTATGATATTTGTTTTTATTGTTTAGGTGGCGACTGTCCCTATTTTTGAGATGTATAAAAATGTGTTTCTGATCAATAAAATGTGTCCTGTTTTACTTTACGTTGGATCTGTCTGATGCTTGGGGAAAAATTATTATATTCTGGTTCCAGAGTAGAGGAAGCTGTATCTTGGTGGAGATGTCAGGCCATCACATATATTTACTCAATAATATTAGATAAAGTTAAACAATAACATATAATGCAAATACAATAGTAACATATTTTTTTACCATTAAAACGTGCTGAGAAATTCATAGACATTTTCGAATTCTTGAGAACTAATATTCTCAAGTACTATGAAGGTCCATTGGTTCATTACCAAATTATCATTTACGGTAAATTTGTGGTTAATCTAAAGCATGACAAAGCAGATTACTGCTTTCAGGTTTGTATCAATGACGATAACAACTTTGGTTATGAAAATGCATGTGCATGAGCTGTTTCTCGAAAACTGAGAATGTGCAACCAAATATTTTGCTTTCATGACGTTCCTCCAGTGTCAAATAAACGGCATTACAAATATTTACACTGTATCTAAGGACAGGAAATTGCTGCTTATGTTCTAGCAAGATAAACCTTCCAAAATATGAAAGAAAGCATGCATTTTCTCCAAATGTTCTACTCAAACACTCCAAAATATGTTGAACATATTTAGAACTAGTATTTCTTCTTGTTCATGCAAATGTTTTAGAAATTGAAAAAGAGAGAAAAACAATCAAGTTTTAATAATTACTCTGGCAGTGAAAGAAAGGCTTTGAAATTAGTCAGTCAATTAGATTTTTTGTTGTAACTATTAATTGCTTAAAACTAGCACAGGGATTACAGAGAAGTGAGGAGTCATCACAGTCAAAACAAAATCTTCTGCACTCAACAGTAATGCAATGGCAATGAAAGTGGCATGGAACTGATGGTTCACAAAGGAAGCACAGGTCTTGCTGCCCTCCAAGGGCCAGGGGACACCCAAAGGAACAACTGTAAAAGAATAAAAAGAGGGCGCACCAGCCTTGCGCATTACTCAAGTAAATTTATTGAATCCAAAGGAAAAAGTTTATACTCGCAAACAAAAATGGAAATGAAGGCATATCAAAGTCCACAAAGGACCAACAGGGACAAGGTCATCAAGGCTGTGTCCAGCATGCCGGAGGATTGTATGGAAGACTGACGCATTTCGAGGGGCGAACCGCTCTTCCTCAGAGCCAATCCATATTACTGAATGGCCACATCAATATAGTGAATGAATTACCTCATATGCTCTGGAAGCCCCTACCAAAATGGGTGGGGCTAAGAGTGGTATGGAACCAAGCCACACCCTAATACACCATACTACATAAAACTAAACCAATTGATAATGGCAACGGCAGTAATGGTAATAATAATAATAATAATAATATTAATAATAATAATCATCATCATAGTGACAATTATAGTAAAAATTAATGTTAAAAATGAAAATACTAGCAGTAACATGCAACAGTAACAACATCATTAGAATATTAATTCATAATAGTAATTTCCTCAGAATATTAATGATGATAATAATAAAATCATATATATTACATTAATCAGTGTATAAATAATTAAAAAATGGGAGTTGATAAAATGACAATAAATGAGAATGATTGAATGTCTTCTAGCATTTGCAGACATTCAATCATTCTCATTTATTGTAATTTTATCAACGTAATTTTTAACTATTTATACACTGATTGATGTAATATATATGATTTTATATATTAGGATGTGGCTTGGTTCCATACCACCCATAGCCCCACCCATTTTTGGGAGGGGCTTCCACAGCATGTGATGTAATTCATTCACTATATTAATGTGGCCCTGCATTAATATGGATTGGCTCTGAGGAAGAGAGGATAGCCCTTGAAAATGCGCCATCCTTCCATAGGGTCCTCCGGCGTGCTGGATACAGCCTTGATGGCCTAGTCGCTGTTGGTCCTTTGTGGACTTTGATATGCCTTAATTTCCAATTTGTTTGTGAGTATAAACCTTTTCGTTTGGATTCAATAAATTTACTTTTCCTCAGCAGCATGATCAACAGTCCTCATTTACATTTATGGTTTTGAAGATATATTAAAATCATTCTCAGGGCTTCCAATATGATCATTTCATTGTGAACCATTCTGAGCCACTCTCTACATGAGGAGGACCAGGAACCTTCCACTTTCAATTCCATAGAGAAAGCACACTTGAAGACCCCCAGGGGAGAGCACAGCCAATGGTGCCATACTGCCCTTGTTTGAGGGCAACCTGAACATTGACCACCTTGCAACTCTACTTTCACCAACTCTCTGGAGAGATCAAAACAATGATCTCTTTCTCTTCAGTTATCTAGAGAACTGTGCCACAACACAAAAGTGAGTTGACAAGCTTACTCTCAAATGTGGTACCCCATCAAACTGATAGAGGAGTCTGCACAGGTGGGAGTGTCGCTGGTCTGAATCCCAACCACAACACTACCTGCCTGGAGTTTACATGTTCCTCCCACACTCCAAAGACATGCCGGTAGATTAATTGGCTCATGTCTCAGTTGTCCCTAGTATGCATATGTATGAATGTGAGTTACGGATCTTAGATTGTAAACTCCTTGAGGGCAGGGACTGATGTGAATGTACAATATACTGTATATATATGTAAAAGTGCTGCATAATTGAGGGTGCTATACTGTATAAGAACCTGTAATAAATAAATAAAATTGGTCCATATGGATATGGGACAACACTATCTACACACAAAGGTACAGAAGCAGAAATTATTCTATGGAATTAACTAAGACTATATTTCATCATAGCAAGAGGCAAAATAAAATTTTGTGGATATGTGTAAGATCATTTTCCTGTTCCCAAAGCTTTCAACCTAAATGCAACGTGATGAAAGAAATGAAGGCTTTTCTACCCTGAAGAAGTATGGGCTTTTTGATATAAAGTATCAAATATGGCTTTATAGAGACACAAGTATCCAGGGACGTATCCACAAAAATGATAACTGTCCCTGGGAATCAGACAGCAAACAGTAGTGCTGACTACTTTTAGCATGGCCCCTGGGGACATCCCCCAATTGTGTGTCCTGCATTGGCTCTACTGCAGACGTAAACCCTACTACATGTCTAAATTTAATATATCTGAACAGGGACGAATGACAGGGAAGGCTATCGCGGATGGTAAGAGCTGATAAGAGGGGAATTACTGTATTTGGAATAGGAATACCTCAAACCCTAGCACTCCTTGCATGGACCTGCTCTGTCTAGTGATACATTTTGTGCTTAATATAATTATTCTATGTGAGACCAGATGTCAAATGCTGGGCAAATTACATTTTCAAGCATTGATATACAGTCTCTTGTGTATGGAAGGAAAGTGCTGCTAAATTTTAAATACAATTCTTGGAGAGCATTGTCTTTAGTCATAAAAAAGTTAAGTCATTTCAATTATGTCAGCAAACAATGTAATGCAGTTAGAGTGTTATTTCATCCAAAGACAGCTCATAGGCAGTTTAAGCTATTTCAGGAAAAAAAATTATAGAGGCAGTTTCTTTTCACTGAAAGATTGCAATAAGAATGTGTAAATGCTTTGATTTACTTATTAAAATGTTTTACCATTACTGAATCATATGGGGTTGACAGATTAAGCTTGCTGTCCTTCTAGATGCAGGGAAATATCTGCTAATGTTTTACACGTTTTGGTCATGTCCTCGATTATCCTCTTTTTGGGCTACGCTGTTTGATATGTTGATAAAATTGCCTTGGTCTGTAAGCTCCTATGACTCCAGAGGTTGGCCTACTTGGTGTCTTTGATAATTACAGAGCCTTTAAAAAGTATTCATACCCTTTTTTCACATTTTGTCATGTTACAACCAAAAACATAAATGAATTTTATTGGGATTTTATGTGATAGATCAACACAAAGAGGCACATAATTGTGAAGTGGAAGGAAAATGATAAGTGGTTTTCAAAATATTTTTACAAATAAATATCTGAAAAGTGTGGCATGCATTTGTATTCAGCCCCCTTTACTCTGATACCCCTAACTAAAATCTAGTAGAACCAATTGCCTTCAGAGGTCACCTAATCAGCAAATAGAGTCCACCTGTGTATAATTTAATCTCAGTATAAATACAGCTGTTCTGTGAAGCCCTCAGGGTTTGTCAGAGAACATTAGTGAACAAACAGCATCATGAAGGCCAAGGAACACACCAGACAGGTCAGGGATGAAGTTGTGGAGAAGTTTAAAGCAGGATTAGGTTATTAAAAAAATATCCCAAGCTTTGAACATCTCAAAGAGCACTGTTGAATCCATCATCCAAAAATGGAAAGAGTATGGCACAGCTGCAAACCTACCAAGACATGGCCGTCCACCGAAACTGACAGGCCGGGCAAGGAGAGCATTAATCAGAGAAGCAGCCAAGAGATCCACAGCTCAGGTGGGAGAATCTTTCCACAGGACAATTATTAGTCGTGTACTCCACAAATCTGGCCTCTATAGAAGAGCGGCAAGAAGAAGGCCATTGTTGAAAGAAAACCATTTCTTTGCGGGTTTGCAAGTTTGCGAGAAGCCATGTGGGGGAACAGCAAACATGTGGAAGAAGGTTCTCTGGTCAGATGAGACCAAAATGAAACTTTTTGGCCTAAACGGAAAACGCCATGTGTGGCAGAAAACTAACACTGCACATCACCCTGAGCACACCATCCCCACCGTGAAACATGGTGGTGGCAGCATCATGTTGTAGGTATGCTTTTCTTCAAAATGGACAGGGAAGCTGGTCAGAGTTGATGGGAAGATGGATGTAGCTAAATACAGGGCAATCTTAGAAGAAAACCGGTTAGAGTCTGCAAAAGACTTGAGACTGAGGCAGAGGTTCACCATCCAGCAGGATAAGAACCCTAAACATACAGCCAGAGCTACAATGGAATGGTTTAGATCAAAGCATATTCATGTGCTAGAATGGCCCAGTCAAAGTCCAGACCTAAATCCAATTGAGAATCTGTGGCAAGACATGAAAATTGCTGTTCACAGATGCTCTCCAACCAATCTGACAGAGCTGGAGCTATTTTGCAAAGAAGAATTGGCAAAAATGTCACTCTCTAGATGTGCAAGGCTGGTAGAGACATTGAACGACATTGAGGCTTTTTTTGAATGGTTGCAGGTATGGTCTCTGTATTTTTGTTTATTTTCCTGTTGTTGGCTACATTGATCTATACTTGTATATGGTACCATTGCCTCTTTTTATTCCTGCTTGAAGCTGTGTTCCTCTAATTTTTGGCTCTGTGCAGCCAACCATTCTGCCACCGCCATAGTTTGGGTGACCTCTGTTTTGTCAGTTTGTAACCGCAAAAAATAAACGCCTTTAAAAAAAATACATATATATATATATATCATATAACATACAGTTTTGACAAAATAATTTTAAGGTGTTATGATCATGAATTTAACAGTGAGACAATAAAAGAGCAGCGGCAGGGTGGAGTAGGAAGTTAAAAGGCCTTATGTCGTCAGCCAAGATTGGTGAATGTACCCCAACATTTTCATACATTCTAACCACTAAAACATCAAGCAATCTGAGAATAGATGGGGTTGTCCCTGATCCAAATTTATGTAAATATCAGTTCTTTTAAAATTTCCTATTACGTTGAGTCTTCTGAAGTGCAAGATGAACTAGACTTTCAAGTTCAGTACCAGCATAGTAATCTAGAAACTAAATCTATTGATTTGGAAATTCTAAGAATAATACATTGACTGAATACAACAATAAAAATTGAAAATGCAGCTGGACTCTTTACTTTTTATGTTTTTTTATTCAGACTTTATTTATCAATTTTTTTAAGTACAAACGTACAGTACACAATGAAAAAAAGACAATAACAAGCAATAAAAAGCAATTTAATACTGTCCATTGGAGCCAAAAAAGGAAAGAAAACCAGACCCTAAAATTCCTTTATCAGGCTACCTAATATATATATATATATATATATATATATATATCAGACTCCTCTTCTTGGTACAATAATGCTGTAGAACACTGAGATGTGGGGGTTGACAGTGCTACTGATCTTTTAGTGCTGGTGGCTTGACTGTCTCTGGTTTCAGTACTTTCTGAGTCACTACAAAGTATAAGCATACATCAAAAGGCATCAGAAAAACTGACCTGTACACATGTTTCTGGTTAGTGATTTAGAAAACGTTGAAGGGAGGGTTGGCATGACAGTAGAGAACTAACAATTTCGTAAGGAGTTTGGCAGCTTAAAGCCAGGGCAAAGAGAAGGAAAGGGAGGAAGTTATTAGTGGGACCATGCAGCATAGTCTACTGGGTATAGTAAGTAAATGCTTGCCTGCTAGACCAAGTGTTGGCACCCAGGCTATAGGAGTGTATTCGATGGAAGTCCACCATGCAGGTAAAGTTGCTGAAAAACACACAGTACTCCTATGCCAGGCAGGCACCACTTGAACCTCAGCCAAGGGGTCACAATGGACCCATCTCTAATTCAAAGGGGCTGTAAAAAGTGAAAGTCTCTTATGAATAGCAAAGAAAGTACAGCACTAATCATAAGTAAAAGATATAATAAAATATCTGAAATGTAAAATCAATCACCAAAAAGATAACTAGTTGACATATAATTCATAATTATGCACATGTAGATAAATTCATGAGACAGATATAAATGATTCAGAAAAAAGTTCAGCTGAAAAAAATTCTCTTGTGAGAAGAGCGCTAATTAATCAATGCAGTTCATAAATACAGTATCACACAAAAGTGAGTACATCCCTCACATTTTTGTAAAGATTTTAGTGTAACTTTTCATGTGACAACATTGAAGAAATGACACTTTGCTACAATGTAAAGTAGTGAGTGTACAGCTTGTATAACAGAGTAAATTTGCTGTCCCCTCAAAATAACTCAACACACAGCCATTAATGTCTAAACCGCTGGCAATAAAAGTGAGTACACCCCTAAGTGAAAATATCCAATTTGGGCCCAAAATGTCAATATTTTGTGTAGCCACCTCTTGGGCATGGAGTTCACCAGAGCTTCACAGGTTGCCACCGGAGTCCTCTTCCACTCCTCCATGATGACATCACGGAGCTGGTGGATGTTAGAGGCCTTGTGCTCCTCCACCTTCTGTTTGAGGATGCCCCACAGATGCTCAATAGGGTTTAGGTCTGGAGGCATGCTTGGCCAGTCCATCACCTTTACCCTCAGCTTCTTTAGCAAGGCAGTGGTCATCTTGGAGGTGTGTTTGGGGTCCTGCTAATCAGGAACACGGATCACTCAGTTCATCTAGTGAGTCCATCCCCCACACAGTTAGTAATCACTCCCTAGGGACACACTTAACCCTTTGATTGCCCCTGTTAATTCCTTTCCTGCCAGTGTCATTAGTACAGTGACAGTGCATATTCTTAACACTGATCACTGTATTGGTGTCACTGGTTCCCAAAAAAGTGTCAAAAGTATCAGATTTGTCCGCTGCAATGTCGCAGTCCTGCTAAAAATCCCTGATTGCTGCCATTACTAGTAAAAAAAAAAAAAAAATGTTCATAAATCTATCCCCTATTTTGTAGACGATATAACTTTTGCAAAAACAAATCAATATACGCTTATTGGGATTTTTTACCAAAAATATGTAGCGGAATACATATTGGCCTAAATTGGTGAAGAATTAAATTTTTTTTTACATATTTTATTGTATATGTTTTATAGCAGAAACTAACAAATATTGTTTCTTTTCAAAATTGCCAGCCTTTTTTTGTTTATAGCGCAAAAAATAAAAACTGCAGAGGTGATCAAATACCACCAAAAGAAAAATCTATTTGTTGGGGAAAAAGGACATCAATTTTATTTGGGTACAGCGTTGAACAACTGCACAATTGTCAGTTAAAGCGACGCAGTGCTGTATCGCAAAAAATGGCCTGGCCAGGAAGTGGGTAAATCCTTCCGGGGCTGAAGTGGTTATGATTGAACAAGACTTATCAATACAAAAGGGCAGCATTTTTTTTTGTACACATAATGGCATACACCTGTATTCTGTGATTTTATACTATGATTAATTTTGGACTCACTATTATTCGTTTGCTTAGGTACTCTGGTGGGGGAGGGACTCCCATGAAGGAGCAATAGAGAATGCAATAGCAATAGAGAAGCGGGATCCGAGTTGGATTGCACTGCAAGCAGCAATCACACAGTGACACACACAGCCACTGCTTCTTCCTGTCTTCACGCCATGCTGGAGACTGGAGCCTGCAGAAGATGGAGGGAGGAGGTGGGTGGAGCCAACACTCAAACAAGGCATGGAGGAGGAAGAAGGCTCCACTCTGAATTCTGGAGCCTCACTCTCCTCCTCAGCAGCGGCTCGGATGTGACTGATGCCACTGGTTGCTAGACTCCAGGCGGCACAGGTGCTAGCAACCAGTGCAGAATAGAACAGTAGAGGCCAGGCCAGTGGCACGGCTCCACCCACCTCCTCCCTCCACTCCCTCCATCTTGTGCAGCACGGAGACAACAACAGGGTCTCTCTTTTGCGCCGCCGCTGCTGCTGCTGCCTGCTGAAGATACAGAGAGTCATGCAGTAATATTTTAGGGGGGGGCAGTTGCCCCCTCCAGATCCACCTCTGATCCACGTATGCATAATTATGAATTATATACCAACTAGTTATCTTTTTGGTGATTGATTATATGTTTTAGATATTTTATTATATCTCTTATTTATGATTAGCGCTGCACTTTCTTTGCTATTTATTTGTGGGTGTTTTATCTACGTACCTGTGCTAGCAGCTGTTTTCCATATCAATTTGTGGATCAGTATTGTTTGTATGACCTAGCAGGGATATTTTTGTATGTTAAAGTCTCTTATGGACCTGAGAGCTTAGTGATTCAAATCGGTCAAGCAGACTGTAGGGATAATCCAGTAAACTGAGCGTTGATAAAAATGGAACAAGAACGCTGCAATTTCCAAGCAACAGGACAGTCTATAGTGTCCAACAAGAGTACAACAATTGTAAAGCAGCAACACTTGCAGCGTAGCATGTAAAGGAAGGGACATCAAGTAGGCAGTGCACAAAGGGATCCTGACCGCAGCTCACCCAGACTGCCGTGATTGTGAACAGCCCTTCACTGTCGAGTAAAATAAAGCTGCTCTTGCCGATCTGTTAGTTCAGAAAGGCATGAATATTTAGTGAGTGATTTTCCTATTGGAAGTGGGTCAGGGTAGAAGGAGTGCTCACAGTTTGGATTAAGAAGGAAAAGAAATACTGCGCCGCACATGGAACACTTTATTAAAAACTGGATTTGATAATATATGGAAAGAAGCTCTGCACTAAAAATGGAATGATCAAACAAATAATAAATCAATAATTATGACCACAAAGGGCGAAATACTCATACTCCTGTGGATATTGTGACAGGAGCTGATGATCAGCACACATTAAATTTAAATATATGTGAAAAACATCAATAAAGTGCATATGCAAGATAAAATGAAGTCTCTAATAAAGTCCCAAAGATTAGAAATTCCAGAGTGATAATCCAGTGAAAAAGGGGTGAATCCAACTTCTTTGATTCCACAATGCCACCACCGACAGGGAATGCCAAGATGTACTGCTTACCAGAAAGGTTGGATTTGCATAGCCATATGATCAGCAAATCAATTGAGCTTGTATGGGGTAAACCCAAACGATATCCACCATGGACTGGTCCCGATGGAGCCAACACTCGTCACTTCAACCGATCCACTGAACCCACAAAGGGGGGGGGGGGGGTATTTCCACAATCTCCCTTACTCCATCATAAAATGAGTAATATGGATGGAGAAAAAAAGCTCCACATAGCATAAATCCAAAAACACCTTTATTTTAATAGGTGTACAAAAGGTGGGATAAAGGCCGGCCTACAAACAATAAAAACAAAACTGTGATCAGCATTCAACTGACACGTTTCGCCCAATAGGGCATCATGTGGGGCATGATATTTGATTGATATTGATATGTTTGATCAACTTTTTTTTTTTTTAATTAAATAGTTTTTCACTTTTGCACAGAACATTTTATTTGGATATATTTATAAATCTGCAATTGATAAAGATGAATTAATTATACACTTTTATAGCATTGCAGGATGAATCTGGAAATACCGGGATTCATAAGATATATATTGTTATGACAAATTTACTGCAGGTGGTGTTTATTTAAAAAAATAGGAATTTTATTGATTTTGTAGCAGGTGATTTTTATAGGAAAGTATAAAATAGTTTTTATTGTTTTTAGTGCAGAGTGGTAGAAATGATAAAAAATGAATTTGCTTTTTAAATGTATGCTGTCTTTGCTGAGTGATCCACAGTTTAATGTATCAATGGTTTTGACTTTTATCAAAATATCTAGTTCTGTGACAGAAAGCTGAAATTCACTCAGTACCTCCTAAAAGCAATTTGTTCCTGGCCATCACATATACTGTAGGTATTCAAAATGGGAAAGTCCACATTTTTTAAGAGTTATGGTGAAGCTAACCCAGGGTTAGAATTACACTGTGACAATAATCCAGACACAGATGGACTTAGAGCATGTTATTTTATTTAAAGTGTATGTAAAGCCAATTTGTATATACTGTATAGAATAGCTTTGGATTGAGTAAGGTAGAGTTTGACCTTCTGTCCAGCTTGTGTTGCTGTCTGTGTTCCCACTGGGGGGATTCACCCTCTCTCTATGTGTCATGTTGACTGTTGTCACAGAAACAGAAAGTAAGAGGAAATCCACAATTTTAGAGTCATCTGCAGAGCTAGAAGTAAAGGAAAAGAATCCATTGTGAACAACTGTTACCATGACCTACTCTCTAAAATGAGAATTCCATTCACTTTGGAAGGATTCCTCTAATTTATCTTGCATTTTCAGGATAAGAACCGGTGTCCCCATTAGAAGATTACCCTTCAGCTACTGTTCCAATGACAACTGTAACATTTTGTATTTTTCTCATTACTTCTTCTGGTCGTGATAGTCACCAAGATGATGGAAAGAGTGAGTCTCCCGGAGTCAAAAACAGCAATAAACAACTAAGATTGGATTCTACTCTTATTTATTATAGGTAGTTATATAGCACTGGAGATTTTAAGCAGTACTTTACATGCAATACATTCACATCAATTACTGCCCTCAAGGAGTTTACAATCTAAGGTCCATATCTTGCATATATCTGTAGTCTACAGTTTGCTATATGCAAGGATTTTACCGCTTTAACTTAATAGAAAGGAGTTTACTGTCCTCAACCTGTACATAGGTTCTTTTTGTGGAGTATCCCACTTAATTCCCTCAACCCTATCCAAAAATAAAAAAAACAAAAATAACACCCCTAGACCGGTTATTGAGGAAAAGTGTGCCTGAGATTCCGTGCTTGGCTGGGAAAGAACCTGGGCAAAATTCCAGCAGCTCATATGGGAGTAAGTGCTATACTGTATATATATTACGTTCTATACCTGGAATCTAACATTTGAGGAACTCCCGTCATTAACTAC
>BLSH010557418.1:1227857-1238315 GCA_018402905.1 Glandirana rugosa | reverse complement strand
TATCTCACAAAAGTGAATACACCCCTCAAATTTTTGTAAATATTTTATTATATCTTTTCATGTGACAACACTGAAGAAATGACACTTTGCTACAATGTAAAGTAGCGAGTGTACAGCTTGTATAACAGTGTAAATTTGCTGTCCCCTCAAAATAACTCAACACGCAGCCATTAATGTCTAAACCACTGGTAACAAAAGTAAGTACACCCCTAAGTGAAAATGTCCAAATTGGGCCCAGCTAGCCATGTTCCCTCCCCGATGTCATGTGACTCGTTAGTGTTACAAGGTCTCAGGTGTGAATGGGGAGCAGGCATGTTAAATTTGGTGTTATCGCTCTCACTCTCTCATACTGGTCACTGGAAGTTCAACATGGCACCTCATGACAAAGAACTCTCTGAGGATCTGAAAAAAAGAATTGTTGCTCTACATAAAGATGACCTAGGCTATAAGAAGATTGCCAAGACCCTGAAACTGAGCTGCAGCACGGTGGCCAAAACCGTACTGCGGTTTAACCAGACAGGTTCCACTGAGAATAGGCCTCGCCATGGTTGACCAAAAAAGCTGAGTGCACATGTTCAGCGTCATATCCAGAGGTTGTCTATGGGAAATAGATTTATGAGTGCTTCCAGCATTGCTGCAGAGGTTGAAAGGGTGGGGGGGGTCAGCATGTCAGTGCTCAGACCATATGCCACACACTGCATCAAATTGGTCTGCATGGCTGGTGTCCCAGAAGGAAGCCTCTTCTAAAGATGATGCAGAAGAAAGCCTGCTAACAGTTTGCAGAAGACAAGCAAACTAAGGACATGTATTACTGGAACCATATGTCCTGTAAACTTATATGGTTCAGATGGTGTCAAGCGTGTGTGACAGCATCCAGGTGAGGAGTACAAAGACAAGTGTGTCTTACCTACAGTCCAGCATGGTGATGGGATTGTCATGGTCTGGGGCTGCATGAGTGCTGCCGGCACTGGGGAGCTACAGTTCATTGAGGGAACCATGAATGCCAACATGTACTGTGCGATATTGAAGCAGAGCATGATCCCCTCCCTTCGGAGACTGGGCCACGGGTCAGTATTCCAACATAGTAACGACCCCAAACACACCTCCAAGATGACCACTGCCTTGCTAAAGAAGCTGAGGGTAAAGGGGATGGACTGGCTAAGCATGTCTCCAGACCTAAACCCTATTTAGAATCTGTGGGGCTTCCTCAAACGGAAGGTGGAGGATCGCAAGGTCTGTAACATCCCCCCAGCTCTGTGATGTCATCATGGGGAGTGGAAGAGGACTTCACTGGCAACCTGTGAAGCTCTGGTGAACTCCATGCCCAAGTGGGTTAAGGCAGTGCTGGAAAATAATGGTGGCCACACAAAATATTGACACTTTTGGCCAAATTTGGACATTTTCACTTAGGGGTGTACTCACTTTTGTTGCCAGCGGTTTAGACATTAACCTCCCTGGCAATATGATTATTTCAGATTTTTGGTGCTGAAAGCGGTACATTATTTTGCATGGAAATTTGGCGTTTTATATTGTAGGCCTGTAATTCTTAGGAATAACTCACTTAAATCTGTCCAAACAAGAGTCTAGTAGACATCCCGGGTATGATAAAGTTTGAAACATGAAATCATAAATTATAATATAATAAATAACTAAAAATAATTATCAAAAATAATAACGTAATAGTAATAAAATGTATTCATTAATGTAATCAAACCAAAAACACAGAAATTTGCTCAGTTGCAGAATTGTCGCTGTCGTCACTTTCAGTGTCTGTTGATAAATTTCCTCAAAAATAAGTATCACTCAATTTTTCAAATGATTCTTATTTACTATCAGTGTTTTCTAGCTGATCAAAAACCGCTTTTGACATAAATGGACACTTTTTTGGTTGCCATGGACATTCTCAAGTTTCCAGGCAGAAAGAATGACATATAATATAAAAGTGCATGCAGGGCACTGGGCAAACCACTAGGGACAAAGGGGATGTGAAATGATTTCATATAGCAATGTAATCTTACAGATTACAGTGTACTGTATGTATACTGTGTGTTTCACTTATTGAATTTGCCGCCGGTCTCCGCCCCGTGCGACGCGGCGCTCGCAGGGAACAGAGCCCGGCACACAGAGGCATTGGACGGGAGACACAGCCCGCAGACATGGCGGGGGACATAGTTGGATCCAGGGGACAAGGTGAGTAATGCTGCCTTGTATCCAGCGATGCAATCCCGAGTGTGGCTCGGGGTTACCGCTAATGGTACTGAAATTCCACCCCGAGCCACACTCGGGAATACCGCCAGGGAGGTTAATGGCTGTGTGTTGAGTTATTTTGAGGGGACAGCAAATGTACACTGTTATACAAGCTGTACACTCACTACTTTACATTGTAGCAAATTGTCCTCACATTTTTGCAAATATTTTATTATATCTTTTTATGTGATAACGCTGAAGAAATTACACTTTTCTACAACGTAAAGTAGTGAGTGTACAGCTTGTATAACAGTGTACATTTGCTGTCCCCCCCAAAATAACTCAACACACAACCATTAATGTCTAAACTGCTGGCAACAAAAGTGAGTACACCCCTAACTAAAAATGTCCAAATTGGGCCCAATTAGCCATTTTCCCTCCCCAGTGTCATGTAACTCATTAGTGTTACAAGGTCCCAGGTGTGAATGGGGAGCAGGTGTGTTAAATTTGGTGTTATCGTTCTCACTCTCTTATACTAGCCACTGGAAGTTCAACATGGCACCTCATGGCAAAGAACTCTCTGAGGATCTGCAAAAAGGAATTGTTGCTCTACATAAAGATGGCCTAGGCTATAAGAAGATTGCCAAGACCCTGAAACTGAGCTGCAGCATGGTGGCCAAGACCATACAGCGGTTTAACAGGACAGGTTCCACTCAGAACAGGCCTCGCCTCGACCAAGGAAGTTGTGTGCACGTGCTCAGCGTCATATTCAGAGGTTGTCTTTTGGGAAATAGACGTATGAGTGCTGCCAGTATTGCTGCAGAGGTTGAAGGGGTGGGGGGTAAGCCTGGCAGTGCTCAGACCACACGCTGCACACTCCATCAAATTGGTCTGTATGGATGTCATCCCAGAAGGAAGTCTCTTCTTAAGATGATGCAAGGAAGCCCTCCAACAGTTTGCTGAAGACAAGCAGATTAAGGACATGGATTACTGGAACCATGTCCTATGGTCTGATGAGACCAAGATAAACTTATTTGGTTCAGATGGTGTCAAGCGTGTGTGGCTGCAACCAGGTGAGGAGCACAAAGACAAGTGTGTCTTGCCTACAGTCAAGCATGGTGGTGGGAGTGTCATGGTCTGGGGCTGCATGAGTGCTGCCGCCACTGGAGAGCTACAGTTCATTGAGGGAACCATGAATGCCAACGTCCTCTTCAGAGACTGGGCCACAGGGTAGTATTCCAACATGATAATGACCTCAAACACACCTCCAAGATGACCACTGCCTTGCTAAAGAAGCTGAGGGTAACGGTGATGGACTGGCCAAGCGTGTCTCCAGACCTAAACCCTATTGAGCATCTGTGGGGCATCCTCAAATGGAAGGTGGAGGAGTGCAAGGTCTCTAACATCCACCAACTCCATGATGTCATCAAGGAGGAGTGGAACAGGACTCCAGTGGCAACCCTGTGAACTCCATGCCCAAGAGAGTTAAGGCAGTACTGGAAAATAATGGTGGCCACACAATATATTGACACTTTGGGCCCAATTTGGACATTTTTACTTAGGGGTGTACTCACTTTTGTTGCCAGCAATTTAGACATTACTGGCTCTGTGTTGAGTTATTTTGAGGGGACAGCAAATCTACATTGTTATACAAGCTGTACACTCACTACTTTACATTGTAGCAAAGTGTCATTTCTTCAGTGTTGTCACATACATAAATATAATAAAATATTTTAAAAAATGTGAGGGGTGTACTCACTTTTGAGAGATACTGTATATATATATATATATATATATATATATATATATATATATATATGCACACACATAAATATTACGGCTAATTTAAAAAGAAACTGATTAACCTACCAGCATGTTTTCTGAAAATGCGTGGACTGCATGCACTGGGAGAAAATTCAAACACCATGCCCTTCCACATTTTAACTAGCTAAGAAGAATATTTGACTTTAGATACATTTTAATTAGTACATTTCTGTATGTCAAAGCTATTTCTAATGGGGATGGATTACCTTTAAATTACTAATGTATTCTTTCTATGAAGCTTTTTTTTTTATCGCATTTCATTAGTTACAGCTCTGGAGTGCTAATTTTCCAATGCTCTCTGTTGGAAGGGTAAATAAAATATTAAGAATGTTTATACTAATATGTCTTCTCTACTTCATCAAACATCTTACATGCCAGCTAATCAGTAAAAAAAAGTTCATGGCAGGTTATAAAGGTGTTGAAATTATGATTATTAAATGTTCCACCTACTGTCCAGCATTTAATAAATCAGATTTTGTTAAAATGAAATATATAACACATGATCACAATATTCATTTTTTGTAAAAGTATCTATTCTAATAAAATAATTGACATTCAATTAAAGATGTACAGCAATGGTTTTCGGACCAATGAAGTGGGGGGAAGGGGGTGGAGTTAAGTGGTAGAAAGGGAAAAAGGGTAACCAGTGCTCATTGGAATGGATTCTTGATGTTTTTGGCCTCATCAAGCAAGCTTAAATAGTGAAAAGGGTTCAAAGTCTACTGGTAAGTGGTGTATAATCCAAGGCTTCCAGATTGTGAAATTTGGGCAGCCTATCATCTAATGTGGCCACAATGTCTTATATGTCATGCATAATTTACTGTGAGAGTTAAGCCCCTCAAAGGGAGTGTTTGGCTTTCTTCAGGATCTAACTATGATCTGTTTTGCAGAAGTAAAATTATGGATGATTGAATTGAATTCTGATTTAGTACAGATGTCAGACGTTAGTCAGACGTTTTGTAGTCAGGAGGGCTTCGACTGGGATTTTCCGTAGAGGTCTGTCTAGAATAGTACAGATTTCTGGTAAGTCCGAGACCAAATACAATGACTCTTTGGGCAGCCCCACCAAACATGCCTAAATGGAATGTCAGCATTGCACCCCTAAAGTCATGGGAGGGATACCAAGGTATTGCATGTGAAGGATATAAGGGTATCAAATATTGCGTTAGTAACTTAAAATTGGCTTTGCTTCTGTAGCTAGGACATTAAACAGCCTATTCCTATTATGGAGCGACAATCCACTGGCTCTTCCTGCTGGGTGTGCAAATGTACATTCCTAGACGCAGACTGACATTACATGTCTATCTCTTATTATGATAGCACTTTATTGGTAGCTTTTGTGACATCAAAAAGAAGGTTCTTGTTGTTGCCTTGAGTAAGGGTCGGGGAGTTGGGAAACTTATTTTATGTGAAGTTGCAATATTATAGGAAAATAATTGTTAAAATAAATAAGCTTATAATGTTTTAAGTAGGTCTTTAAAGAAAACTTGTCAAAAATCTGGGTAGTTCAGACTCAGCCTATTATAAAATAAATTAATACGCAGCGGCTATGTTCAATAAAAACTGCAATTCAAAGTGATCAGCAGTTTCAGAAATGCAAGAAAATCTTAAGGTCACTCTGGCCTTACCCACTACCACCTACTGGGGTTGATTTACTAAAACTGGAGAGTTTGAAATCTGGTGCAGCCTTGCATAGAGGCCAATCAGCTTCAATTTTTTTTCTGTCAAAGCTTAATTGAACTGAAGTTAGAAGCTGATTGGCTACCATGCACAGCTCATAAATTTAAAAAATATATATAAATGAATGGTGATCCTGAAACGATCTCCTCATTCAGGTAATGTGCACGTGTATAATCCATCACCATGTGAGACATCATAAGGGACGTGTACTTACCAGAATCAGATGACCCTTTATCACAGAGGGTCTAACACGCTTGTGAATGAGACCCACTTGCATCTGTTGTCCACCAGGTCATAGGAACAGCATCTCATCAGCATGGAGCCACCCAGAGCCGGATGATAAAAGGGAAGCACAAAAGGTTGCCAATAGTGCAGTTAAACCAAGGGCGTTTATTTGATAAGTGTCTACAGATCTTACAACACTCCGGCAGACAGTAATTGGATGGACGGCATTCCGCAGTGACTGAACCCGTTTTGTTCCAGGGAACATCTTCCCGCACCTCCTCCATCTTCCCACCCCTATTAGAGTCCATCATTGGTCAACTGGGGCATCAATCAATCTGATAAGAGTTCCCACAGCTGTTAGACCTCAAGCCTCAAAGTAGCCTCTCTGCTCTGAGTGGCCACTGCTGCCATCAATCACGAACCCACCGAAAATGATGTCCTGGCGGTTCGTGCACAGCAGCCTTCAGGCTCTATCAGCCCTGACTACAAAGCCCCACTCAGCAACAACCCCATGGAAGGGTGAGAGCATACATACAGGGTCGAACTAAGGATTAGGCCCCATCGTAGATCGCGGCACCGTCGGAAATGACGTGACACAACCACCGGAAGTGCGGCAATAATACCTCTGCAGGTCACATGACCGGAATGGGGACGCTAGTAATGATGCACCCGCATTCCTCCCGGTCACATGATCGGCCTAGCAGATCAGGAAATGATGCCCGGTGTCCCCCAGGACTAAACAGCTGTGGAAACCCTCATTAGATTGATTGATGCCCCAGTTGACCAATGATGGACCCTAATAGGGGTAGGGACATGGGGGAGGTGTGGGAACTTTACTAATTGTTTATTGTTATATTAATGCAGCGATAAAAGTAGTCCTTATGCCCCGGGAAGATGTTCACTGGAGCGAAACCAGTCGGGTGAGGATAAGTTCAGTCACCACAGAATGCTGTCTATCCAATTACTGTCTGCTGGAATGTTGTAAGATCTGTAGACACTTATTGAATAAACGCCCTTGGTTTAACTGCACTATTGGTGACCTTTGGTGCTTCGCTATTATCATCCGACTCTGGGTGGCTCCATGTCGATGAGATACTGTTCCTATGACCTGGTGGACAAGAGATGCAAGTGGGGCTCATTCACAAACGTGTTAGATCCTCTGTGATACAGGGTCACCTGATTCTGGTAAGCACACATCCCTTATGGTGTCTCACATGGTGATGGATTTATGCATGTGCACTTTTCCTGAATGAGAAGATCGTTTCAGGATCACCATTCATTTATATATATTTTTTTGAATTCATGAACATTTTTTTGAATTTATGAACTTAATTGGACTATTTTTCTAGCGCAACTTCTTTTTATTCCATTTATATTCACGTTATTCTCACATGTTTGAGTTGCAGCTCACATTTTTTTGTTTATGTTCACAAGCGCAATATTTATTTGTTTATATTGTACCATGGACAGCTGCACAAGATTTTGCACTCTCCAGTTTTAGTAAATCAACCAAATCAACCAAAAGTATTGGGCATTCTCAGCGACCAATAGGATGGCCTGGGAGGCAGAAGTTGGCAACGCATGATATGGGAAGGGCGAGCGAGCACCACCCTCCCGAACCATGCCAGGCCACATGCCCTCTACATGTGGGGGTGGGTGGGGCAGGGGGTCTTCCCCCTCCACCCCAAAGCACCTTGTCCCCATGCTAATGGGGCCAAGGGACTCTCCCCACAGCCCTGGGCTGTGGTTGTGGGGGTCTGTGGACAGGGGGCTTATTGGAATCTGGAAGCCCTTTTTAACAAGGGGGCCCCCAGATCCCGCCCCCATGTGAATGTGTATGGAGTACAAATCCCTATCCAAATAATAAAACCACAGAGACAGTTTTTGACAGTTCCTTTACTAAAAAATAAAAAAAAATGTCCTCCATCGTCAATCACAATGCCGCCACACCACCGACCCAGAAATGAAAAAAAAAATCGCTCCGCCTGCCATGAAGGCAAACACTGAATGGCAGGCTTGCCGTTTGACACTTCTTATATAGGTAAGGACGGGGCCACCTGGCGATGTCATCTGGTGGCTCCGCCCACCTTGTGACATCACCAAGTGGTGCATGTTGGGTCGGTGATGTTGCAAGGGGGTGCAGTGAGCGTCGTGATTGACCATGGATTTACATTGGGGATACTGTTTTTTTATGTTTTAATAAAGGAATTGTAAAAACTCTCTGTGTTTTTACTACTTTTTGACACTTTTTTGGTGAATGGGTAGGGATACTATACACCCCATACTCATTCACATGGGGGGCAGGATCTCGAGATCCCCTTGTTAAAGGTGGCTTCCAGATTCTGATAAGCCCCCCTGCCCGCAGACCCAAACAACCACAGCCCAGGGTTGTTGGGAAGAGACCCTTGTCTCTATCAACATGAGAACAAGATGCTTTGGGGTGGAGTGGCAGAGCCAGGCTGCATGCTTGGATAAGGGTCTGGTAAGGATTTTGGGGGGGACCCTATGCCATTTTTAAAAAACATTTTGGTGTTCCCCTTAAAATCCATACCAGACCCGAATAGCTGTTTTTTTCATTTTTTTTTAAATAGGCGGGTGCTGACTATTGCAACCGCGAGTCACTGTGATGACTTGTTCTTTTTTATGTAGATATGTCATTTTTGCTGCAGCAATACATGCCACAGATGTGCTACTTTACAGGCGGACTAAGGGGACCCCCAGGCACTATATTTATTTAGGAATTTTTCATTTTTATTGTTGCACTTTAAGTATCATTAAGGTCACTGCTCCTGAAAAAAACAATTTTAATATTTTTTTTTGCATTGATACATGCCCCCCAGGGCAGTACCCGGACCCCCGGACCCCTTTTATGGTAAATTACTTGCATATAAGCCTTCAAAATGGGCACTTTTGATTTCTCACATTCAGCTCCCATAGACTTTAATGGAGTTTGCTGTTTGGGGCAAAACATTTCCCCTGTTCGGGAGTTCTGCTGCGCGCCGAACAGGGGGGTATTCGGTCCATCTCTAGTGCCAATGCGGTAAATTCCTTTTTGTCTTTGTTCATAAAAGTAAAACTATTTAATCATTTTACTGTCTTACATTTTATCATTTATTTAAATCTAGGTAAGTATGGTAGTGGGTGTAAAAGTTAGTTTCTTGGTTAACACAGGATGAGCTTAAGTGGAAAACTTACTCACATAATAATTTGGGTATTTGGCATCATCATAGCTTTTATTCTGCAGAACAGTGATCTATGTAAAATGTGTGGTCCTAGCAGTATGAATTTTGCCATTTCTGGAGAGTATGATGCAATATGCCTACATGGCTGTGATGGTTCAGTACTTAAGGAGACCACAGTGGTGTCCTTATATCCTGGAAGACAGAACAAGAACATAAAACAGCATATAAATATATCTGTAAAAGTCCCTAGTGCTAACATATTTTCTGTTACTGAGTAACCTGTACTCTTTTATATCATTATTTTTCAAGAGAGTCTGTTGGGTCCTTTTAGACCACTAAACCTCGACCTTAAAGATTATTTTGTTTAATTAGCTATAAATGAATAGTTCTGTTATTTTTCAGGAGGAGCTCAAACAATATATATGTATATATATATATATATATATATATATATATATATATATACCATATATATAGCAGGGCCCTCTGATTCCTCCTGTATTGAATTGTATTGCAACTGTACTGTCCGCCCTAATGTTGTAAAGCACTGCACAAACTGTTGCCGCTATAAAAATCCTGTATAATAATATATATTGACCATGGAGCACAGACACAGTCCAGTGTAAATTGCAGAAGAGGAAATACACTGATGAGCTGGGCAGGGAGAGGCATGCCAGCAGGAGGCAGAGGAACAGCAGTACACTGGTCTTTTCAGGGAAGAGCTGTGCAGGGGGTGTGTCTCCAAGTACTATTCTCTGCCTAGTCTGTTAGAGACAGAGACAGTAAAACTGAAATCCAGACTGATATAAAAACAAATATTCGTGCAGCTCTTCATTTATGAATACATCAATAAATGCATTTTATTAAATGCATCTAGTGTAATTACCTATACGGCTGGGAGATGTGAGTCAATCAAGAGTGCTGCATGTACCTTTTTTTAACAATGAACATGCTGTTAGGAAAAGAGAGCAGTGAGTGCAGAGTAATGATCCCAGTGGTCTGCGGCTGCTCTTTCATAGTACAGTCAAAAGGCTGAGGGTGGAGAAAAAACACCAATGTATTTCTTAACCTTTGGAAGGTAAAACAGCTATCATATATTTATTTCATCTGTGGTGCTAGTTGTTAGCCTGGAGTTTAATTTTACATTCAAAAGGGAATGCTCTTCAAAAAATGAATAGTGGTCTAGTAATATTTTGTCATGCATTCAACTACTATTTGCAAAACAAAAACAGAGAAAAAGCAATAGATGATAACAGTGGGTCCAAAACAATTCATGGGTACATAGAATAGACTCGTCGTGAGAACTAACTGAGTGTAGAGGGTCGGCATATCCATTAATGTGATCTACGTAAATTATTTT
>BLSH010557418.1:1182425-1219015 GCA_018402905.1 Glandirana rugosa | reverse complement strand
CGCAGCACATTTCTGATGATGACGAAACACAGGTGCCAACTGCTGCAGCTTGCCTCAGTGTGCAGACTGACAAGGAGGGCAGTGGTGAAGGGTGGGTGGAAGATGATGTGGAGGATGATGAGGTCCTATACCCCACATGGAATGAGGGTCATGCGAGCGATGTGTGGAGTTTGGAGGAAGAGGTGGTGGTCGCACAGAGGCACCAGCACAGCAAAAGAGGAAGCAGGTTGCAAAAGCGGAGCGAGCGTCCCCTAGGCAGTAGGCCTGCTACTACCCACCACACCCAGGGACCTAGCACACCAAAGGCAGCTCAAAGGCGTTCCCCCGCGTGGCAGTTCTTCAGACAATGTGCTGACGACAAGACACGAGTGGTTTGCAAGCTGTGCAATGATAGCCTGAGCCGGGGCATAAATGTTCTAAACCTGAGCACAACCCCCATGACCAGGCATCTAAATGCAAAGCACGAGCTGCAGTGGAATAAGTACCTCAAAATCCAAGAAAGGTCTCGGCCTGCTCCTGCTTCCTCTTCTGCTGCTGCCTCGGCCTCTTCCTCCACCTCTACAGTGACAGTGTCACCTGCCACATGCAAACAGACGATATGACAGCAACGCCACCATGTCCGCCACCGTCCCCAAGCATTTTCACATGGTCCCATGGAAGCTTACAGCTGTCCATCTCCCAAACACTGGAGAGAAAGAGGAAGTACCCCCCTACCCACCCGCGATCCCTGGCCCTGAATGGCGGCATTTCAAAATTCCTGGCCTTTGAAATGCTGTCATTCCTTCTGGTGGACACGGACAGTTTCAAAAACCTTATGGCGGTGGCTGTCCCACAGTACGTGGTTCCCAGCCACCACTACTTTTCCAGGCAAGCCATCCCCTCCCTGCACAAACAAGTCGGGGACAAGATCAAGTGTACACTGCGCAACGCCATCAGTGGCAAGGTCCACATAACCACTGATACATGGACCAGTAAGCATGGGCAGGGACGCTATATCTCGCTAACTGCACACTGGGCAAATGTAGTGGTGGGTGGGCCTGAGCCGGCTAGCCATTTGGCGCATGTCCTTCCACCACCGAGGATTGCAGGGCATTTCTCTTTGCCTCCTGTTGCCTCCTCCTCCTACTGTGCTGACTCCTCCTCGACCACCCACTCATCCGCTCAGCGTAACACCTTCGCCACAACATCAGCACATCCAGGGGGAAACGACAGCAGGCTGTTTTAAAACTGATATGTTTGGGGGATAAACCCCACACTGCGCAGGAGCTGTGGACGGGCATTGAACAACAAACCAATGAGTGGTTGTTGCCACTGAGCCTCAAGCCCGGCCTGGTGGTGTGCGACAATGGCCGAAATCTTGTAGCGGCTCTGGGCCGAGCCCGTTTGACGCACATCCCTTGCCTGGCGCATGTGCTGAATTTGGTGGTACAGAATTTTCTAAAATACTACCCGGATATGTCAGAGCTGCTGCATAAACTGCGGGCCGTCTGTGCGCACTTTCGGCGTTCTCACCCTGCTGCTGCCCGCCTGTCTGCGCTGCAGCGGAACTTTGGCCTTCCCGCTCACCGCCTCATATGCGATGTGCCCACAAGGTGGAACTCCAGCTTGCACATGCTGGAGAGACTGTGCGAGCAGCAGCAGGCAATAGTGGAGTTTCAGCTGCAGCACGCACGGGTCAGTTGCTCTGTGGAACAGCAACACTTCACCACCAATGAGTGGGCCTCCATGCGAGACCTGTGTAGCGTATTGCGGTGTTTTGAGTACTCCACCAACATGGCCAGTGCCGATGATGCTGTTCTCAGCGTTACTATACCACTTCTATGTCTCCTTGAAAAAACACTTCGGGCCATGATGGAAGAGGATGTGGCACAGGAGGATGAGGAGGAGGAAGCGGGGTCATTTCCACGGTTATCAGGCCAGTCATTCGCAAGTGGCTCGGAGGGTGGGTTCCTGCCCCAGCATAGGCCAGGTCCAAAATATTCAAGCCAGGGCACAGTTCTGGAGGATGAGGAGGATGAGGAAGATGAGGAGGAGGAGGAGGAGGAATCGCAGCAGGGTGGCACCCAATGCAGCTCGTGGGCATCACTGGAGCGTGGCTGGGGGGATACAGAGGACACAGATGATATACCTCCCACTGAGGACAGCTTGTCTTTGCCTGTGGGCAGCCTGGCACACATGGCCGACTACATGCTGCAGTGCCTGCGCAATGATAGCCGAGTTGCCCACATTGTAACTTCTTCTAATTACTGATTACTGGGTGGCCACCCTGCAGGATCCCCATTACAAGGACAACGTGCCGTCCTTAATTCCCTCACTGGAGCGTGAGAGGAAGATGCGCGACTACAAGCGCACACTGGTAGAGGCGCTGCTGAGGGCATTCCCAAATGACACCGGGGGCTCAGTGGAAGCACAAGGCGAAGGCAGAGGAGGAGGAAGAGGCCACCAACGCAGCTGTGGCACCGCCAGCACCTCAGAAGGCAGGGTTAGCATGGCCGAAATGTGGCAAAGCTTTGTCAGCAGCCCGCCACAACAAACAGCACCACCAGCCGATAGACAACGTCTTAGCAGGAGGAAGCATTTCAGCAGCATGGTGCAAGAGTATGTGTGCACACGCCTACACGTACTGACTGATGGGTCTGCCCCATTCAACTTCTGGGTCTCCAAATTGGCCACATGACCTGAGCTTGCCGTTTATGCCTTGGAGGTGCTGGCCTGCCCTGCAGCCAGTGTATTGTCGGAACGTGTGTTTAGCACGGCAGGGGGGGTTATCACAGACAAGCGAAGCTGTTTGTCCACAGCCAACGTGGACAAGCTAACCTTTATTAAAATGAATCAGGCATGGATCCCACAAGACTTGTCTGTACCTTGTGCAGAATAAACATTTAGACCGGACTCACACAGTCATTCATATATTTGTTTTTTTGAATAGGCCTCAATATTTTGGGGGCTACCCCAATTATAAACAAACAAAAAAAAAATACCATGTTGGCTACCTCCTTCTACTCCTCGACCACCGCCACTTCCACCTACACTGCCATGGTCACGGCCTAGTCAACCTCTAGGCTCCTATTCCACATCCACCCCCCCTTCCCATTTTTTTATTTGATGTTAATTTATTTTTCCTATCCCCATTTTTTTGTAGGGCGCTTGCCCTACTCTTACCCCCATTTTACTTCCTTTTGCAGCCCTCTAGCACTTGCCAGGACATTTTTACAGCCATTTTTGTGCCTAAAAGTTCGAGTCCCCATTGACTTCAATGGGGTTCGGTGTCCGGGATAACGTTCGAGCAATGTTCGGTGCCGAACCTGGACTTTTTCCCAAAGTTCGTACGGACCCTCCGAACACAAACGTCCAGGTGTTCGCTCAACTCTATTTATTAGTCCTCTGGATTGGTATTAGGAGAAGCCTGCACCCCATGCTCTGATGTACAGGGATGTGCTTTCATCTCTACTTTGAGCGGTGACAAAAACAATATAACAGGTCCTGTTAAGTTCCTGTCTAGGTGTGGCAACAAATGATAGACTTTTTTTTACCAAGGGTGGAAGGAACGAAAATCAGTCGATTCCCCCATTAACACAGCCAGTGTTGATAAAGGAATCCCTCCTGCAGTGCTATTGTGTTCTGCCGATTGGCTGGCATGGGGAGCCTTCATAGATGGAAGAACACAATGATTACTGTTAGCAGATATAACCAACGGCAGTAATCGTATGTAAAAAATCCGACAGGCCGGTTGTACCCAAGTCGATCCACTTGAGTACAATCAGCCCGCCCATATATGGATTGAAATTTCTCTGGTCCCTGCTGAACCGGCCAAATTTTGATCCTTATATGCCCAGCTTTAGATTGTTGTCCCATGGGCTGCAAAATCTCTGCACAGGGTGAGGCTGTGTGTGTAAGCATCACACTCTAGTGGGAACAGTGAGATCTGGAAGTGTAACCTCATTAGAGGAGTTCTTTTTTTAAGGAGAGAAGTTTGTTAACAAAACAGCAAGGCACCATCAAGAGTATGAATAAAAGAGATTGAGAACAATTTTAAGTCTGTTTTTTTTTTTAAATTAAATTTGGACAGTTTCCGAGTTATAGAAACAAAAGTTACCAATCACAGTCTTGCTTCTTACCCCACAGACAACTGCACCAGATGTGCAATATACATTGGCAAGGTGATCCTGCAAATATTGCAAGCCCATTCATATTGGAGAGTATGGAAGGAAAACCAGGTTTTATGCAAATGTGTGTGGCTCTATTAGCAAGGTGTCTGGAGAGAATGTATTGATGTGTGATGTTGTTTTGCTAAAATTACTGTTGGATTATGTTAACCAGACAATTTAGATAAAAATAGCATTTCCTAGAATTCTTCTTTAGTTCTTACCACTTTTCTAATATAAAGATACGATGGATGGCATCAGTTTGCCCTTGTGATTCTAAGATCCATGGTCTTATAGAGGATATCTTTGTTTTTAAGTCAGCAAAATAAAAAGAGGTCATATTTTAGATAACACAAACCATGCTGGTTGACTTTGAAAAGGGTTTTTGAAACACAATGGAAGACTGGGGGTATGTAAAGCAGCATGTTTTACCAGAACATTAAAATGGTTATCACAAGCCACAAAGATTTATATATATCCTCCTTCAATTGTTTCAACATTGCATGTTAAAGTGGTTGTAACCCCAAAAAATAAGAAGAAAAAAAAAAAGAGACTGATCCTGTTCTTATAGCATGAATAACAGCACAGTGCTTGTGCTGTGTAATTTGTTCTTTTCTATCATCTAAAATACCTGGTTGATCCTTCCTGGTGTTGCCCTCCCCTCTGTAAACTGACCATGTTCATCATAGCTGCTGAGTCTGGATACGGTGGTCAGTTTACGTGCCTCCTTCATCCTGCTGTCTTTCCTCTCTCTCCCTCCCCTCCCAGCCTGTCAGCTAGTGTCAGTGCCCACCTTTTCCCCCCTGCTGCTATGATAATGGTGTTTTCCTAAAAAATGTTCCATTACGTTACGTGCCCCAGTGTATGTACTTTATAAAAATTATGTAGGTTTATGCCTTTTTTTTCCAGAGCGCCACTCAGCGCTCTCCTCCCCGCCTCCCAGCTGACGTCAGCAGGGTATTCTCAGCTCCTCCAACTGTAGATCCCAGATCGGGGAGGAGAGAGACGGGTGGTCACTTGAGCGCCGTGCGCACTCTAAAATGGGGTATAAACCTATATATTTTTTTATAAACACTATAAACATACACTGGGGCACATAATGTAATGGAATACAGGAGATTCTATTAAGATAACTAAGTGGCTTTACAACCACTTTAAATACAGCATTTGAATGCAAAAGACATGTTGTCTTGGAAATCTTAAAATTAGGATGTTTATGAGGCTGATAGTTTCCCTACCTATCTGTACAATAGAAAAGGGAGCACTTGGAACATGTTCCTTACTAGCACCCCTATTGCACTCCTTAGATGCTCAGGCCAAAAGACTTTGTTGCTGCAGCTGTGGGCGTGATATTGATTTTTTCAGCTGACTGTCAGTTCTCATGTAAATGTGGGTTGGTTGGCTGTAGAAAAGGTTCCCAGGCTCTCCTGTCCCTCCAGGGTTCCTGGGACCACGTTAAAAGGAGTGGCGGCCTGTCCATTAGGGGCACAGGGACGCCACCCCCTCTAATTTATGCGCCCGGCCCCTAATCTCCATGCAGGGTGCCGGACACATGGATTTCAACGTGGGGGGTTTTTTCAATTGTCACTTGTGTGACATTAGCAAATTAACATTCATTAATGTCTTCCTGCTTCTCCTCCCGGCCAACCAGGAAGCATGTCCTGGGACCCAATTGGCCGGGAGTCTTAGGAAGGGTCTCAGGACCCGCCTCCTGTTCGGTCGGGATGAGAAGCATCAACTCCAGCAGAAGCAGCAGCCTCTCCTAGGAGCCTTACCCCGGATTTAGCAGTGCACCGCCACCTTGTTCTCCTCCCCGCACCTCTAGCAGTATAAGGTAAGGAGGCCATGGATTGCACAGGGGGGGTGGCGGTAGTGTGAGAGGATCACCTGCCTATCGAGCGGCAGGGGGGTGTATAGTGTGAGTGGATTGCCACTGTGATCGATTGATCGAGAGGCTTGTGCGAGTAAGGGGGCCAGGTCTGTTTGCCGCCTCCCTAAAATTTTGACCACCAGTCGTCACTGGTTAAAAGGCTTCAGGGTGCTTGATGAATCTGTGCCTGATTAGCTGCAAGAAAGGGCAGGAGAGAAATTTGGGGTCTAATAAACCCTCGATGATTCCATAAAAAGGACCTGTCACCTGCCAATGCTATCACATAAAGGGTTCATTGTGATGGCAAAAATGGTTAATTAAAAAGTAAAAGCCTGGATCCTCCTCTTCATTGCTCCTGGCCCCTCCCTCCTGTTGAGTGCCCCCACAGCAAGCAGCTTGCTATGGGGGCACCTGAGCCGAGTCACAGCTCCCTGTGTCCATTCAGACACAGAGCCGTGACCCAACCCCCTCTCTCTCCTGATTGGCTGACTGATTTTGATTGACAGCAGAAGGAGCCAATCGTGTCATGCTGCTGTCTCAGCCAATGAGGAGGGGAGTCCCGGCCAGCTTAGATACACCTGCAACATCACTGGATAAAGACAGGCTCAGGTATTAGGGGGCTGAAGGGAGCTGCTGCACACAGAAGGTTTTTTTATCTTAATGCATAGAATGCATTATGATAAAAAATCTTCTGCCTTCACAATCCCTTTAAGTAAAACCTAAATAACAAAGCACAAACGCATGCCAACCTGCTAAACAATGGTTATTAGACTCCGTAAAGTATAAATCCAAAGGTTATCAATAGAGTTGAGCGAACCCGTGGATGTTCGGGTTCGGTGGAACTTCGGAAAAAAGTCCGGGTTCGGTACCGAACTTGACCCGAACTTTATCCCGAACCCCATTGAATTCAATGGGGACCCGAACTTTTCGGCACAAAAATTACTGTGAAAGAGTCCTGGAAAGTGCTAGAGGGCTGCAAAATGATTTTAGAACAATAATCTGTCCCTTACAGCAACAGCAGGAACCTGACCCTATAGAACTAGGAGATGATTTTAGAACAATAATCTGTCCCTCTAAGCAGTAGACTCTACCTAGTCCAGTCAGATCGTTCTGTAATGCAGGATGAGATCTGCAATCTGTCCCTAAAAGCAGTAGTAATCTCTACCTATCTATCTATCTGCAATCTGTCCCTCACAGCACCGGCAGCATCCTCTCCCTACACTACCCAGAGAGCATGTGACATGCAGCACTGTGACTCCAGCCTCACATAGAGGCTGGGTCACATGATGCACTGGCCAATCACAGCCATGCCATTAGTAGGCATGGCTGTGATGGCTTCTAGGGAAAACCAGTGAAACGCTTGTTGATTGGCTGCCCTACAGCTATTTAACATGCGTGATCAAATATCCGAACCCAGAACTCAAACCCAAACTTTTTTTCAAATGTCCGGGTTCGGGTCCGGGTCGCGGACACCCCAAAGTTCGGTACGAACACGAACTTTACAGTTCGGGTTCGCTCAACTCTAATTATCAAACAATTTCTTTCATCCAGCTCTATTTTGTGCCTATGTAGCAGCCAGGTGATTTGTACATCCATTTGGCAGCTTCTTGGTACAAATGGATATACCTGTAGGACCATTATACAATTAAGGACAATGGATAGTAATACACATTGCATGTGTTACAGCATTGCAGTGCCATTCATTTTGAATGACCCCCCATTGCAATCAAGCAACACACCTGTGGTTTAGCGTGACAGAATGCCTGGCAATGCAAAGCAGTGCATTGCAAAGTTTTACATTAGAAAAAAGATGTAATGTACAATTTTTAGCATGTCGGGATATTTGGCAGCCCATTCATTTCAATGGACTGCCTTAATACAGCGCGCATCAATATAAAGCATAATGCGCATTAACATGTTTGTGTTAACATACCGCAAAGAAGTAAATGAGCCCCCCAATGTTATACATTTCACCTGAGAATGGTGAAGGGTTCCTAGAATTAAATAAGCAAATTACAGGTGCTGTGAAATCATCATTATTTTCCATTCTCAGATAGGCTTGTTTTGGTTATGCATAGTTTTCTCAGTTCTTAATGTGGTAATCTCTACGTAACGGCTCCAACCCACTATTTCCTTTCTTGTAAATTCAAAACACTGAACATTGAATATCTCAGTTTGGCACTTGTGAATCTGAGGTTATATATGCAATCTTAGTGTGACCTGAAACATCATTTGAAAGTCACCTTACCCTCAAACGTGGTTTCTCAGGGGCACCTGCTCACCTTATTTATTGCAGTCAGGGTTTAGTGATCTGACAGACGTCTGCGAAGACAGTTCCTGAACAATCAAGCTTAAGAAAGAGGCTATTGTTTATAATATTCTAATGAATATTAAAACTAATTTTCACATAAAAAATTTACACAACTGGATCACAATGATTATTCCCATATTCATTGGAATCAGCTGGTTTTATATCAGTACATCAGAAGGTAGGAGCGTTTTGTCGATGGTCTGACAATCTATTTGATAGAAATGTATTTTATTATAATGTTTGCCTTATTGTCTCTCCGAACTTGTGAGCTATTACTGCTAACTACACATGTTTTTAACAGGACCATTTTAACAATAATGCTTAGGTTATAATTGCATTATATTTTGGGAGTGTAGACACAAGCATTAGCACACCAGTTATCCTAAACTGTTACACTTGACAGTATGTTCTTCCATGTGAATGAACATTAGGGTTATTTATGGTTTTAAATATATTTCATTTTTATTAACCTTATGAGGCTTAGTGAATTTATAGTATCAATAGTGAGAATGTGAGCATTCCAGACTGAATTTTTTTTACTGGTTTATTACATTTTGTTTGGTTGTTACTATGGGGATGTAACTGATGTGAAAAGCAGAGACTAACCGTCTGCACTAGAAATACAATTGCATACTGTAATTAGCAATGAGAACATATGATGTTGATGCTTCTGTTTCACAGGTGCTGAAGTATCCCAGCCAGCCGTGGTCGTGGCCAACAGACATGGAGAAGCCACATTAGCCTGTGGCTATGAAGTAAATGGAATGGTGGAGGAGATACGTATCAGTCTTTTGAAGAAAAAAGACAATCAGATATCAGAAGTTTGTGTTCTGTCTTTTTCCACTGACTACGAACCAGACACTAGTGGCAATGCTTTCCAATGTTTAGGCATTCCAGGTCCACATAATGTGATTTTTAACATATCAGGGCTGCAGGTGGAGGACACTGGACTGTATTTCTGCAAGTTTGAAGTAATGTATCCTCCTCCCTACAGTATTACAGAAGGCAATGCAATGTTTATTTATGTCTCTGGTGAGTAATTTGCCAGCTATTTTTACATATTGATGAGATTAATATTATTTTTACATGTTCGTATAATTTATATTATCAACATATTCTTAAATGTATACAGCTAATTTCTAAGTCATCTGGTCAAAGCTTTCTATTAACTTGCACTGCTTCTGAAATATCTTTGGTAATAATGCTAGTAAACATGAACTTTTTCCAAAGGCATAAACTGTGAAACTATTAACTATAATTAGCTAAACCACCTTTAGTTTTTATACTTGGATTGGGGGGCTGAAAAGCAGTAAAAGGTTTAAATGAAACATTTGCTTCTTTGATAGAGGTTTTCACATTTTAAGTAGTTTTAAGGGATAGGTATAGATTGGTAAAACTCTTACTTATTTTGGTTGGATGAACTATAGTTATTTTATTGGATGGGATGAACTCTGCCACCTTACTGCAATTATCATGAAGAAGAGTATTGATCTGACTTAAAAGCAACCTGTCATGCCTAAAAAACAGCTGTTTAATTAGGCTCTGGTGGAAAAAGCCATTTACTGAAAGATATGCTGCATGTTAGCCAAGGGGTTGTGCAGTTACACCCTTTTTACTGAGTTCCTGACCTGGACTGAGAATGTGACATGTAAGTCCAGGATTGGCTGATTCCATCACAAACTAAATACTATGCTTGATTTTAGGCAACATCCCTTAATTAGTCTAACCTAAATATATGATTGACAATACAGCACAAAGGCTATGAATAACTTGTAATCATTATTTATTATTATTATTATTATTATACAGGATTTATATAGCACCGACAGTTTACGCAGCACTTTACAACTTGAGGGTACACAGCACAAATACAATGCACTTTAATACAGGAGGAATCAGAGGGCCCTGCTTGTTAGAGCTTACAATCTAAGAGGGAAGCTCAGGAGGTACAAGAGGTAATATCTGTGGGGGATGTGCTGATGGCGAAAATAAATGTAGAGCTGTTAGATGGGGGCCAGATGAGTTTTCAGGGATCGTCTGAAAGTAGACAAACTAGGAGATAGTCGGACACATTGGAGTAGGGCATTCCAGAGGATGGGAGAGGCTCAAAGGAAGTCCTGGAGGCGAGCATGGGATGAGGTGACAAGGGAGCTAGAGAGCAGGAGGTCTTGGGAGGAGTGAAGAGGATGATTTGGTTGGTATTTTGAGACCAGGTTATCACCTTGACAGGGAAGAAAACACAGGAATTATTTTTAGGATCCATGAATAAATATGGAGCCAGCAGATTTTTAAATTCACAAGCTTCTTCCAGAGATATGAGTTGACATATCAATGCTTGGGTGGACACAATATTTGTTGCATTTGTCATCTTGCTTAAATGATCCATAAAACACGTAAAACATCAATTTAATGGAATATAATTGATTTTATAGATCTGGCATCGCAATGTGCTCAATCAATGGAACCAGTTGAATCAAAGTCCTACGATTTGGCCTTCCTCGTCACTATTCTGGTTATGCTAGTCTACAGTTTGTTGGTCACAAGTGTTTTAATATGTAAGGTAAGTTGTCATTTGATAATGAAAAATGTTACCCAGCACAAACTTCCATGCTTAGTTATAATAAAAAGAACTAAAGTTCATCCGTCAGCATTAATATACAAGATAATATAAGGGGAAATGTCTGACTTGGATATCTGTAACAAAGACTGCAATGGCCTTCTTTGCCTGCTGTGCTAAAATGCATGCTTTTGAGACCATGTAGGCTGCAAAAGACCAGCTTCCTCCTGCTGGTCTGTGAGTGGACTTCTGACATCCATGGAGAATACAGTAGCAATTTGCTGACACAACACAACTGAGGAGCAACTGAGAGTACCACTGCTAGCACATCAACCAAATGGAAATACACCAATTTGGCTTGTATATGTAATTATAGAATGTAATAACAGCAGATAGCAATACTATTTGCAAAAACTATTCCCCAGCAATAATGATCTGAGTTGATCATTTTCCAGGGCTACTTTTACTTTGTTGTGCAATAGCTGGACATGTTCATTTATGGCAGAATCTTTACACACATAACTTTATTTACCTTATTTGCATATAAGACACTTTAAACATCATTTTGATGTTCAATGCACACTACAAATGAGGACCACAACATCTGCAATAAACATGCAATAAACACTTGAAAATGAGTGTGTGTTTCAGCAGATCACAAGGTACATAAAGGTACATGACCAAAATTGTCTTCATAATGATTCCTCACTGTTCTTCATTTACTTTCAGTTAATCAGACCCATTATCTTGTATATTAAAGAGTAAGTCCATCCAAAAAGTATATGTTTCTCTACTGCTTTATTTATGGCATATGTCTGTAAAGATGTTTAGTTAAAAAAACTTTTTTAATATTGTTTTACAGCGAAGGAAAAGGAGATGGGATACAGGCCACTATGGGCAGGTACTCCAATCAAATAACAAGAATTACCATCCTTATTATATTAAAATGTGATTTCAACAAGCTGAAAACCTCATACTTACCAAGTATATTATTGCTTTCCAGCATGTTATTGCTGGCTAATGTTGTCACCATACATTATCTTGAGCAAGATGATACATGTTTTAGCCCAAATATCACTGCAAGGCAAAACTAGGCATGTATTATTTTGTTGGGACTTTGTTATAGTGCTAGACTAAGTCCACATCTCTTGCATCTGAAGAGATGCACATTTTTGCCGTATAGTGCTTGTGCTGCATAACAGTTTAATGCCAAACAAACTGAAGTAATATAATATTCCTTTTCATAGAATTCCATAAAATTAAAGGGAGTCTTTTCTGAGAAAATTGTGGTAGCTGCCATTGCTATGTTCTCCTTCTGCAAATGCTAGCTCCTGGCTGTTATGCTAGTTCTGCAGGTTTAAATCAACTTTGCACTTCAAAGTTTACCTATTATTTTTTGCAGATCTGCATACTTATTCTAGGTCTGCTGAATAAAAAGTTTTGAAAACAACGGGCCAGCATAACAACCAGTATATTAGTATTTTCAACAGGGAGGGTGAGGAATGGCACTCCTGCCCCCCCTCCCCCCCCAATATTCCTAAATAGATAGAGTTAGGTTAATTTCCTAACTAAAACCCACTAGCCCAACCTAACCTTATCTAACATAGGACTCCCCAGCTAGATGCTTACGTTTTGGCATCTGCTATCTCCTCCAGTGTATACATTCTGGAGCTCAAAGTGATTTCTGATGCTGACTGTGCCTGGACAGTAACTCCCCACAGACAGGAACTGAGCTATATTTCTACATGAGAGACATTACAGGTATGGTCCCATCTTAGTCTCTGGGAACTTACTTAAACAAGTCGAGCTAAGCTCTGAAGGAAAGTTTGGGCCACAGAATGTAAACATTGGAGGAGGCCACTGCTACCATTTGATTTAGGGGGAGTAATCTAGTTTAGATTAGGTTAGGGAGCTGGGGATGGTGAGCTAGTAAATTGTAGTTACAAAGTAAACTTGTTCTTTAAAGTGTATTGAAAGCCAAAACCTTTTTTTTTTAAGTTTTGGTAGACTGTAGAATTTTTAGAGCTTGATGTGGTGTAGTTGCCATTGTCATCTAAAGTATATGCAACCAGTGACTAACTTTGAAAAGTTGTAAAAATATACATAAATTATATTGCATTATGTAATACTGCACAGTGATTGCTTTGAAATGCAACTCTAGGCAAACATCTAAATGCACAAATGATATTCAGTATATAAATATTTACCAACAAAAATTGTACCAGCAAAATGATTTGATTTTTTAATTTTGTAGAGCTTAACTAATGATTCATACATCTCTGCCTCACCCTAAATGGGAACTTCCGCTTTATCCTCCCCTCCTTCTTCTTTTGGAATCACCCAGGCGATTCCAGAGGGCAATCCCCCCCCCCCCCGCCAGCAACATTCTGGGACATGTTATAGCTCCCAGAAGGCTGCAGGACCATTCACAAAGTGCAGTGCAGCGCAGCTCATTCATGGGCAGTGGGAAGCTGTCTGTGAAGCTGCAAGGAGTCACAACCGACTTCCCACAGTTAACATGCTGCTGCCGGGGACCCAAAGACCAACCAGCCTGGGTGAGGAGGCAGAGGTGGGTTTAAATTGCCACAGGAATACAGTAACTATGTTATATATGATACAGTACCTATTAATATATTAAACTATTTTTTGAACAAAAAGTTAATTGTAGCAGACACAAACTTTTACAATAATTAATTTTACAAATACTTATAGTAACTACAGTTATTATATCTAATGACAACTAAATGCTCATGGCAATCCATGCAGCTTGGTGACTAAAGAGTCACTAAAACATTACTGTGTTAAGAAATCATGTTCAAGCTCACAAAATATGTCTTCAGTGAGAATATGTGACAGTTACAATACCCTTAATGCATAATGGAATTTATAAACCCAAGAAAGCAAAAAGTAAAGGCATTCCCTATATTTGCCAGTTAAATCACAGCTGTTTTTTTTAACCAGTATGGGTTGGAAAAGGCAAAATGTGACCCAAGTAATTGCTATCAATAAGCCACTTTTTTGCCCCTTCCATCTTTTTTTAAATAGATTATACCCAATATTTATCAACTATGAATAATAGTAATAATAATGCTCTAAAACAATAAATAAAAGCAATAAAGCAATACATGAAAAATTCAAAATAAAACAAATAGTATTTTGCTTCAGACAGATAATTTTCATTCTAGCGTGCCTTTTATAGCAGCATTAGTTGTCATTTTGTCAATAGCATGTAAATAATATATGAACTATATTTAACTATGTTTTCTAAAGGAAAATGCGTAGGTAAAACTTGTCTTCTGTTTAAACCATTTAGTTAATAAATGGAATAGTGGTACCTTACAAAAAGGCATTTTTAAATATAGGTGATGTCCACCAGTAGAAATATTTTAAGCCAGCAACTCTACATGGAGAAATGACAGGGGGACAATGTGAGGCACACCTGATATGTATATTTCATTGAACATCCTGGTGGTTCCTTTGCTGTTTAGATTTTCTGAGTAGTGGAAGTTTGATGTGGCAACAAGGTAAATGCCTGAATGGAAATCTTTAACAATTTACCCCAAAGGTTTCAATTCTATGGCCCTGATTTAAAAAGTTGAGCTAATGCTGCCAGCAATTGTGAGCTGTATTCACTCTCCCATGCTGGCAATGTCACTTATGTAACCCATGAACAAGCATTGTCATGCTGGGAATAGTAATACATCTATAGGCTCCAGACTACTTCCAGGACAGAATTTAGGGCCAGATTTATACCTCATGCCCAGCAACAACAGTTGCACTTGTGCTCCCTACTATCCCACTGGATGTCTACCTTTTGGGCCCGTTTTGTCAGGTTTTTGGTTTATGTGGATGGCATCAAATTGACATCAGTTTAAGATGCATCTGAGACCATTCAGAACTGAGAGAAACATTTGACCTGCAATAGACCCCTTCCTCACTTTCATTTGACCTGCTTCAAATAGGATATGCATGACCATAGACTTGTCTGGAAATACAAAACCCACTTAAAACAAACATCCACACAGGATGTCACAGTCATAAGAAGCATGCTAAGTCTATGGGCAAAGGGGCTGAAAGAATATAGTGTTTGCTCTGCATCAGAAAACTGTCAATCTATAGTGTTAGCAGTTTTCAGTGTACTGACCCAGAATGGGTGAGACAGGTAGGCAGTCTGAAACATTTTATTATACAGGGGAGTGTGTTACTGAAATATTTTGTGGGTAGCTGTGCGCTATATCAATAGCCCACTGAATATATTTTGAAAATTAGCAAAACGGTTCCTATATGTCATTCCTTCTTTGGACATTGTAGTTGTGTTAATAGTAACAACTGACCTATTAAGCAATTAGTTTGCCTTATGCATTGTGTCAATGTTGTGTGTATCCCTTACATAATAAATTATGCATATGCTAGCATTATCTTTGTATCCTATGTGTTACATCAGATTTTCACAAGATGAAATGTGTATTGAGAGATATGTTTTCTGTGAAAAAGCATTGATAATACCATTTTATGTTTTTGTTTTAAATCAAACTATGGTATAAATATGGTGTACACGGGAATTGCTTCCTTCATCAATATTCAAATAAAATATTATCATTTTACTTTGTTGCAATTTCCTTCTAGAGTGTAAAACTGTAAGTTGAGATTTGTGAAAGCACTATAGAAATTAGCCTGTGGGATTTATTTACTAAAGGAGTAGAGAGTATTAACTTAACTCAGTGAATAAATGACGCTGTGTTCCCTCTGAAAACCCAGTCATGTACAAAGGAATTTAATAAAATGGGACTTTATATAAAATCCCCACACCTGTGCAAACTGAATCCAAGTGACAAACAAAAATATATAAAAAATATAATTTTTAAACCATATGTGTATATTGTGAGCTGCTCGTCATAAGACTAGATATCACTCTAGAGATCAAACAATCAGATAAATTATTTAGCGTGTTCTGAGAACCCCACAAGTATATTATCAACAAAACATACATATAAATATAAAATGTCCATGAAAGAGCAATTCAAATGAAGTGCTCAGTGCAGTGATTCCAAAAGTGAAAAAAATGTTCCACCAAAAGAAATCACGCTCTTCCTCTCCACTAGATTTAGGTGCACAGCTCACTCACCAGAGGTTTATGACTCCTTTTATTCAAAGAAAGCTATGAAACACCTTGTGTATCCCCAGCTGGAAGGTTTTCACAAAAGGCTATGGAATCCAGCTCTCTTCTACATCTGACATAGAATTCCGTACACATAGATAAATGGACACCAGCTTACATTCATTGGTGCTCCTGCTAGATACTTTGCATATAACTCAATCACATGATAGTGTAGTATATTGAATTTAATGGATACAAATGTAAAATTGCACTTATATCAAGTAAAAATGCTCAGGCATTGAGCAAGAAACTAAAAACACTTATTTCCAATTGCGCTCCAAACACTGGAAGTGATGTGTCCCGGAAGTCCTGCCTAACACATCAAAATACCTAAGTCAATTATTATTCTACAGCATTTATATAGTGCCGACAGTTTGAGCAGCCTTTTACAAAATAAAAAATGACAATACAGTTACAATAAAATTTGATACAAGAGGGTTCACACTGTACAACTAGACAGGAACTCCTGAATACATGACCAGTATTGAATTAATCTGCCATTATAGCCACAGTGTTCATCCTTTTGAAGCAAATGAAATATAGAAGATCTGTGTGCATAGAATATAACCCAAATCTGGTGCTGTATAGTTAAGGGTTGGAGAAGCTACAGTTGGCATTGACCATGATCTCCTATGAATTTAGCAGTCTAAGCCTGGCTTCACACTTATGCGAATTGGATGCAGATTTCTCTGCATCCAATTCACATAGCAGGAGATTGTGACCGGTTCTCTATGGGACCGGTTCACACATCTCCGCAGCGGCTCCGGTGCGAATTCAGGAGTCCTGTGCATCTTTTGTTCTGTTTCACGTCCGAATTCAGCCCAACATTTGGGTTGAAATCGGAACTGAAACAGTGAATGGAGACACACTGGACCCCTGCTGTTAGCCACTGCATTCTCCAGTGTGAACACAGCCTAAAAGAGCTAACATCAGATGCCCAGGAGAGGTTTTTAGGGATTGTCGCTAGTTAACCACTTGCCGACCGCCAACCGCAGTTTGACGGCGACAAAGTGGTGCGATATCGCAAATCGCTGTCATATGACGGCGGCTGCGAGATCGCTCACTGTGTTCGGGGAGGGCCAGGGAGCGGGTGTGGCGGCCTCGATCGCCGCCGGCTACCCACGATGCCCCCCCGGAGTGAAAGAACGGAGGTCCGTGTAAGTAAACACGGACCTCCGTTCTGTGAGAGGGGGAAGTGCTGTGATCACAGCCTTCCTCTACATGGAAGCTGTGATCACTTCCCTTCCCCAGCTAGGGCAGCCCCCATACAGTAAGAACACGCCCAGGGAACACAGTAAACCCTTAGAGCGCCCCCTGCAGGTTAACCCCTTCACTGCCAATGACATTTACACAGTAATCAGTGCATTTTTATAGCACTGATCGCTGTATAAATGCCAATGGTCCCAAAAAAGTGTCAAAATGGTCCGACATGTCCGCCCCAATATCGCGGTACCGCTAAAAATCACAGATCGCCGCCATTACTAATAAAAAATAAAAAAAAATAAAAACCCCAAAAATGAATTCTCATCATCCGTAAACGCGGCCTCTTTTGCGCAAACCAATCAATAAACGCCGATTGTGATTTTTTTTTTATCGCAAATATGAGGAAGAATATAAATCGGCCAAAAATGGTGAAAAAAATGTTTTTTTATATATTTTTTTTGGATTTGTATTTTAGCAAAAATTAAGAAATTTGGATTTTTTTGCAAAATTGTCGCTCTTCTTTTGTTTATAGCGGCGATCAAAAATGACGCAGAGGTGATCAAATACCACCAAAAGAAAGCTCTATTTGTGGGAAAAAAAGGACGCAAATTTCGTTTGGGTACAACGTCGCACGACCGCGCAATTGTCAGTTAAAGCGACCCAGTGCCGAATCGCAAAAAGGGCTCTGGTCCTAAAGGGGGAAATCCTTCCGGTCCTTAAGTGGTTAAGGCTCGCCCACACTTGCTCTGCACAGAAAGCACCATTTTTTTAGCAGCTTTTGGGGGCTATTTACTAAAACTGAAGAAAGCAAAATCTGGAGTGGCTCTGTATAGAAACCAATACGCTTCTAGGTTTATCGCCAAAGTTTAATTGAACAAGCTGAAGTTAGAAGCTAATTGGCTACCATGCAGATCTGCACCAGATTGTGTATCAGTTTTAGTAAATCCCCCTTTGTGTCTTAGCAATACAGCCTGGTCTTTCACCCAATCAATCAGGAGATTTATCGCCCTTGGGACTCCATGTTCAGCTCACCCAGCAACCACTTCAACTCCTAGCACCACTACTGTAGAAGTAGAGCCCCATTCAAGTCTATAGGGTTTGTTGTTCAGAATCTGTCAGTTCCAGAGAAGATTCAAGCCTGATGATTCAAACACCAAAGGAAACCACCTGCTTTAAAGAAGAGTACAGTACAGTAAAAGTCAGTACCTTGGTGGGGGGTTCTAACTTAGAGTAAGTAAGGGGTGTAGGAATGGTATTTTTTTTTTTCAAAGAACACTTGACTTTTACAAATATTGATGCTTGATAAACAATGTGAAAATCAATCAGCGCAAATACTAAAATGAAATGAATAATTAAATCTTGCAGCAGCTGACACAAAAAAATGCTTTCAACTCACTCCAATAATCACAATATACAAATGCTGTGCAGAGCTACCAGTGAACAACTCACAAGTGAACCAAAATTGAAACGTATATAAAATCAGCAAAACTATATAAATAGGGCAAAATTCTCATAAACAAAGTGCTAATGCAATGGTGAGCCAACGTGATGTACTAATACCATGCGCATACAGTATATAATCACTCATAAATTCATATATATATATATATATATATATATATATATATATATATATATATATATATATGTATATATCTATATAACATTATAGATAGTGCAAAACCAGTTCGTATAAGTAAGTGCTTGTGCTTAATTCATCAGTGAATAAATAATAGCAGCAAAAGTTCATCAAAGAAATAATCAGAATTCATTGAAGTAGATCCAAAGGAATAAGAGTCCCCAGTTCACTACAGAACGTGCTTGTGCTTTCCTCCACCAGTATTACTAACTGCTCACCTAAATTAAGAGCCAAAACAGCATTAATCCCCATTATGGGATAAAGCAGATAGCTGGCATGGTCTCACAATGATAATCCTTTCCTCTTTAGCTGCAAACTCTTCTCTGGTCCCCTCTGGTCAAGATCCTCTGAATGAATATATGTATGTAAAGAGAGAAGGTAAGAATCTAGTGCTCATTGCTTTAAATGTTATTAGGCCCAGTAAGATAAAAGTTACACTTACAAGATGCAGCACATAAAGCCGTGCTAGCTATGAACAGCCTGTGTACAAAGATTCCTAGATGACCACGGCGTGACATCAGGGTGCAGGCTCCTCCCCCTAGACACGTGTCATCAAGGCGTGACTTCCTCAGTAGGGGTGGAGCCTAAGCGTCATTAGTATTGCTTATATGCTATGAGCCATCCACTAAGGCGGTTCCTAAAGCCTACACTCCTCTGGTCACCTGGGAGAAACAGACTTCACCCCAGTGGGCGGTCAAAGGCATTCTAATCACCCATCAAACCGGATGCTCAGCAAACCGGAAGGGGTCATTCCTTTTCAATCCCGGGGAGTAAAAAACAAAATGAATATATATATAAAATGAAACTAAACAAAAAATTGATAGGCAGTTAGATAACAAGAAGCCTGCATATCCTGCACCTTCCTAGCACAGCCATCTGTACATATATTAAAATACCTCTTAATTACATAATAAATTAAAATAATGAAATGGCTTTAATCAAATAAATACAAAATAAATTAAAATAAATAAAAAATGAATACAAAATCAATAAAAATTCTAAGATGATGAAAAAAACAAACAAAAAAACAAAACAAAAACAAAATAAAATATATAAAATACATATATATATAAGATTCAAGACACTTCCAGAAATAACTAATATCCTTTTAATATACTAGATAAATGTTATCTGTCACTAATGAAGCAATTGAGGTCAAAGTCCACGTTTAACCCTCTTGGAACGAGGACCTTGGCCTCAAAAATCCAGGAGGATTCCTGTCTCCTCAACTACTGCCTGATTTCATTACCCACCCTCCAATGAATTTCCACTTATTCTATTCCTCAAAATATCAAAGAATCAAGACTTCTATTGTGCACATATTTAAAGTGCTTAGATACATTATGTGTCTCACTCCCCTTGCGGATGTTTCTAATTTGTTCTTCTACACGTATATGTAATGCTCTGGACGTGCAGCCATTGTACTGCAGGCCACAGCCACATTCTAGAACATATATCACATCTTTAGTGGCACATGTGATAAGGTCATGGTTAGAGTAACTTCTACCAGTACTTGTTGCTGTGAATTCTTTTCTCTTTTTGATATTTGACCTTGCACGTCTACATGCCAAGCATCTACCGCATGCATGAAAGCCAGTTAAAAAGTCAAAAAGGGTATTTTTCTTCTCTTTAGTTGGATCCACCACCACACTCGGGGCCAGGCGATCCTTCAAAGTAGTCGCCTTCCTGTATATAAATCCTGAATGTGTGGGTAAATGTGGTCCTAATATTTTGTCTTTCTTGAGAATATTCCAATGCTTTCCGATAATTCTTTCTACCTGTCTAAACTGCATGTTGTAATCCAAAATTAATTTGTACTCTATACCTAAACTTATTTGTCTTGGGGCATCCGGACATAGCTTTTCAGGGTTCATTTCTAACACTTTATTTCTGACCTCTTAAATGACTAAAGGGTTATATCCTTTGTCAGTAAATCTTTTAGCCACAATTTAGTCAGATTTAACCAAATAATCAGATTTACTGGAACAATTCTTACGTATTCTGATAAACTGACCCTTTGGAATATTGGTTAGCCACATAGAATGATGACAACTGTCTAATGGTAAGTAGGAATTCCTATCTGTAGCTTTGAAATGGTTACTAGTAAGTAGCCTTCCATGTTCCTTATAGATTTCCAAGTCCAGGAATACCACTCGTTCAGTGCTGACTGTTCAAGTTAATTTAATATTCCTGGAATTGTTATTCATCTTATTCATGAAATTTTCAAAGGTATGTTGATCCCCATTCCATACTATCACCAGATCATCTATATACCTTTTATAGCAAAGGAGCTCTGCTGGACGTTCAAATAATATTTCCTCCACTTCCCAGCAGGCCATGAACAGGTTCCCCACACTGGGTGCGAACATGGCCTCCATGACTACACCACGCATTTGCAAATAATAGTCATTCTTATACCAAAAATAATTGTGGCTTAAACAAATTGCACTAACACTTTGTTTATGAGAATTGTGCACTATTTATATAATTTTGCTGATTTTATATACGTTTCAATTTTGGTTCACTTGTGAGTTGTTCACTGATAGCGCTGCACAGCATTTGCATATTGTGATTATTGGAGTGTGAAATTATTGTGGAGGTGAAAGCTGTGGCCTGCAGTACATCAGCCACACGTCCAGAGCATTACATATACGTGTAGAAAAACATATTAGAAATATCTGCAAGGGGAGTGAGACACATAATGTATCTGAACACTTTAAATATGCACACTTTGGGGAATAGAACAAGTGAAAAATCATTGGAGGGGGGGAGGGATATTACATCAGGCAGTTAAGTAGACTGGAATCCTCCTGGATTTTTGAGGCCAAGGTCCTCGTTCCAAGAGGGTTAAACGTGGACTTTGACCTCAATTGCTTCATTAGTGACAGGTGACATTTATCTAGTACCGTATATACTCGTGTATAAGTCGACCTGTGTATAAGCCGACCCCTACTTTTGCCTAAAAAATATGGGAAAACGAATTGACCCGCGTACAAGCCTAGGGTGGGAAATGCAGCAGCCAGAACACAGGGACAGGGAGCCAGAACACAGGGACAGGGAGCCAGAACACAGGGATATTAGCCAGGACACAAGGATTGTAGCCAGGACACAGGGATATTAGCCAGGACACAGGGATATTAGCCAGGACACAGGAATTTTAGCCAGGACACAGGGATATTAGCCAGGACACAGTGATATTAGCCAGGACACAGGAATATTAGCCAGGACACAGGGACAGGGAGCCAGGACACAGGGATTGTAGCTAGAACACAGGGGTATTAGCCAGGACACAGAGACTGTAGCCAGAACACATAAGGGATTAGTAAGGTAGTTTCACATTAAACAGAGCTGTGCTGCTTCTTCTGTGCTTGTAACTGTGACTAAACGCATTGGAATGCAGAGAATGCTGAGAGAGAGCTGCAGCTCTTCACTGAGATCAGGAGGTGGGCGGAACTGAACAGCTAACATCAGCTTGTCCCGCCCACCTCCCGACATCAAGCTGAAAATCTGACAGCTCTCTCAGCATTCTCTACATTCCAATGTTATTAGGTCACACTTACAAGCACAGAACGGCTCTTAGAAGCAGCACGGCTCTGTTTAATGTGAAACTACTGATCACCCACAGATACTGACTCGGGTATAAGCCGAGGGGGGTCTTTTTCAGCACATAAAATGTGCTGAAAAACTCGGCTTATACCCGAGTATATACGGTATATTAAAAGGATATTAGTTATTTCTGAAAGTGTCTTGAATCTTATATATATGTATTTTTTCATCATCTTAGAATTTTTATTAATTTTGTATTGATTTTGTATTCATTTTTATTTATTTTAATTTATTTTGTATTTATTTGATTAAAGTAAATTCATTATTTTAAATTATTATGTATTTTAAGAGGTATTTTAATATGTGTACAGATGGCTGTGCTGTGAAGGTGCAGGATATGCAGGTTTCTTGTTATCTATTTCCCTATCAATTTTTAGTTTAGTTTCATTATATATATATATATATATATATATATATATATATATTCATTTTGTTTTTTTACTCTGGTGTCCCCGGGTTTGAAAAGGGATGACCCCTTCCAGTTTGCTGAGCATCTGGTTCCCGCCCACTCGGGTGGAGTCTCTGTTTCTCCCAGGTGAGGAGCAGAGTGTAGGCTTTTAGGAACCGCCTTAGGGGCCAATGACCAATACCAATGATGCTTAGGCTCAACCCCTACTGAAAAAGTCACGCCTTGACGACATGTGTCTAGGGGGAGGAGCCTGCACCTTGACGTCGCGCAGCGGCCATCTAGGAATCTTTGTACACAGGCCATTCATAGCTAGCACGGCTTTATGTGCTGCATCTTGTAAGTGTAACTTTTATCTTACTGGGCCTAATAAAATTAAAAGCAGAGAGCACTAGATTCTTGCCTTCTCTCTTTACATACATCTATTCTTCAAGAGGATCTTGGTCCGCTGTGACCAGAGGGAAGTCTGCAGCTAAAGAGGAAAGGATTATCATTGTGATACCATGCCAGCTATCTGCTTAATCCCATGATGGGGATAAATGCTGATTTGGCTCTTAATTGAGGTGAGCAGTTAGTAAGGCTGGTGGAGGAAAGCACAAGCACTTTCTGTAGCGATCTTTTGCACAGCTGGGGACTCTTATTTCTTTGGATCTACTTCAATCAATTCTGATTATTTCTTTGATGAACTTTTGCTGCTATTATTTATTCACTGATGAATTAAGCACAAGCACTTTATTTATATGAACTGGTTTTGCACTATCGATAATGTTATATATATATATATATATATATATATATATATATATATATATATATATATATTTATGAGTGATTATACAGTCAGGACCATAAATTTTGGGACATCTACACAACTCTAATCTTTTTGGCTCTATACACCACCACAATGGATTTGTAATGAAACAAACAAGATGTTTGCTTTAACTGCAGACTTTCAGCTTTAATTTGAGGGTATTTGCATCCAAATCAGGTGAACGGTGTAGGAATTACAACAGTTTGTATATGTGCCTCCCACTTTTTAAGGGACCAAAAGTAATGGGACAGTTGGCTGCTCAGCTGTTCCATGGCCAGGTGTGTGTTATTCCCTCATTATCCCATTTACAAGGAGCAGATAAAAGCTCCAGAGTTAATTTCAAGTATGCTATTTGCATTTGGAATCTGTTGCTGTCAATTCCCAATATGAGATCCAAAGAGCTGTCACTATCAGTGGGCCATCATTAGGCTTAAAAAACAAAACAAACCCATCAGGGAGATAGCAAAAACATTAGGTGTGGCCAAATCAACTGTTTGGAACATCCTTAAAAAGAAAGAATGCACCCGTGAGCTCAACAACACCAAAAGCCCCGAAAGACCACCTAAAACAACTGTGGTGGATGACAGAAGAATTCTTTCCCTGGTGAAGAAAAAATCCTTCACAACAGTTGGCTAGATCAAGAAAACTCTCCAGGAGGTAGGTGTATGTGTGTCAAAGTCAACAATCAAGAGAAGACTTCACCAGAGTGAATACAGAGGGTTCACCACAAGATGTAAACCATTGGTGAGTCTCAAAAACAGGAAGGCCAGATTCGAAAAAAAAAGCCTTCACAATTCTGGAACAACATCCTATGGACAGATGAGACCAAGATCAACTATTACCAAAGTGATGGGAAGAGAAGAGTATGGAGAAGGAAAGGAACTGCTCATGATCCAAAGCATACCACCTCATCAGTGAAGCATGGTGGTGGTAGTGTCATGGCATGGGCATGTATGGCTGCCAATGGAACTGGTTCTCTTGTATTGATTGATGATGTGACTGATGACAAAAGCAGCAGGATGAATTCTGAAGTGTTTCGGGCAATATTATCTGCCCATATTCAGCCAAATGCTTCAGAATTCATTGGACAGCGCTTCACAGTGCAGATGGACAATGACCCGAAGCATACTGCGAAAGCAACCAAAGAGTTATTTAAGGGAAAGAAGTGGAATGTTATGCAATGGCCAAGTCAATCACCTGACCTGAATCCGATTGAGCATGCATTTCACTTGCTGAAGACAAAACTGAAGGGAAAATGCCCCAAGAACAAGCAGGAACTGAAGACAGTTGCAGTAGAGGCCTGGCAGAGCATCACCAGGGATGAAACCCAGCGTCTGGTGATGTCTATGCGTTCCAGACTTCAGGCTGTAATTGACTGCAAAGGATTTGCAACCAAGTATTAAAAAGTGAAAGTTTGATTTATGATTGTTAATCTGCCCCATTACTTTTGGTTCCTTAAAAAGTGTGAGGCACATATACAAACTGTTGTAATTCCTACACCGTTCAACTGATTTGGATGTAGATCTTGTTTGTTTCATTTCAAATCCATTGTGGTGATGTATAGAGCCAAAAAGATTAGAATTGTGTCGATGTCCCAATATTTATGGACCTGACTGTATATGTTCATGGTAGCACATCATATTGGCTCACTATTGTTTCAATTCTGGTTCACTTGTAGCGCTGCATAGCATTTGTATATTGTGATTGATGCTTGATAATTCAGGGAAAAATCTACTATGTTTAAGAAAGATCTGCTTGTGAATTATGCTCTAACCAAAGGAATTTCATCCATCTTGAGATATACTGTATAATACTGGAAATGGCTAGAAACCTATTTTAAGAACCCTTTCACACCTGTGCTTATGCAGTAACATGTATTTGTGATCCATATTACTATATTCATTTCAGCGTGTTAATTGTTAAAGTGGACCTTTAATGCAAATGGACGGTCTGCTTATTTACTGCCCTCCAACCCCAGTATAAAAATGGTTTTAAAAAGGCATACAAAAATAAAGATGATCAAAACTCAAAATATAAAACAAACATCACTATAAGTATTTTTGGTAAAGCTTCATTGAATGTATTTTCAGACAAAAAAAGCAAATGGTTTATTGCAAGAAAACAGACAATTGTCAATGGCATTAAATGCCTTGGTGTTGGTTATGAAAAAGTAAACCAATGGAGGAAACGGAATATTGCTGGCCATTTTCCACTGCAGTCCAAGGGTGGCTATGTTACACTTCCTCAAATCCAGTGGAAATGTGGGTATAGCCTAGGGTTGCCACATCATCCCTTTAACCACTTCAGCCCCGGAAGGATTTCCAGCTTTAGGACCGGAGCCCTTTTTGCGATTCGGCACTGCGTCGCTTTAACTGACAATTGCGTGGTCGTGCGACGTTGTACCCAAACGAAATTTGCGTCCTTTTTTTCCCACAAACAGAGCTTTCTTTTGGTGGTATTTGATCACCTCTGCGTCATTTCTGATCGCCGCTATAAACAAAAGAAGAGCGACAATTTTGCAAAAAAACCCAAATTTCTTACTTTTTGCTAAAATACAAATCCAAAAAAAAATATAAAAAAACATTTTTTTTCACAGTTTTTGGCCGATTTATATTCTTCATCATATTTGCGATAAAAAAAAATCGCAATCGGCGTTTATTGATTGGTTTGCGCAAAAGTGGTCGCGTTTACGGATGATGAGAATTCATTTTTGGGGTTTTTATTTTTTTTCATTTTTTACTAATAATGGTGGCGATCTGCGATTTTTAGCGGTACTGCGATATTTCAGCGGACATGTCGGAACATTTAGACACTTTTTTGGGACCATTGGCATTTATACAGCGATCAGTGCTATAAAAATGCACTGATTACTGTGTAAATGCCATTGGCGCGCGCGCTCACTGTGCGCGATCAGGCGGCCGCCGTCGTATGATGGCGTTTTGCCTTACAGAGCCACTTTGCCGCCGTCAAATGCCGATCGGCGGTCGGCAAGTGGTTAATCCAGGACACATAGGAATTACAAAGGTTCTGAGGCCAATTTAATGTAGATAAGGCACCAAGTGAGTTTAATTACCACTTTAATTAGCCACAGAACCTGTGTAATTAATATGTGTCCTGGATTAAAGGGATGGTGTGGCAACCCTAGTATAGTCACACTAAGCCAGGAAGTTGTTATTGACCAGATCACCAGGGGAAAAAAAAGAAAACAAATGCAACAACCACACCTAAGGATTGGTAAGTTGCAATGCATTATTTTTTGTTTTTGGGTTTAGTTATACTTTGAAGATGAAGTAAGTCAATCAGTCCAACATGGGTTGGACTTGATGGACTTGTGTCTTTTTCCAACCTCACTGACTATGTAACTATGTAAAATAACCCTCGGTTAGAGACCTCAGAAATCACTTGGGCTAGTCAGAAGCTTCCAATCAATAGTCTATTGCAGGAAAAACACGAAACAAGAACATCATGATCGGAAGTAGACAATTTCTTTGCAGAAAAAAATTAAACCACATGTCTCATTTACAAGAAACAAATGAATGAATGCAAACTTGGCACACCTATATATAAGAACAATATAAGTGCTGAATATCCAATTGAGGAGTTCTCCCTGTTACTCCAAGATACAGAAAAAGAAAGCAATAGACTAGCACACACTCACACTATCAATGTATTCAATGTTTTTTTTAATTCTAATGTGCCCAAAGGACAAAAATATGTGTATATAATATAGTGTATATTACATAGCAAAGAGGCCACATCATAAACAATTCTGTGCATATATCAAGTATACAGGTGAAAAAAATGTTGTGCCCAAGCTTCTAATATGGCCACAGACTACATGTTTAAATGACCACCTAGATATACCAGAATGCTTCTGAGACAATATTTTGTGTATGAGACAAAAGTTGACAGAAAAAAAACACAATGCTTCAATTAAATATTTTGTGTGTGACACAAAATTGGCAGAAAAAAACAAAAAGAAATCACCACTTAAACCTTATCCCAGTTATGGTAGAGTGAACATCATGGTGTGGGACAATATTTCTTATTTCTACCTCAGCATCTAGTGAACTCACAATCATAGATGGAACCATGAGTGTGAAATTATAAAAATGTTTATGGGAAAATGTTTGGGCGGCTGTTAATCACCATCAGCTCAAAATCCAAAAGTAACATACCAGCTACATATAAGATATTTAAACATTTTAAATAGCTAAGTCAGTGTTCAGACTTCAACCCCAATTGAGATGCTGTGTCAAAACCTAAAATGAGGTGTTCATATGTAGCGCCCCAGTAGGCTACTAATGTAAATTTCATTTTTGGCCTTGTAGCCAAGGAGAGCAGTTATTGTTTAGTAGTGTCTGTTTTAGGTTCTGCTAGTGCAGGCTCAGCTACTTTCCCCTGCATCCCACTGAGCTCTAGGATATAGTGGGCAGAAGAGCTTAGACCCTCGTCTGCGTATTCATGCCTTTTCAGCCAATCCCTGATCAAGAGAGTGAGTGACCAGCAAGGGGCTGAGAAGGGGATGAATAAGCTGGGGCCTGGAACAGCTTTCTCTTATTTCTGGGGGAGTAAGACCCAACCTGAGGGCTGAGGCATCCCTGGGAGATCAGCTGCAGGGCAAGAATCCTTTTTGAGGGCCTGGCTCCTGCTTGCATGGGGGACATCTGGCTTAACTTCCTGAACGTATGCAGACAGCTCATCTGAGGATCCAGGGCACAGGAAATTTAGTACAGAAGCTGGCAGATGGCAACACAGTATTCAGGGCATAGTTAGTACCAGCCTATTTGGATTTTAGAGACTCTCCTTTGCTTTACTCGAGAGAGCTTTTCACAGTACATGACATTTCACATACAGAACTTTACTCCTGCTGAGGAGTCCCTGTATGGAATCAGTTTATCCTTCACTTTAACCACTTCAGCCTCGGAAAGTTTTACCCCCTTCCTGACCAGAGCACTTTTTGCGATTCGGCACTGCATCGCTTTAACTGACAATTTACATCCTTTTTTTCCCACAAATAGAGCTTTCTTTTGGTGGTATTTGATCACCGCTGCGTCATTTCTGATCGCCTCTATAAACAAAGAAAGAGCGACAATTTTGCAAAAAAAAAAATGATATTTCTTACTTTTTGCTAAAATTAAAAAAAAAAATATATAAAAAAACAATTTTTTCATCGGTTTTGGCCGATTTATATTCTTCCTCATATTTTTGGTAAAAAAAAATCGCAATCAGCGTTTATTGATTGGTTTGCACAAAAGTTGCCGCATTTACGGATGATTAGAATTAATTTCTGGGGTTTTTATTTTTTACTAGTAATGGCGGCGATCTGCGATTTTTAGCGGTACTGCGATATTGGGGCGGATATGTCGGACATTTTTGACACTTTTTGGGACCAATGACATTTATACAGCAATCAGAAATTTAAATGTCCACTGATTACTGTGTAAATGTCATTTGCAGTGAAGGGGTTAACCTGCAGGGGGCGATCTAGGGGTTAATTGTGTTCCCTAGGCGTGTTCTAACTGTGGGGGGGCTGGGCTACCATGGGCATAAGAGATCTAACTGATTCCAGTGACAGGGATCGGTAGATCTCTTATGTCCCCATTGAAAGAGCGGGGGAACTGTTTGCATCGGCGGTTTCCCGCTCTTTGGCTCTAGCAGCACATCGCGGCTTGCCGGCGGATATCGGCTCCACCCGAGCCGCGGGCACACTCCTCCGGAGTGTGTCAGGCATGAGAGCGTGCCGCCGCCGGCGCACGTTCGCTCCCCTAGCTGTGCAAATCGCCGCCTTTTACGGTTATGGTTGCTAAGGGCATGTTGCCTGGTATTGTTCACCAGGCTTCAGGGTCTAGTATGGATTTTTATGGGGGACCTCATGCATTTCTTTTGTTTGCATGCAGTCCCCCTAAAATCAGTACCAGGCTCAAAGGGTCTAGTATGCATTTTTGGGGGGACTCTGTGCAATTGTTTTCATTCTTGCTGTATTGTGTGCAAAAATTTAATTTACAAAAAAAAAAAAAAAAGGAAATCTTTCACCAATGGTCACTATTCTGTACTTCTACTCCTGGGCCTTTCTGCTGCTTTTGATAAAATTGACCACCCTCTCTTCCTCAAAAACTCCACTCCTTTGGTCTCCACGGCTGTACTCTTCATTGGTTCTCACCCTACCTATCCCACCGCACCTTCAATGTCACTTACAATTGTACCACCTCCTTTCCTCTACTTTTTTCTCTCGGGACCCACAAGGTTCTGTTTTTGCCCCTTCCCTATTCTCTAGCTATACTTCCTCCCTGGGACAGTTGATAGCCTACCATTTCTATGCTGATGACACCCAAATCTATCTCTCTACCCCTCAGTTCACTCCATCAGTCTCCTCAGGCATCATTAATTTACTAACAGACATATCAGTCTGGATGTTGCACCACTTCCTCAAACTCAATCTATCCAAAACCGAGTTCATAATATTTCTTTCCCCATGTGCCCCTTCCCCTGACTTCTCTTTCAAGATTGATGGCACAACTATCAACCTATTTCTGAATGCCAGGGTGATAGGTGCAATCTTGGATTCTAAACACTCCTTTCAGCCCCACATCCAATAACTGTCCAAAACTTGCCAACTCAACCTGCACAACATCTCCAAAATACGCCCCATTCTTAGCCAATGACAGCACAAAGCTTCCAATTCTATACCTGGTTATCCCTTGCCTCGACCACTGCAATTCTCACCAAATTGAATTACCTTTACTTAGGCTATCCCCCCGTTCAGTCCATCATGATTGCTGCTGCCAGAGTCATCCACCTTACCAACCGCTCAGCGTCTGCTACCCTTCTCTGCCAATTCCTCCACTGGCTTCCCCTCACCCAACAAATCAAATTCAAAATCCCTCTCTTTCAAACTCTCAAAATAACTACTAAATCATTCTCTCCATTCCTCCCAAGACCTTCTGTTCTCTAGCTCCCTTCTCACTCTCTCCCATGCTCGCATTCAGGACTTCTCCTGAGCTTCTCCCATCTTCTGGAACTCCCTACCCCAATCTGTCTGACTATCTCCTACCCTGTCCCCTTTTAGGCGATCCCTCTTTAGAGAAGCATAACCTGCCCCCACCTATCAACTGTACTTTTATTTTTTTCCATAATACCTCACACTTATTACCTTTTGTATCACTTGGCCCTCCATTTTAGATTGTAAACTGTAACGAGTGGGGTCCTCTAATTCCTTCGGTATTGAATTGTACTGTAACTGTACTGTCTGACCTCATGTTGTAAAGTGCTGCACCAGTGTATAAATCCTATATAATAGTAATAATATAAGAATAATGACAGTTTAATTTGCCAGGGAGTAAAACTTCATTGCTGATTTCTTTAAAAAGAAAACGAAAAGCAAAATACACAGACATAACATATAACGGACCCTTATGCTATGTATTTTGGGGGACCGTTGTGGTTTGTGTGCCATTTTTTCGTTAAAGCAGAACTAAACCCTCCTATCCTTTTCAGCCAAGAAAGTGCCATCTTAGCTTCTGTTTGATCTGCAATGACTATGGTGCTGCACATGTGATCAGTTGTGACACCAGCCTTTTAAAGGTTTAACAGTTTTGTTGCATGTACAAGCATATTTGACAGTTATAATTCCATGCCAGTAATCTCACTGCTTTTGAGACCATTAAATCAATAGGTTTAGTACAACTTAAAAATAAAAAAAGAAGCAAGGAGGAAGATATAATTTGCAGGCAATATAAAACGTTCCCGTTGTAAAAGTCAGTGCTAAAATAATAACTGCCTATGGGTGCATGGAATTTTAAAAAACTACTTCAAAAATGCCTATTAGCCCAATCTATCAGATCGCTGTTGGTGCTGCAAAACCGACGAGGACACTTTCTTCCATATTTGGTGGAGCGGTCTTTTGTTGCAACCCTACTCGCAAGCAGTTCATAATGCTTTTTCCGGAATTACTACATAACCCCAAGAGTATTCGCCTGCAGAATTTCTCCTCCGACATTCCTCAGTTATGGGTGGGTCCTATCACAAGTGCACCTGATTAATTGGCCATTAATTGGCCATTTCTATCAATGCACCTGATTAATTGGCCGTTTTTAATTTCACTGATTCCGCTACCATTGTTTTCAATGGGGTTCGGTTTTCCAGAACCCTGCGGAACCGAACACAGGATAGTTCAGCTCAGCACTAGAAGAAATCACAGAAAGATTAATAAATTGAAACATGAGGGAGGCACAATCCAAATTTGCAGTTGATCATTGTACAAGCCTGCTTAGTAGCCACCAAAGATACGTAGCAAAGCTTTTGCTGTTAAAAAAGGTTTCACCATTTACAAGGTTTAAGTGAATAGAAAATATAGTTTGCTATAAATTTAAAGCTGAATGCCAGGCAAACAACTAAAAAACACATGACTAAATATAAAGAGGCTATTTTGCCTGTATTTATTTTTATTCATCCAGTTCTAACATTTTCAAAGCCACACAGCACAGACCTGAATTTTCTTTTTGCTGTTGAGTTAACACATAAAGGTCTTGCCTCTTTACTCAAACCTGTAATCTGTATATATTCACAGAGGAAATCACAGCCTGTCTTTCACACACAGCCTGTGACTGATGCATGCTGTTTCACACTGCTTACAGGTAACTTTTGCTGACATATTGGTGAAATTGGACGCTCTAGTAGCATTCCTGTTTGTTCCATATGCAATACCTTTTGTATATGTACACTCTGCTACAATAGAAATCACTATTGTTATTTTATATATTTTGGCTACAGCTGATATCTATCTGGACAAGGTGCAACCTCCAGGGTCACATTATCCCAACCACCTCCCCCATTTTCATTCCCCTCACACATACCTATCTGTCTCCATTCCATCTCATTTTAGGACCAGGTCGGTGCACATGTGTAACCATATATATAATCTTATATACTATTCAATGTTTACTCTGCTATGATAGCAATTATTATTACTAAACATATTTATGTTACAGCTGACACCTATTTGGACAAGGTGGAACTTTTAGGATCACACAATCCCACCCATGCCGTGTCTGCCCTCCAGTTGTCCCCTGGTGTTGGTTCTGGTTGGCTTCCTCCCCTCAGGTCCCGTGCCACACATCCATTGCTACCACCTTTTGGGATCTCAGCAAATTGGCACTTTGCTTTGCCTAATGGTGAGTATGGAGCCTTTTACCCCTAGACCCCTCTTACCATTTACCTTAACAACCATTATTGTGTTATATATATTTTTTGTTTATTATAGATACATCACACATGCATTCACCCCTGAGGAAGCGAGCTATGTCTCGCGGAAAGTGTCGGGTTCACTAGATGTCTGTGCCTACTGTATGCGATTTATATGTATGATTGCAAATTTGTACTATGATATATTTTATTGGCTCAGCAATTGTTATGCTATCCTTGTATGTCTTTCTTTCAATAAATGTTCAAACTGTGCATACTCCTGTTACTTTGTTACTAGTGGCAAATGGTGCTCACCTCATATAAAGTCCCAGGGTGAGTTTCTGTGTATGTGTTGTATTTGTTGCATATAGGGATGGAGGTGTGTCACTGGTGACACCAGACCTTTCTCTTTTTTGTTGGAGTTAACACATAAAGGTCTTGCCTCTTTACTCAAACCTGTAATCCCCCTACATACAGGGGCTTAGCTCTCTGTCATTCTGCTTTTTCCTCCTATCATCATATTAGCACATAAGCACTGTAGTACAACTGATTGGCTCCTTATTCTGCTTTTCCTTTTTTTAGTCTGAGCTCTGATATACCGATGAATGCAAGAGGCTGACACCAAGTCAAATCCAACCTCTTTTGAATTTTTTGTATAAAGTTGGTACTTTGCTGTTTTTAACCACTTGACCACTGGGCACTTAAACCCCCTACTAACCAGACCAATTTTCAGCTTTCAGTGCTCTCACATTTTGAATGACAATTACTCAGTCATACAAAACTGTACCCATATGAATTTTTATCCTTTTTTTCACACAATAGAGCTTTCTTTTGGTGGTATTTAATCACCATTGGGTTTTTTATTTTTTGCGCTATAAATGGAAAAAGACAAAAAGTTTGTAAAAAAAAATGCATTTTTCTTTGTTTCTGTTATAAACTTTGGCAAATTAGCAACTTTTCTTCATAAGTTTTGCCCACAATTTATACTGCTACATATCTTTGGTAAAAATAATCCAAATAAGTGTATCTTATTTGGCCTTTGTGAAAGTTATAGAGTCTACAAGCTATGGTGCCAATCTCTAAAAATTGATCACGCCTATCTCATTTCTTGAGACCCTAACAAGCCAGGAAAGTACAAATGCCCCCAAATGGCCCCTTTTTTGGAAAGTAGACAGTCCAAGGTATTTAGCAAGAGGCATGGCAAGTTTTCTGAAGTTGTCATTCTTTCCCACAATTGTTTGCAAAATTAAGATTTTTTTTCTGTTTTTTTTCCCACAAAATTTTCATATTAACAGGTTATTTCTCACACCCAGCATATGCATACCACAAATTACACCCATAACACATTCTACTACTCCTCCTGAGTATGGCGATACCCCATGTGTGAGACTTTTACACAGCCTGGCCACATACAGAGGCCCAACATGCAGGGAGCACCATCAGGCATTCTAGGGACATAAATTAAACATATAATTTCCTGACTACCTCTTGCACTTTTGCAGGTCCTGGAGCACTAGGACAATGGAAACACCCAAAAAAGGACCCCATTTTGGAAAGTAAACACCCCAACATATATTCCAGGAGGCATAATGAGTCTTTTGAACATGTCATTTTTTCCACAAGTTTTTGGAAAATGTGGAAAGAGAATGAAAATGCATTTTTTTTAACAGAAAGTTGTCCATTTATACAATATTTCTATCACACAGCATGTACCTAGCAAAAATTACACCCCATAATAAATTCTGCTACTCCTTCCAAATATGGCGATACCACATGTGTGACACTTTTACACAGCCTGGCCACATACAGAGGCCCAACATGCAGGGAGTACCATCAGGCGTTCTAGGGGCCTACATTTCAAATCTAATTTGACTACCTATTACACTATTGTGAGGCACTGTATTGGCACTGATGGGCGCTGTAGTGGTACGGATGGGCACTGTAGCATATAGCATAGATGTGTCACGGATGAGAACTGATGTGATATAGATGAGCATGAATGAGGCATAAATGACAGATCGATCATGTGGTAAACGACCTCTGCGAGCGACCATTTACCACGATCCATGATGCGCCGGGTCTCGTGGACCCGGCAGTCACGGATGCTCCCTGGTGCGCACCCCAGGGGGGCGCGCGGGAGTGCAATTCTGGGAGGACGTTAGAGTACACCCTCCAAGAACAATTGATCCACCTTGCGGCCGTGTTTCTATATGACACGGTCGGCAAGTGGTTAATGTGAGTATTCTGGTGTATGCATTTTAATAAATTATGGAAATAGGAAGCACAATGGAGCCCTTTTCTTATATTTGAAATTGTGTGCTTACTGGGGATGCGCATGGACAGGAACGTAAATTGTTGCAAGTGATCAGCATATGTGTTATGCACTGATGACCTTCTCATAATATAGAGCTCCAACTGTGAAGGTGAGGGTCCATCTAACAAAGCACTGACTGGTGAAGGTATTTATATTGGGACTGTGATTCATATATAAGTGGAGGAGCACTGAGGGATTGTGTACACTGATATATACTGATATACTGTATATATATTGTGGCATTATGAAAGGTGAGGTGATCGATGGATGTTATGTTTCACCTTGCATGCGTTCACTTGCAGGACACTAAGGTAGAATCCGTTCCGGGTTTTACCAGCCACCTTGGCAGGGTGGGTTCCGGACCAGATTTTGCGGTCCACTTGTGTCTATCAACAGGTGGTACAAAGGAAACAGGTCTGGATCAGATCATTTATCTGACCTGAGACTCAGGAGCCATCAAGCCTGAGAGAGCTGATGAAATTAACTTTGCTTTGTGACTGTGTCAAAAGGTTTGCATTATCCTTGTTTTGTGGGTGACGGGGAGAAGCCTTTCACCTCTGAGCTAGGAAAACTGGAAATGTTTAGTTATTGCCTGGATGGCAAGGATTTCTTTTCTGTTTTGTTTATTTGATTTACCTGCAAACTGTGGCTACAAGTGAGATTTTAAGAAAACCTGCCGTTTGAACTACCTTTTTACCGGGGAAGGTGATCCCCATTGAGCTAATCCCTCACACACTATATATATATATATATATATATATATATATATATATATATACATATATATATATATATATATACATATATATATATATATATATACTGTATATATTTAAAAACCAAAACAATATTTGTGTGCTTGCCAGTGGCATATCATCCATGTGAAGGGGAGGGGGACACAGCCACTGACAGGAGAAATGACAGCTGTATCTGGCCAGAACAACTGGTGGAGGGATGCTGGGGATGCCTGTTATGATCATCGGTCAGAGCCTGGCAGAGAAGGGAGCATAGGAGGTTTTCTTTTGCTGTGGTGAAATCGTCTGAGCTATCAGTACACTGGCATCCCCTCAGATAGGAGAAATCGGCCCAGAAGAAAAGTGAGAGTGGATGATTCTTTCACACAGGATTTTACATGGATCTAGCAGCCAGGTAAGGAGCACTAGTGCCCCCTCCCCCATTGACTGGCAGTGCCCCCAATCTGCCCCGTGGTGTCGTTTTCTTTTGGAGGATACGAGGGAAGAGACGGTCCGAGACTGGCTACTAGTATTGTCCGTAGGGGTCGTAGGGAGGTGGTCAACAAGACCGGTCTATGTCGACAGTAAAGAGGACAGTCACCGACACAGGGGGAGGGGAAGTGTACCTACTATACGGTGACCGTTCGTGTGTT
>BLSH010557418.1:1156158-1182415 GCA_018402905.1 Glandirana rugosa | reverse complement strand
GTGGCACTGATGGGCACTAATGAGGTGGCACTGATGAGATGGCACTGGTATGCACTGAGGTGGCACTGATGGGCACTAATGAGATGGCACTGGTAGGCACTGACCATCTCCTGTATCATTTCTGACCATCTCCTGTACTATGTCTGCAGTCTCTGACCATCTCCTGTATCATTTCTGCAGTCTCTGACCATCTCCTGTATCATGTCAGCAGTCTCTGACCATCTCCTGTACCATGTCTGCAGTCTCTGACCATCATCTGTATCATGCCTGCAGTCTCTGACCATCTCCTGTATCATTTCTGCAGTCTCTGACCATCTCCTGTATCATTTCTGCAGTCTCTGACCATCTCCTGTATCATGTCTGCAGTCTCTGACCATTGTTTATTGTTAAGAGATTGTGGGAGGATATTGAGGTAACAGACTCCTTAGGGCAGCATCTCTGTGTTTACGTCGCTGCCATGGAAACATTTGTAAAGGGGAGGGGTTAACAAGATAACCACGCCCATGTGGGGGCGCCAGAAATATTTCTGCACCCAGGCGTCTGTGACCCTAGGATCGGCCCTGGAGTGGTGAGTGGGGTACCCCAAGGTTCTGTCTTGGGAACTATTCTATTAAATTTATTAATAAATGATATAGAGGATGGGATAAATACAATGGCGTATCATTCATTGCAGGGGTTTACTGCACATGGGCCTCTGAGGTGGGGGGGGGGCACTGTGACCTTACCCACACTGCACACATGGATGATACATACATGGTTGTTGTGCATGATGGGTGCAGCGGTGGGGGCCCATCGTTTTATTCAGGGGCACAGCCGCTGAAAGGAGAACGGACAGCTGTATCACTGCTCCTGTGGCCAGAACTACTGGAGGGATGCTGGGGATGCCTGTGGTGATCATCAGTCAGAGTCTAGCAGAGAAGGGAGACCAAGACATTTTCTTGGCATCCCCTCAGATGGGAGAAATTGGCCCAGTGTCCTCTCCCCCACTGACTGACAGTGCCCCCAATCTGCCCCCACTAAGCACCAAGACCCTCCATCTCCCCCACTAAGCACCAGGACCCCCATCTCCCCCACTAAGCACCAGGACCCACATCTCCCCACTAAGCACCAGGACCCCCATCTCCCCACTAAGCACCAGGACCCCCATCTCCCCCACTAAGCACCAAGAACTCCCATCTCTCACCAGTGCTCCCTTTTGTCCCCGTTAAAGACAAAACCGCATTCTTTTAGGCATGTATGTGGGGTCAGGGGCAGGGCCCCAACAGGTAGCCTGTAGGGGGCCCCATGACTGCCCCCACCCAAAAAAATACTAAATAATGAGATTGTAAAAAAAAAGAAATAAATAAGATAAAAAGAACTACTGACACTGTCCACTGCCCTACTCAAACCATCCTACACACACTACCCACTGCCGTTCACTTTGCACTCCTCTCCCTGCACATCCCACCCACCACTATACACTCCACACCCCTCTCCCTGTGCATCCCACCCACTGCAATACACCCCACAAACCTCTCCCTGCGCATCCCACCCACCGCCATACACCCCACACTCCTGTGCCTGCACATCCCACCCACCACTATACACTCCACACACCTCTCCTGCATCAGATTAGAACAGCTGGTAAGGAGTTAATTTAACTATTTGTGGTGATTCCTTTCAGGAGCACTTTTCATGGTGGTGCACATTATCATCATTTTTCACTGCAAGAGAGAAGAAATGCTGATGTTTTTTGAACTGAGTACTTTTTGCACTTTATAATATATTTGCACTATCATTTTTTTGCACAATTTTTGCACAGGGGCGGATCCAGCGTTTAGTCTTGGGAGGGGCACTGCCAGAAAATAAGGTTTTTTCGCGGGCAATTTGTCGAGGCAATGGCTGGTGTTGGCACTTCAATCATCACGGCACCATGGTTGATATGGTGTCAGGATGATTGAAGCGCATTATTTCTATTATTACATTGTAATATAAAATGAAATAGTTCAACTCACCATAATGCAGAATCAGTGGGAACCCTGAGTGTGTCACTTGCCACCGTCACCTGCCACCAAATGCTGCGTGTCACTTGCCGCCGTTGCCTGCCACCAGATGCCGCATGTCACTTGACACATGACCTGCCACCAGATGCAGCTTGTCACTTGCCACGTCACCTGCCACCAGATGCAGCTTGTCACTTGCCACATCACCAGCCACCAGATGCAGCTTGTCACTTGACACGTCACGTACCACGTCACCTGCCACCAGATGCAGCTTGTCAATTGCCACTGTCACTTGCCACATTGCCTGCCGCCAGATACAGATTGTCACTTGCCACCATTGCCAGCCACCAGATACAGATTGTCACTATCCTGCAACAACAGTGACAGCAGAGAAACAGGTTTCTCTCACCAGCTTTTCAGCACATGTGAGGGTGGGCAGTGAGAGATGATGTAATCTCTCTGCTGCCCGTGGCTGCACAGTGAGGACGGAACTGCAGTGATGCAGGGCGGGTGGCGAGAGATGATGTCATCTTTCTGCTCGCTCGCCTGCTTACTGTGCTGCCTTCCCATTCACCCACCGGCCCGCTTACTGGCATGACTGCCCGCCTGCTTGCTCGCCCGCTGGCCTGCCCGCTCCACTCTCTTGTCGGCCCACTTACAGGCAGGACTGTCCGCCCGCTCACCCGCCAGTTGTGTGACCCGTTCACTATTTTCTCGGGGGGAGCAATTGCCCTGTTGCCCCCCCCCGATCCGCCCTTGACTTGATTATATGGATTTGTTAATATACAATTTGTTTATTTCATTTTTAATGCACTTTACTGTGTTTCTTATTAAATGTATTAATTTCTCTTTGTATAAGCACAGCACACTTTGTAGTACTGTTTTATTGTAATATATATGTATACAGTATCTCACAAAGTAAGTACACCTCTCACATTTTTGTAAATATTTTATTATATCTTTTCATGTGACAACACTGAAGAAATTACACTTTGCTACAATGTAAAGTGGTGAGTGTACAGCTTGTATAACAGTGTAAATTTGCTGTCCCCTCAAAATAACTCAACACACCATTAATGTCTAAACGCTGGCAACAAAAGAGAGTACAGCCCTAAGTGAAAATGTCCAAATTGGTCCCAATTAGCCATTTTCCCTCCCCGGTGTTATGTGACTCGTTAGTGTTACAAGGTCTCAGGTGTAAATGGGGAGCAGGTGTGTTAAATTTGGTGTTATCGCTCTCACTCTCTCATACTGGTCACTGGAAGTTCAACATGGCACCTCATGGCAAAGAACTCTCTGAGGATCTGAAAAAAAGAATTCTTGCTCTACATAAAGATAGCCTAGGCTGTAAGAAGATTGCCAAGACCCTGAAACTGAGCTGCAGCATGGTGGTCAAGACCATACAGCGGTTTAACAGGATAGGTTCCACAATTCAGAACAGGCCTCGACATGGTCGACCAAAGAAGTTGAGTGCACATGCTCAGCGTCATATTCAGAAGTTGTCTTTGGGGAAATAGACATATATATGAGTGCTGCCAGCATTGCTGCAGAGGTTGAAGGAGTGGGGGGTCAGCCTGTCAGTGCTCAGACCATACACTACACACTGCATGAAATTGGTCTGCATGGCTGTTGTCCCAGAAGGAAGCCTCTTCTAAAGATGATACACAAGAAAGCACGCAAACAGTTTGCTGAAGACAAGCAGACAAAGGACATGGATTACTGGAACCATGTCCTGTGGTCTGATGAGACCAAGATAAACTTATTTGTTTCAGATGGTGTCAAGCATGTGTGGCGGCAGCCAGGTGAGGATTACAAAGACAAGTGTGTCTTGCCTACAGTCGAGCATGGTGGTGGGTGGTGGGGGTGTCATGGTCTGGGGCTGCATGAGTGCTACCAGCAATGGGGAGCTACAGTTCATCGAGGGGACAATGAATGTCAACATGTACTGTGACATACTGAAGCAGAGCATGATCCCCTCCCTTCGGAGACTGGGCCAAAGGGCAGTATTCCAACATGATAACGACCCCAATCACACCTCCAGGATGACCACTGACTTGCTAAAGAAGCTGAGGGTAAAGGTGATGGACTGGCCAAGCATGTCTCCAGACCTAAACCTTATTGAGCATCTGTGGTGCAAAAGCTCTTTGATGTCGTCACGTAGGAGTGGAAGAGGACTCCAGTGGCAACCTATGAAGCTCTGGTGAACTCCATGCCCAAGAGGGTTAAGGCAGTGCTGGGTAATAATGGTGACCACACAAAATATTAACACTTTGGGCACAATTTGGACATTTTCAAATAGGGGTGTACTCACTTTTGGTATGCGAGGCGAAGTGGTAGACGAACGCTACCTGTCGCCTCGTATGCATTCATTTGGAGTGGATTAAACAGAATCCAGTCCAGATTTTACCAGCCACCGTGGCAGGGCTGGTTCTGGTCCGGAGTCTGTGGTCCACTGGAGTCCACCAGCATTTGGCTTAAATAATCAGGAAAAGATCTAATTTGAGCTCTGACCTGGAACTCAGCTGTGAATCTGAGGAAGCTCTACTTTACATTGTAGAAAAGTGTCATTTCTTCAGTGTTGTTGTCACATAAAATATATAATAAAATATTTACAAAAATGTGAGGGGTGTACTCACTTTTGTGAGATACTGTATATATATATATATATAGTATATTATCACTGGACACATGTGTAGCCAAGTGCTCCCTTGGGAGTGGCAATAGTTGTGGTTCACTTTATAGCTGTCCTCAATCATACTATATCTCACACATCCATAGACACTGACCAGGCCGGCTCTTGTTTTTGCTGTTTTATTTAGGAGATATAACTTGGATGGGGAAAAGGGGTGAATGTGGGATGCCCCAGAAATTATTGTACACGACTTCCATATACAGTCCTGTATATGCACACTTGCACTGCAGACTATCCTTCTGCAGGCTGTTACTCCTTACAACTCTCCAGCACTCAGCTTGCTGACTGTTTCTCCTACAGTTCTCTCTCCAGCACTTCACTTGGTTTCCGGCTTGAAAGGAAATTTATCAAGCTTCTCTACTCCTTTCTCTTCACCGTGGCTAGCACATGGTGAGGCCTACACTGTATCAGCAGGACCTCAGGACCACCCATTACAGGCCAGGGATCACGGGCCCCTGAATATGTAGTTTAGTACGTTGGTGCTAGCCGGGCCTTTGATGGACTACAACTCCCAGCCCATCCCTTTTCCAGGTCCCACTGACCTACTTTCCTCTCAGTGATGATCCTTCCCCTGACTGGCTCCCAAGGCTTCCACAGACTGTCCACTATTCTTCTCCCAGCCTGCTCAAGCACTTTCTCTTCCAGCTCCTAGGGTCTGTCCCTCACTGACTCCAGTGGAACACTTTAAAGTCTTTCATTAGCACCTCTGCTGCTTTTCTGTTCCCTTGTGTGACTGCAGGAATCACTATCACTATGGGGGCGCTACACATGGTTTGTACATGTGTTATAGGTCATTTGTTATAGGTCATTTGTTTCACATTGTATATGGACAGTACTTGTGACACTAGTTTTTTTTATTTATCTTGAAAGTGCACTTGGAAGTGCAGTTGCTGTAAATCTGAGGGGAAGATCTGAAATCAGAGGAAGCTCTGCTGATTTTTATCATTCAATCATGTACAAGCAAAAATGCTGTTTTTTATTTTCCTCGCATGTCCCCCTCGGATCTACAGTGACTGCACTTATATAGATATTGTCTATAAACGGACATTCTTCTAGCGCTGCACCCTACCTTTTATCTCTGTATTGATGTTGTTCCAACATTTTTGTGCATAGCTGCTTCTTTTATTGTAATATTACTTATACTCCTTAGTGCAGTTGCTACCTATATGTGGTAGGCAGGATTGATGGGCACTGTTAGGCTGCACTGATGGGCACTGATGAGGCTGCATTTGGTGGGCACTGGTAGGCTGAATTGATGGGCACTGGTAGACTGTATTGATGGACACTGGTAGACTGCATTGTTGGGCACTGATGAGGCTGCATTTTATGGCCACTGATAAGCTGTATTTGATGGGCACTGGTAGGCTGCATTGATGGGCACTAGTAGGCTGCATTTGATGGGTACTGATAAGCTACATTTGATGGGCACTGGTAGGCTGTATTTGGTGGGCACTGGTAGGCTGCATTTGGTGAGCACTGGTAGGCTGCATTTGATGGGCACTGATGGGGCTGCATTTGATGGACACTGGTAGGCTACATTTGGTGGACACTGGTAGGCTGCATTTGGTGGACACAGGTAGGCTGCATTTGGTGGGCACAGGTTGGCTGCATTTGATGGGCACTGGTAGGCTGCATTTGGTGGGAACTGGTTGGCTGCATTTGATGAATTAATCTCTTGTATCATGTCTGCAATCTCTGACCATTTCTTGTATCATGTCCTCATTCTCTAACTATCTCCTGTAGTATGTCTGCAGTCTCTGACCATCTCTTGTATCATGTCTGCAGTCTCTGACCATCTCTTGTATCATGTCTGCAGTCTCTGAACATGTCTTGTATCATGTCTACAGTCTCTGCCCATCTCGTGTATCATGTCTGCAGTTTCTGACCATCTCTTGTGTCATATATGCAATATCTGACCATTTCTTGTCATTTATCATGTCTACAGTCTCTAAGGGGGGAGTCTGGAGAAGTGTCAAGATTGGGAGAGCCGCCGGGATGGGGATCATGGGAAAAGTCAGATGTGTGTGAACTGGAGAAGAGACTATAGGATAAAACCAGAGCCACCAAGCTGGAGCTGTCTGACAGAGCTCTGCATGGTGCAGGAGGTCAGTGATAGCACTGGCAGGCCAGTCTGGGGGGGCATGAATACAATAATGTAAGGGGGCACTGATATAAAGCTTTCAAGATTTCCCCCTTACTGCATATCAACCCCCCCTTACCTTAGTGTATTCTTTCTGCGGGAAGTGGTCTCTTGTCACCAGAGTGCCCCCACATTCCCAGAGTTCCTGGGGTTTTCCTTGTTGATTGCTCCACTTTCAACCTGAATTTGCTGTTATGTATATAAAGCCCTATGTGCTTTCATATCTGTCTTATCTATATATAATACAATCTTCAAATGTGTTTTAAAATGCATGGTTTTCCCTTTTATGAACAAGAAAATAATGGCGTTATGCGGTTGGGCTGGTATGAAATGATTTCCAGGGCTGGTTTTTATTCCCAGTCTGGTCCTGCCAGCTGTGGAAGTTCAGGCTAGAAATGATTCTGAACAAGGATGACTTGTAGCAAGTGCTGAATACAGACAGACCCACACACAGAGAGACGGAGGACTGGGATAAGAAAGACAGACAGGCAAAAGCAATTATAAGCTTGTTAGTGGAAGATGACCAGCTTATTCACATAAGAACAGAGAAAATGGCCAAAGGTATGTGGACTTCATTACAGAAACTGCATGAGCGTTCAAGTCTAAACAGCAAGCTCTTTCTAATAAGAAAATGATATAAGATAACACTACAAGAAGGCCAGCAAATGTGTGATCACATGAATGCTATGCTAGAAATCATACAGCAGCTGCGTGCAATCAGAGAGAACATCAAAGATAACCATATTGTTGCCCTGCTCCTCTGCAGCCTTCCAGAGACTGTTCTTATCAACACTTTAGAAACCAGACCCGAGCAGGAACTAACGTTAGAATATGTCAAAGGCAAGTTAGTCGATGAATTCGACAGAAGGAAAGAAAACATGCACCATGATGACAAAGCTCTTAAGATGTACAAAGGTGCAAAGCACAACAAAGAAAGCAGAGCCTGGTTTCGCTGTAAAAGGACCGGGCACTTAAAAAAGGACTGTTCTATCTGGAGAACCGAGCAGAAAAAGCTACAGCTATCCACAAAAGAAACAGGCAAAACAGCCACAAAAGAAACTGCAGACACATGGAATGGCACCTTTAAAGTGACACAGAGCGGAAAGCCACGGGAGCCACAGGGGCGACAAGTCACATGACTAGCGATGAGACCTTCTTCACAAACATTGATTACAGTGCAAAAGACAAAGTGTTCCTAGCAAACGGAACAACTAGTCCTACCAGACATATTTTGGAAAATAGTTTCAGGGTTGTATCTTGATTTGTTCATTTGTAATAGTAAATATATCAATAAAGAATGAATATAGATGTGCGCTATACAATAGCAGACTCACATATGCTCTACCAGTAAGGATGCGCTCGGGCTTGGGAAAAGCATGAGTTTGAAGTGAACCCAAATTGTTCACAGTTCTGTAAAATAGCAACCAATTACAATAGTGCATTTCTTAGCCCTTGAACTGTGGCTAGGTGGCTTTAAAGGGCCGTAATGGTTTTCTTATATGCCAGCCCCTCATTAAAAACTCATGGTTCCCAGCAGACTTTTGTTAATGTGAAAACTTAGAGTAGATAGAGAGAGCTTGTTGCTGTTTTACAGTAGGGTGACCAGACTTCCTGGTTTCTGTGGATAGTCCCCAATTTCAGAAAACTGTTCCAATGAAAAATATGTCCTTGATTGTGTCCTCGGTTGAAATATGGCATGATTACTATATGGCATCTCCTGCTTAGGGACGCTGCTTAGTAATCTGCCCAGAAACGTTTAGATTTACTTGCGTGCCTGGAGAAGTAGGAGAGAATGTGCATTAGTTTCCGGCTTTTATGATTTCAGCACATGCATTTATTGGTCTCTCTATGTGTCAGATGATCTACCATCCCCACCTCCTGGCTTTTTCAATTTTCCATTGGGCCGTGAGATGGTGGACTACATTTTAAGCCTGGAGTCAGACAGGGATACATGATTTGTGCTGGTAAGTAAGCTAGCATGAAAGGGTGCAGGGTGGACAAAGAGCTGCTCCCAGGGCTGCCAGGGTTTAAGCCAGCTAGTCAATGCCATGCCTCCATCAATCATCTGCCACTGTGAAATGCTCCCCAGCCAATAGTGTGCAGAGAAGAGCATACATGAGGACATGCTGACCTCATATATGGCATGCAATATTTTAGGGTTGTGTGGTAAAATAAAAATGCTCATTTTATTTTAATTTAATTTTATGGTAAGCACCAACATTAGCAATTAATAGGATATTAAAGCCTGAACCTGTCACTGACCATCAATGTAGGTGGGTTCATTACAGCCTTCCAATGACCACTGATATTGGGCGTTTATTACATTCTTAGCCTCCCACTGACTACCATTGTTGAGGGGGGTCTACTGCAGCCTGATCTTGCCCTGACCAATAATGCTGAGGGTTATTATTGCAGCCAGTGACCCTGGGGGTATCTATTACTGCCACTGACACCAACAGTAGGGCTTATTTTACTTCCAATTTCATAACTAATCCTGACTTCTGCACTTCTCATATATGGGGCTGGCAATTAGTGTTTTAGGGTTGAGGTTCACCATGTAAGTGGCTCCTGATTAGGGATACGTATACCATTTGAAAGGTGGTGTCCAGAATGGTGAGCTACAATGAAGCAGGGATTATTGACATGATCCCTTTGGTTTTCCTGCTAGAACACACACTGTGTGGTTACAGGCACTGGAGGTACAGCACCAAGATGAAGAGGTGAAATTATTACAAAAACCCTGCAGCTGATGCTACCTACTAAATGTCTTACTGTAATTTGGCTTAAAAAAGTAACCTTACATCATCAGCTCTTGCCAACACTCCCAGCACCTGCCACCGTTACCAGCTTCTTCCACCTCTGTTAGCCTGCCACCACTACCAACTTCTGCTACCTCTGCTGGAATGCAACCACTTCCAACTTCTGTGACTTCTGTTGACCTGTCTCCATTATTAGCTCCTGCCACCTCTCCTGACCCGCTGTTGTCACCATTATCATCTTCTGCCACCTCTGCTGCCCTGCCAGCATTAATAGCTCTTGCCACTTCTCCTGGCCTGCTGCTGCCACCATTACTAGCCCTTGCTTCCCCTGCTGGCTTGTAATAACTACCAGCTCCTGCAACCTCTGCTGACCTGCCCCCATTAACAGCTCCTGCTGCTTCATCTGCCTTATTTCAGTTTCAGCATTTTAAAGGTACCAGACATAAAGTTTCTGCAGCTTGACCTCAGCTACAAGATTTAAAATGTTTGGTGCCCTGTGCCTCCTAATATACAAATTTCATGCCGTAAAGAGAGAACATTATTCAGTATAAAAAAGAAGTGGAAAGGTTTCACAATGATACATTGCTTGTTAGGCCAGAGGAGGGCAGTTTGTCTCTAAAATTCTTATTTTCATATCTTCCTTGAAATTGCGAATTACCATAGCTGCTTACATTCTGTGAATGTACATTTCTGTCTCTTTTCTGTGAAATACACTTTATTTTTATGTCTTGATAAAGCCTGCCTCATGTAAATTGTGGCCTCCTAAAGCTGCTTACATGGATTGAATGTGCAATATTTCTGGCTCTTTTCTTTGAAATAATGCACTCTAAATTTTATTTCCTGGTGCCAATATGGCAGCACACTAGTGATAGAGCTCTGCCTCTTGACCGCTCCCTCAGGACCAGTGAATGGCATAAAAAAGGAGTAGGTAGCTGCAGAGGCGTAACTAGAACCTTCAGGGCCCCGGTGCAAGAAATTATGAAGGGCCCCCTGACCCCTGGCCAGGGCCCTTCCCTCTTCCCACTGATCCTGGGGCCCTTTACTCCTATCGTGGGTCCCTTTATTACGGTACTGCAGTGGGGCCCTTTCACAAGTTCTGCAGCAGGCCCCGGGGGGGGCAGGGAAGCACACAGGGGCCCTGGGAACAGCAGAAGACAAGAAAACTGGATAGAGAAAAATGGAGGAGATTGGGTCCTCTAAATGCCACCCCCACCATCCCTCATATTCAGGTGTACAAGGGAGGCACATGGGCCCCCTGAACCATGGGGCCCGGTTGCAATTGCAACCCCTGCAACCCCTATCGTTACGCCCCTGGGTAGCTGCCCATTCTTCTTTCATTCTTCTTTTTTTTTTCCTCATACCTCAACACACCAGTGAAGAGTAAGCAGCACTATGTCGCCACCTCTGCCTTAGTGCAGAATCCGTCTGGGCTCAGCCTCTCCCAGAATGCAGTCCCAACGTTCAGGCTGCTAAATGTGCTAAGTAGCCTGGGAGCCCCTTCTGTAGGTCTTTATGGGGCCTGCAGTGTTTCCTCATTAGGAACAAAATCTGCCATCATGTAAGTGTCTTCGGTCTGAGGGTTGAGGGGGCTAGCTATGTCATCCTTTCTCTCTTTTGGACCCTTGTATCACACAGGCTTGCCTTTCCCTTTATTTCTGTCTCCCCATATGTGTTTTCCTCTTACCTTTGTCTTTGTTAATTTTTTCTTGCCTCCTTTTTTGGATAGTTTTTGTTTTTTTGTCGCCCCTTGCTTGCCTGGGTGGGGATCCATGCCACACTGCCTGGGGGTGTCCACAGTGTCCCTATAGGGTGAGAGCGGCCACCCAGTGCTAATTTTCTTTATCAAGGACACTCTTGATGGTGCATTTGGCCACACTGGGCCGTGCATGCGCACTGGCCGGCAGGGAAGGCCGGGCGCCAGCTTGGTTTGGGGCAAGAGATGCTTTCTAGCCATCAGTGGATGAGGGGGTCCTGGGGGGTCTCTCGCTCGCCTTGGACAATTCAAAAAGACCGCCTTTGTTTTTTGGGTAATGCACAGCCTCCTTGATTTGGCTCCTGGCTGTGATTACTTCCTGGTGTGAATCAGCAGTCTTCCCTCTGGCGCCCTTTGCTGTTATTTTCAAGTATAACACCCAAAAAAACATAACATTAGGGGAATACTTATTTTATTTCCTTGGGATTTTTGTGTCCTAAGAAAACCAAAAAAAGTTTTCTTTTTTTGTCTAAAACCCACTCTCTGTTACTGTTTCCTTTCAGCTATCCTCATTTCAGCTGGCCGTCCTATTTTACCTCAATGATGAGTCAGTCACCGTTTATGCAAAAAAAGACCCTCAAATACAAAGGTAGAAGACCACCGTGTTGGTAAGTTTTTCTGGTGAGTGCGGGAAACATAGGAGGGGATCACAGATTGCACAAGACCTCACAGCAATGTTTAAGCACTTGGCACCTTATAAGCACATCTGTTAAGAAGATTTTTTTGAACTGCTACCCTTAGATGAACTGCGAATATCATAATGCGCAAAGCTGATGTTACTACTAAAGATGAACTTTGGGCTGTGACATCTGAACCATTGTTCACACAGTCACATACTTTTGCTTGTTATGTTGATTTATTATAATTTCTATATTGTTATGGATTAGTTTTAATTTATGCATTATGGATTGACCATTAGGGGTTTTTCATCTTTAATACACAAGCACTTTGTTGATTACGTTTAGTTAATATTTTTTTGTCATATAAGGGAAAGAGAGCTCTTATAAACACTGTTTATTTATCCTGCAGACAATAGCAGCTCCTCTTCATCAGAGGAAGACTTGGAGCTGCTTAGTTTCAGTTCCTTCAAGAAACCATATACCCAGGCAGTCAAGCAAGCCATTACAGGGGTAAAAGACAAGGTTGTATTTCCCCTTTCTTCAAAATGGCAATTCTTTTCCCATTCACGGAAAAAAAAAATAAAACAGGTAATAAAGCAGGAGTGGCAAAAGACCGTAAAGAGATTCTCTTTCATTCATCTAGTCAAGACTTATACTTGTCGGGAATCAGATATAGCATCGCTTGAATCCCTGCCTGCATTAGATGCAGCAGAAGTCTAGTAAAGAGGTGGCCAGGGGGGCCATCTGGCAGTGGCCCTTACTTCAGTGGCTAGTACTCGAGGGTTCTGGACCCAGTATTTAGAGGCAGCAGTTGAAGTGGGAATCCCTAAAGCTGATCTCACTCGGGCCCTAGCTGAAATGAATATGTTGGCAAACTATATTGTAGAGGTGGCAATAGACTCAATCAGATGATCAGCCAGGGCAATGCTATACTCATGGCTAAGAGGGCCCTATGGATGAAACCTCGGACTATGTTTGCTTTTTAAAAGCAAAATTAGTGTAAGATACCTTATGACAGAAAAACTCTGTTTGGTAGTAAATTTGAGCCATATCAGTGACAGGTGGCAAGTCCGGTCTGCTCCCACAAGACGGGAAGCAAAAGAGATCAACATTTTTCTCCCAGCGGGTTTCGCTTCTCTAGATCCAAGGAGCCTAGAGCCAGCTGTCAGGCCAGGGTCCCAGGTTGAGGATGGAAGGGAACACAGACAACCTTTCTCAAGGCCCATTAGTCAAAAATCTTGAATATGCTGCAGGAACCCACTAAGCCCTTTTAATGAGCGCTCGCCCAGACTCTTGCAGTTTGGTGGGCTTCACTGGTATCTGGACAGCAAGTTGTGCAAATTCTTGGGTGAACGTATCAGTCATTCATGGTCATTTCAGGAGATTCCTCACTGCTCGTTCTCCAGAGCAGTTCTCTCCCACCAAGCTTCCAGATTCACCACAAAACTAGATGGGTGGCTACAATACATACAGACACTTCAAACCCAGGAGGACGTCACCCTGGTTCCATTCACCGAAAAATATACAGGTTTCTATTCAACAATGTTTGTGGTTTGCAAAGGATGGTGGCTGGGGTCCAGTTGCAGATTTAAAGAGGTTGAACAGTTTTATTGTCTTAGGGAACTTCAAGACTGAGTCCATTCAAACAGTGCAACCAGACAGCTAGATGCTATTACTGGATCTTCGGGATCCTATCTTCACATCTCAAGTTTTCACCTTCTTTCCAAAATATGTAAATGTTTTTGCGATCGGTCACACATCTTCATTTTGACAGCCTACCTTTTGGCCTGTACATGTCTTTGAGAATGTTTGCAAAAGTTCTCAGTGCCGTGTTAGCTCCACTCAGAGAACGGGGTCTCCGGGTTTGCCACTACCTGGATGACATTCTTCCTCTAACCAGAGGTGTGAAACAATTGCTGAAGCACCAAGAGATTCTCATACACACCCTGCAGAGATATGGCCAGATCATTAACTAGAAAAAAAAAAAAAAAAGCCAAATGTCTCCGACCCAATAGGTAGTGTACCTGGGGGCATTCTGCCAATTCCTCTGTTTTGCTTCCTCCAAAGAAAACGGGGACAGTCAGGAAGATAATTCTGAGGACAGTAGCCTCTGCTTGTTGGACAGCTTCTCAGTGCCTCATTCTTTTGGGCACAATGTCGTCATCCCTTGGGCACACTGCACCTTTCAGTTTCAGTTGGGATTCTTAGTGCAATGGAGGAAACAAAATCTAATACAGTTAATAACAGTGTCATTCAGTATGAGTAGGAGTCTGCAATGGTAGCCAAAGAGAGAGACCTTGAGGAAGTCATGTCCCGCTAGAGCCGTTAGACAGATTCACTATTACAAATCATGTCGGCAAGACAGCCTGGTAGGTGCACTGCAAGGGAATGTCGGTTCAAGGCAAGTGGAAATGTGCTGGAAGTTCAAGCAGCCTTGCTATACAGAATCAAGGGAGGACCAGTCTCTGTGCAGTTGATCAGCAGGGCAGTGGTTGCCTATATTTAAAACCAGGGAGGAACTTGCAGAAATATGCTATTGAGAGAGTTAAAACCCATAATGTCTGGGAAAGAAATCAGCTTCATATTCTGAGTGCAGTTTACCTCCCAGAGAATCTGAGCACACAGGCAGACTGACTATCATGTAAGCTTCCCAGATCACGAGTGGGCCCTAAGCCCCAGGTCTTCTCCGAGGTGGTCCACAGGTGGGGCCTACCAGAGACAAACTTCTTTGGTTCCCACTGCAATCACAAACTTTGGAGATATCTATTCCAGTTTCTGCACCCCCAGGCAGAGGGGACAGATGCTTTGATCTCTCCTGGAATTGCAATCTAGATTATATATTTCCCCCAACATCTCTCATAATGAGATTCCTCTTGAGGCTGTTGAGAGAGAACATGGTAGTCATAGCCATTCCTCCATTTTGGTCATGAAGGCCTTGGTTTTCCTTGGACATTCACCTCTGGATACAGAAGCCAATTCCCTTCCACACATACGAAGACTGGGGCTGCAAGTAATAGCAACTGAAAAGGGAGGCTGGAGAACCTAGGTTGCTCCAGAGTTACTCCAAAGTGATCTCTACTTTGTTGATGCTAGAAGACACCCTGCTAACATCTATGACAAAATCTGAAACAAGATTGTGTTTTTCTCGGCAGGGCGAGACTTTGATCCTACTGTGCCTCCACTGGCAGCTGTTCTGAACTTCCTCTAAGGCCATATTAGACATGGGCCTTAACCTATACTCATTGTAGTCGCAAGTGTTGATTATATCCGCAATAACAAAGTTTAAATGGCTGAAGATCCTTTAGTTTGCACAATTTTTGAAGGCAGTCATGAGGGTTCAACCACCAAGAGGGAGAGGCTTTCCCAAGTAAGATCTATCAGTTATGCTGGATTTCCTGTCAGTTTAACCTTTTGCTCCAACAGAGCAGCATTCGGTTTGGGACATTTCCTACAAAGCAGTATCTATCGCAATATCTTTAGCCAGAAGTATGTCCAAGATTCAAGCTCTTGCAGGTTCAGGAAAACATCCTGTAGATCATCTTGTACGAAAGGTAGCGACGGCCCTTCATTTAACAGACATCTGGGCATTACCTAACTTTCCAGAAGATCACACAGGAAAGTCACATGAATAGGATGTTTTCAGAACTTTAAAGAAGTATCTGTCCACAAACTGCAGCTTTCAGATCATCTAATAAGCCTTTCATCATTCCAGCTGGAAATCATCAACGATAAGAGGCTACTGCCTGGACACTAGCAGGCTTGGTTGTGCATATAGGATGAAGAGTCATGAGCCTCCGTCAGCGGTGCTTGCGCACTCTACCAGAGCGGTTGCAGCTTCATGGGCAGTCCATTCAAGAGCATATCATGGTCATCCCAGCATACCTTTTTCAAGCATTACAGAGTAGACCCTGGTTCCTTGTCAACAGTGGACTTTTCAGGAAGAACTATTCGGTCTTCTGTCCCATCCTAATTAAAAATGTATTTGGCAAGCAGAATCAGCTAGTTATTTATCACTAGTATGCTGCCATGTTGGTGTCAGAAAAACTGAAAATTGTATCAAATCACTGTAATTTTCCTTTCCTGAAGCCAAACCATGGCAGCATACTGGCCCACCCTGTACGTTTCGATATGTGGCTTGTTACAAAGAATGGGGGGGCGGCTAATTACTCCTTTTTTTATGCTGTTCACTGGTCCTGAGGGAGTAGTCAAGAGGCAGAACTTTATCACTCTCATGCTGCCATGATTTGGCATCATGAAAGGGAAATTACGGTAAGTATTTGATACAATTTTCCATTTTCTTGATCAAACCTGCCCTTTCTCTCCCTTGGAAATTGCAACCTACTAAAGTTTTTTAGATACTGTGTATCGATTGTACAATACTTCTATTTTTTGTGAAATTATAAATTGTAATTCATATTTATTGCTAAAACCTGACTTGTCTCTCCCTCTAGAAGCGTGGCTTACTAGCTATATGGACTGCATAATATTTCTGGCAATTTTCTGGGAAATATTACACTCTGAGACTTGTTGTATAAAACCTGCCATGTCTTTCCCTTTGAAATTGCGGCATACTAAAGCTGCTAACATGCTCTGTATCAATTGTACAACATGTCTGGCCCTTTTCTGTGAAATTATAGACTCTAATCTTTATTAAATGATAAAACCCGCCTTGTCTATCCCTCTGAAATTGCGGCTTAGCTTACATATGGTGCATTGTTTTTACAATATTCTCATTTATTTTTTGTGAAACCATAGACTTAATTGTTATTTATTGAAATTTAAAATGTGCCTGGTTTTCCCTTTAAAAAATCAGCCTACTCTGCCTCATCTCTCTCTCTAAAGTGATTGCTTAATAAAGCTGCTTACATAGTATTCATTGACTGTGCAATATTTCTGGCTTATTTCTGTGAAATACACTCTAATTTGTATTTTTTTATGAAAAAAAAACGGTCTTGTGTCTCCCTACATTGCAGCATAATCAAGCTACCAACATACTCTTTAGCCACAGTAGTGTATGGGTGGCTATTGTCTTTGAAATAATGAACTCCTTTTTATTTTAGGGCATAAACTGGCTCACCTCCCCCTCCTACACTGCAACCTAACCAAGCTGACTAAATATTCACTAGCTGATATACTATATGTGTGGCTATTGTATTTGAAATATTACACTTTAATTTTCATTTCAGGATAAAAAAAACTACCTTATCTCTGGAATGTGGGGTTTGATTGTGAAGTGTTTGTGTGCACTCTAATTTGTCATTGTATTAAACCTTTAAGACGATATAGTGGGGTACTGCAAAACAAGTTAAACAATTATACTATGAAACTGTTTTGTTACTGTCACCCTCAAAGTTGCATAAAAAGTTATGCCCACTCTCCATTGAGCAGTATTTTTTAAAAACTATTTTTTGCAGTGGTACATGCCCCTCATGGCAGTACACATCTCTCTGCATCCTTTTTTGACAATGCCTTGCCTATTAGACTTAAAAATGGCCAGAATTGATTTTCAAGATTCGTCTCCTCGTAGGCTTCAATAGGGTACAGATTAAATTTCACAATTTTCTGACTTGATAATGAATTCCATGAATGCCACGTGAATTGAACCCAGACACATTTGCTCATTTCTGTCTACCAGATATTTTTGCGATGCAAATATTGCGTGTTGATTTACTAAAGAATTGTTGAACAACTGAAACTAACAATGTTGTAAAGAGTCCAATAACAGTCAAATAAAGATCTAATGTAGCAAAGTTCATTCACTTGGGCTAACTTTTCCAGGAGCAGAAACCTGCTCTGTATGTGCAAACAAGGAAACAAGAAGAAAAACAGTTTCGTCATAGGATTGACACCATCAGGGGTGTGACACCCCTAATGATGTCAATCCTATGATGAAACCGGTAGGGTGGACCAGATGTACAGACACCACACTCCCACGGTGGTTTTTGTATACACTGGATCCTACATGCTGCAGCTACTGTTATCTGATATGCTTGAATTCTCATACTAAATGTGAGTGCACCTGCTGTTTTTTATAATAAAATGCTTATGTTTTAAATGGGAATACGCTAGGTGCCTGTTTTTTCTTGCGTTTTTCTGAGGATCAATGCTCTCTGAACCCTGCATAAGTACATCTTTTTTGGAACCAAGGCTGCCACATCTTTTAATATGAGGATATCTGTTTCCCACATGCATTTTTGGCCGTTCCATTGATTTGGAGGCCATATTGTTCTGGTAAGTTACTTACTGAATCTTTGGTGGTGGTTTCACAGGACGTGTGTTGGGGAGAGACTGCCTTCAATGTCCTCTCACCTGTTGTGATTACAGCTTGGGCTGTTCTTCCTTTCTTCCACCTGCTAAAGAGATTTATATGGACTTTATCACTTTGTTTTACATACAAACTCAATTTCATTTATGCTAATGTCATTTTATTGCTGTTTTTTTCAGCTAGACAGGCACTGCATTTATGTGATGTAATGTATGTTGTGATATCTTTTCTATATACCAATGCTAGCAGCCGTCACTTTTATCATTTTATTTTTAGTTTGAGCGCAGATATAACTTTGTTTATTATTAGGAAGTAGGATGCCTGCGATCTCCATGCAAATCACTTTTCTATAGACCCTAGCATGGACCTAGCGGCGATGACTCCCATCGCTAAAGGCGGCTTCTGATTTAGCCTGTTTACTGCTTTTATACAAACTTTTTATTAACAACACAATATCATAAAAAGCCTCTATGAACTATGAAAATACTTAACGTGGAAGACAAGTGAATACCTAACTAAGCTTAAATCTATTCCCACCTCCATTCTAAGCCTATTCTGTTGAGCCTGTAAAAGGAAAGATGCCTACAATTACCTATTCTGAAGTCTCTCCAGTCCGGTCACATGATTGTATCCCAGCCCAGCTTCAGTGTAGAGGAGGGACAGCTGACAACTTATGTCCCATAGTAAGCCTATGGGTGATGTCACCACCCAGGGTAAATAGAATAGGTTTAGAAAGGGGGTGGGAGTATATTTAGGCATAGTTAGGTTTTAGCTTACAGTATAACAGTGAATGATCTCACAATGTAATGTCAATGTATATATGAATATTCTTGAAGATACAAACAGTACATCCTTGTCTTGAAGAAGCAGGTTAACCGTGAAACACCGACGTTACATTAACATTACATTGTAAGGAATATCACTGTTAATTGTGATGCAGTCTGTATTTCTTATATATATTTACATATTCATTTAAGTCTTTGAGCCCATATAGGCTTTTTATGATATTGTGTATTTACTTAAATGTTTTTTATAAATTTTACTTTTTCTTGGTAAGTTTCTTGGTGGCATAATTAAAAGTCTCCTTTTTTTCTGGTGGGTTTCAGTCGTGCAGCAAATATATTGGGATGATGCCCCAGGAAACCTCTCAGGATATGTTTAAAGTTTTCCGCTGTTTAACAGAATATCAAGTGCAGTTTACTAAAGAGATTGAATTTTTACTTAAGCCATCCAATCATGTGCAAGTAAGTTTCCATTTGTTTTTTCAATTGCCCTCAATATTATGGGATAATTTAGGTGAACACAGGTCAATGAATCAACAGGTCAATCTGATCAATCTGCATTTTATTAAGTCAAATGACTAAGAGCAATACAGGCCTCATGGTAGCCCTTAGATGACAAAATGTACGCTCTGATTGAAAGCTCAAACACAGCTTATATAGCCTTTAATTTAGCAGAAAAAAGAAACGTTCCATTGGTTATTAATTAATGCCTGTTACTGAATGGGAATTTTACATAACATAACCAGCATATGTTATCCTTGAAAACTCAAATGTATTCACTCCAGGAACCTTATCATCATGTTTACTACTTTCCTACAGGCTCGCAATTAATTTAAAACTGTTCAGAAACAGGGCATACATTATTCTGAAACTAATTAATTTCATAATAAAAATACTTGGGGGGGCATTTACTATAACTGGAATGAGCAAAATCTGGTGCAGAAATCAGTTTTCAGGTTTTATTGTCAAAACATAATTGAACAAGCTGAAGTTAGAAGCTGATTGGCTACTGTGCAAAGCTGCACCAGATTCTGAGTGCTCCAGTTTTAGTAAATCCCCCTTAGAGTCAAGAATAAAATATATATTATACTTGTCATTAGTAAATCTTTGAATACCGCTATCACAAACAATTTAGTTTCATTCTGTTTTCCTTAAAAGCGGGCTACTGCAAGGATTAAATCTTGAATAAAAAAATACAATATGTGAATGACGAAGTGCATTGACAGAGAAAAACATGTATCTAAAATGTGTCACTGATTTTCACTTTAACTGGCATGACACTTCATTTCTCCACAAGGACAAGCTGCTTCTTGTAAATGACAATGTAGGAAGATGTGCTATAGTCAAAACTGCTGACGCCAACATGAGTGAATTCTTTTACATCTTTAAGCAGTGTATTGTGGGTAACCTTTATGCAAGAATCAGGGCTTGACAAGGTAAAACCTGCATTGGTAAACCACTGATGACTATTAAATAATAGTTTCCATCTTCTGATCAAAGAACTGAAACTAATAGCACAGCACATAAAACTGATGCAGAATATGGGGCCATCCATTTATTAGTGTTTATTGCAGAAGCCCAAATTTCATATAGAGGAAGATACAGCTGACTAAAACCAATTCTGAAGAGCTACTATTTTCTAGCTATCAGATTAATATAATAATAATATAATTAATATTATAATAATAAGCCACAACTCTAAAATATATACAGATTTTGAAGGACTTGTATCATAGGCTGCTACATGTTTTATTTATCTGGAAATGTGGGTCTATATATATATATATATATATATATATATATATATATATATATATATATATATAACAAATCTCTTATAGCTCGCAAATTAGCAACACATGAATCATTTCAATCGGGTTGCAATGTAATCAAACACAGTAGCTAATGTTCAGATGAAAAAAAATATAACATTGTCTCTGGCTTCTTCATATAAATACCTGTAAAAAAATAAAAATAATATCTTATAAAAATATTTACAAAAACAAATGTAAATCCAAATCTTATTATTCAATCCCTTTGGGTAAATAGTATCTAGTTGTGAAATTAATTTTACTTCCCTCTGTTTCAATTTTTACTCCCTATTTCCACCTCTCCTCAGCCATGGCATGTGATCAATTGCCATAAATCTAAGCTAGGCTACAGTATGCCCACACTGTCTAAAATGTTTAGCAACTGGTAATTCAGATTATGGAGAGCGAATAGAGGATATGTGCTGGGATATCCTATGGTCTCTCCTATTCTGCAATTTTGAAATATATTGTGGTTTTGAAGGACTTACACATTGTTGTAAGCTTCTACGTGTTTTATTTATTTATCTGGAAATGTGGGTATATATATATATACGGTATCTCACAAAAGTGAGTGTACTCCTCACAATTTTGTAAATATTTCATTATATCTTTTCATATGACAACACTGAAGAAATTACACTTTGCTACAGTATAAAGTAGTGAGTGTACAGCTTGTATAACAGTGTAAATTTGCTGTCCCCTCAAAATAACTCAGCACACAGCCATTAATGTCTAAACTGCCGGCAACAAAAGTAAGTACGCCCCTAAGTAAAAATGTCCAATTTGGGCCCAATTAGCCATTTTCCCGCCCCAGTGTCATGTGACTCATTAGTGTTACAAGGTCGCAGGTGTGTTAAATTTGGTGTTAGTGCTCTCACTCTCTCATGTTGGTGACTTGAAGTTCAACATGACACCTCATGGCAAAAAACTCTGAGGATCTGAAAAAAGAATTGTTGCTCTACATAAAGATGGCCTAGGCTATAAGACAATTGCCAAGGCCCTGAAACTGAGCTTCAGCATGGTGGCCAAGACCATACAGCGGTTTAACAGGACAGGTTCCACTCAGAACAGGCCTCACCATGGTCGACCAAAGAAGTTGAGTGCATGTGCTCAGCGTCATATCCAAAGGTTGTCTTTGGGAAGTAGATGTATGGCTTGAAAAAGCCACACCACATGTTTTCAGAGAGTCCTGTATTTCACTTGAAGTTATTTGTGGGTTTTTCTTTGCATCCTGAACAATTTTCCTGTCAGCTGTGGCTGAAATTGTAGTTGGTCTACCTGACCGTGGCTTGGTTTGCTGATTGGCTTCAGCCAAACACTAACCATGAGTGAAAAAAAAGTTTTTGTGTTATTCACAAAAGAAATGGCCAAGGAATCATAAATTCTGCCAGGGTATGTAAACGTATGAGTACAGCTGTATGTATGTATATATATATATATATATATATATATATATATATATATATAGCACCCCCATAGTGATAGGTGCTTTTTGTAATAGATCTTTGCTAGGAGATGCAATTTTAGTCAGACCTGACAAAAAGTGCATGCCGGAATGTTTTGTTCTGGGCGGGGGAGTGGCCCAGGGAGAGCTGGAGATTGCAGAAAGGAGCACCCCTTGGATACTCCTCCCCTTTGTTTCCAGAAGGCTCTGGAAAAGGGGGTGGAATAGGAGGTGTCATTTTCTGAAGTATGTTAAGGAGCTTGACCTATCCCCAACCTGGATTGGCAGGGGGCAGGCCTCCTTAAATACTGTGATCTGCCCAGCTGGGGGGGAGGAGAGTGTCAGGTGGAATAGTGGAGATGTAGCAGTGTTGCTGAGGCCTCACCGGGGAGCCCCCAGTCTGGGGGGGTGACCTCAAGGCCTGATGGCTCGGGTGCAACCAGGAGCGGAGTTGGATCCTGGAGCAGCACAAGGGAGCAGGAGAGCAGCAGAGTGGCTACAGAGAGACTCTTTAAAGGATCCACCGGTGTCGGTGAGTGGCAGACCCTGGGAGCTGGAGAAGAAGACTGAAGCAGACTGGGAGGTGATAGTGGACCGTCTTTGGAGAGTGGAGGAGCCAGTCAGGGGAGCAATGCCATGGAACAGTGATGTAGGGCAGAGTGGCCTGGAAGAGGATGGGCTATCTATACTCAGCTAGCACCAATGTACTTAGCTACACTGCGAGGGCCCTTGGTTTCACAATCTGGGAGCCCATGGCCCTTGCCTGTAATGGGCGGTCCGGAGGTCCTGCTGACAGAAGTGCAGGGTTCACCATGTGCTAGCTGTGGTGGAGGAACGAGTGTCATGGAGGTCTAATAAATTGCCTTTCAGGCCTGGAAGAACAGTTAGTGAGCAGGAGAGAAGTAAGGAGTGGAATAGTCTGTAAGCGTCAGTGCTGGAGGAAGAGTAGTGTATATACTGTAGTTGTATATAGTAAGGTCCTATTCATTGATCTACTGGGCATCCCACAGTCATCCCTACCCCATCCAAATGTATTCCCCCAATAAAACAACAAAATAAAGTACCGACCTGTTCCGTGACTCCAGATGAGAGGAAAGTTGTGTGATTGAGGGCAGAGTAACACAACTACCAGCCACCCCTAAGGCGGCCATCGGCTATATATATATATATATATATATATATATATATACGGTATCTCACAAAAGTGAGTACACCCCTCACATTTTTGTAAATATTTTAGTATATCTTTTCATGTGACAACACTGAAGAAATGACACTTTGCTACAATGTAAAGTAGGAGTGTACAGCTTGTATAACAGTGTAAATTTGTTGTCCCCTCAAAATAACTCAACACACAGCCATTAATGTCTAAACTGCTGGCAACAAAAGTGAGTACACCCCTAAGTAAAAATGTCCAAATTGGGACCAAAGTGTCAATATTTTGTGTGGCCATCATTATTTTCCAGCACTGCCTTAACCCTCTTGGGCATAGAGTTCACCAGAGCTTCACAAGTTGCCACTGGAGTCCTCTTCCACTCCTCCACGACAACATCACGGATCTTTTGGATGTTAGAGACCTTGCGCTCCTCCACCTTCCGTTTGAGGATGCCCCACAAATGCTCAATGCTGGCCATGCTTGGCCAGTCCATCACCTTTACTCTCATCTTTTTTTAGCAAGGCAGTGGTTGTCTTGGAGGTGTGTTTGGGGTCATTATCATTTTGGAATACTGCCCTGCGGCCCAGTCTCTGAAGGGATATATATACAGTATCTCACAAAAGTGAGTACACACCTCACATTTTTGTAAATATTTTATTATATCTTTTCATGTGACAACACTGAAGAAATGACACTTTGCTACAATGTAAAGTAGTGAGTGTACAGCTTGTATAACAGTGTTGTCTTAAATGCTGACAACAAAAATGAGTACACCCCTAAGTGAAAATGTCCAAATAGGGCCCAATTAGGCATTTTCCCTCCCCAGTGTCATGTGACTCATTAGTGTTACAAGTTCTCAGGTGTGAATGAGGAACAGGTGTGTTATATTTGGTGTTATCGCTCTCACTCTCTCATACTGGTCACTGGAAGTTTAACATGGCACCTCATGGCAAAGAACTCTCCGAGGATCTGAAAAAAAGAATTGTTGCTCTACATAAAGATGGCCCAGGCTATAAGAAAAGTGCCAAGACCCTGAAACTGAGCTGTAGCACAGTGGCCAGGACCATACAGCAGTTTAACAGGACAGGTTCCACTCAGAACAGGCCTCGTGATGGTCGACCAAAGACGTTGAGTGCACATGCTCAGCTTCATATCCAGAGGTTGTCTGTGGGCAATAGACGTATGAGTGCGGCCAGCATTGCTGCAGAGGTTGAAGGGGTTAGCCTGTCAGTGCTCAGACTATACACCGCACACTGCATCAAATTGTTCTGCATGGCTGTCGTCCCAGAAGATAAAGAAGTCTGCAAACAGTTTGCTGAAGACAAGCAGACTAAGGACATGGATTACTGAAACCATGTCCTGTGATCTGATGAGGTCAAGATAAACTTATTTGATTCAGATGGTGCCAAGCGTGTGTGGCAGCAACATTGTGAGGAGTACAAAGACAAGTGTGTCTTGCGTACAGTCAAGCATGGTGGTGGGCGTGTCATGGTCTGGGGCTGCATGAGTGCTGCCGTCACTGAGGAGCTACAGTTCATTGAGGGAACCATGAATGCCAACATGTACTGTGACATACTGAAGCAGAGCATGATCCCCTCCCTTCGGAGACTGGGCTGCAGGGCAATATTCCAACATGATAATGACCCCAAGCACACCTCTAAGACAACCATGGCCTTGTTAAAAAAGCTAAAGGTGTAAAGGTGATGAACTGGCCAAGCATTTCTCCTGACCTAAGCCCTATTGAGCATCTGTGGGGCATCCTCAAATGGAAGGTCAAGGAGGGCAAGGTCTCTTACATCCACCAGCTCCATGATGTTGTCACGTGGAGTGGAAGAGGACTCCAGTGGCAACCTGTGAAGCTCTGGTGAACTCCATGCCCAAGAGGGTTAAGGGAGTGCTGGCAAATAATGGTGGCCACACAAAATATTGACACTTTGGGCCCAATTTGGACATTTTTGCTTAGGGGTGTACTCACTTTTGTTGCCAGCGGTTTCAACATTAACCACTTGCCGACCGTGTAGCGTAGATACACGTCGGCAAGTGGCACTCATTGTTGTGGGAGGACGTTATATAACGTCCTCCCACAATCGCGCTCCCGTGCGCGCGCTGGGGCACGCACTCGGGAGTCGGCAGTTTACCGATCAAGGTAAAGGGCCATTGGCAGCGGCCCTTTACCACGTGATCACGCCGTCCGATGACGGCGTGATCACAATGTAAACACTGCAGGGTCATCAAGAGTGTCAGCTCTCTCATCTCCTCACAGCGATCCAGTTTGTGAGGAGAAGAGAGAGATCGATGCCCTGCAGTGAAAGTCAGTGAGTGTTAGATAATTTTTTTTGCACCCAGCAGTGCCCAGCTGTGCCCACCAGTGACCAGCAGAATATAATTTCTGCTGATAGTGCCACCAGTGCCATACCTGTGCCACCACAGTGCCACCACAGTGCCATCAGTGCCACCACAGTGCCACCACAGTGCCATCAGTGCCACTAAAGTGCCATCAGTGTCACTACAGAGCCCATCTGTGCCACCAGAGTGCCCACCTGTGCCACCAGAGTGCCCGCCTGTGCCACCAGAGTGCCCACCAGTGCCACTTGTGCCCACCAGTGCCACATGTGCCCACCAGTGCCACTACAGCGCTCATCTGTGCAAGCAGTGCCACACCAGTGCCACACCAGTGCCGCATCAGTGCCACACCAGTGCCACATCAGTGCCACATCAGTGCCACACCAGTGATCATATGTGCCACCTGTGCCACTACAGTGCTCAGCCAAACTACAGTACTCATCTGTGCCATCAGAGTGCCCATCAGTGCCACTCCGTGACTACCCGTGAGACTACCGTGTCTACTCATGA
>BLSH010557418.1:1142594-1156148 GCA_018402905.1 Glandirana rugosa | reverse complement strand
ACTGTTCAGAAACAGGGCATACATTATTCTGAAACTAATTAATTTCATAATAAAAATACTTGGGGGGCATTTACTATAACTGGAATGAGCAAAATCTGGTGCAGAAATCAGTTTTCAGGTTTTATTGTCAAAACATAAGCTGAAATTAGAAGCTGATTGGCTACCGTGCAAAGCTGCACCAGATTCTGAGTGCTCCAGTTTTAGTAAATCCCCCTTAGAGTCAAGAATAAAATATATATTATACTTGTCATTAGTAAATCTTTGAATACCACTATCACAAACAATTTACTTTCATTCTGTTTTCCTTAAAAGCGGGCTACTGCAAGGATTAAATCTTGAATAAAAAAATACAATATGTGAATGACGAAGTGCATTGACAGAGAAAAACATGTATCTAAAATGTGTCACTGATTTTCACTATAACTGGCATGACACTTCATTTCTCCACAAGGACAAGCTGCTTCTTGTAAATGACAATGTAGGAAGATGTGCTATAGTCAAAACTGCTGACACCAACATGAGTGATTTCTTTTACATCTTTAAGCAGTGTATTGTGGGTAACCTTTTATGCAAGAATCAAGGCTTGACAAGGTACAACCTGCATTGGTAAACCACTGATGACTATTAAATAATAGTTTCCATCTTCTGACCAAAGAACTGAAACTAATAGCACAGCACATAAAACTGATGCAGAATATGGGGCCATCCATTTAATAGTGTTTATTGCAGAAGCCCAAATTTCTTATAGAGGACGCCTCTTCAGTGCTCAGCAAGATACAGCTGACTAAAACCAATTCTGAAGAGCTACTATTTTCTAGCTATCAGATAAATATAATAATAATATAATTAATATAATAATAATAAGCCACAACTCTGAAATATATACAGATTTTGAAGGACTTATATCATAGGCTGCTACATGTTTTATTTATCTGGAAATGTGGGTCTATATATATATATATATATATATATATATATATATATATATATATATATATAAAACAAATCTCTTATAGTTCGCAAATTAGCAACACATGAATCATTTCAATTGGGTTGCAATGTAATCAAACACAGTAGCTAATGTTCAGAGAAAAATTATATAACATGTCTCTGGTTTCTTCATATAGATACCTGTAAAAAAATAAAAATAATATCTTATAAAAATATTTACAAAAACAAATGTAAAACCAAATCTTATTATTCAATCCCTTCGGGTAAATAGTATCTAGTTGTGAAATTAATTTTACTTCCCTCTGTTTGAATTTTTACTCCCTATTTCCACCTCTCCTCAGCCATGGCATGTCATCAATTGCCATAAATCTAAGCTAGGCTACAGTATGCCCACACTGTCTAAAATGTTTAGCAACTGGTAATTCAGATTATGGACAGCGAATAGAGGATTTGTGCTGGGATATCCTATGGTCTCTCCTATTCTGCAATTTTGAAATATATTGTGATTTTTGATGTTCAATATTTTTATTGAAGTTAACATATAGAGTACATACGCTGGGTAACATTGTAATTCAAATACAGATGCCGTAGTGTAGAGAGACATTCAAATATTACTATTTAAGTCCTGTTAAGCATAGACATAAATGAGATCAGACTCTAGAGCAGAGCACTGCACGTCCTCCATCCCGGACACCCCAAAGGGATCTCACTGTGTCAGGGGCAGAGGACGCACCGCGCCTCCTAAGAACATCATTAAACAAGTAACCAATGTTGCAGTTGAATCAGGAAACGTATGTAACCATATCTGCTCTCTCAGCATCAAAATCGGAGAAAAAGAAAAAAGAGAAGAAGAGAAGAAATATTGTATAGAAAGGAGGAGGAAAGTATAAAGTGAGTGGGGGGGACTGCACTCGGACTGGGGTAATTCACCTAGAGCAGGTGGTTTTTGTGTACCATTGAACCCAAGGATCCCATTGCTTTTTAAGTTTCTGATAAGCGTCTCTGTCAAACGACAAAATAGTTTCGTAGGTGAAGTGTTCTTGCGTTTGTTTAATTATGTTAATATAGGAAGGAGGGTCAGGGTTTTTCCATAGTCTGGCAATATTTTGTCTACCGGCTAACAATAGGTGAGCAATTGTTTTATGCAGATGTTGTGGGAATGATTCGATGTTTAGGTTGAGAAGACCTAATTCAGGGGAGGCCTGTACGTTCTTCCTTGTGATGTCAGTTATTATGCGGAATACCTCTGCCCAAAAGAGTTCAAGCCGTGGGCATTCCCAAAGGATGTGTACTAATGTGCCTATGGAACCACACTGTCTCCAACAAAGGTTGGAGGCGGACCTGTCAAAGGAGGATATTTTTTGAGGTGTGAGATACCTACATTGTAAAATATTTTGCAACATTTCCCATAGTGCTGAGCATGTAGTATATTTGTAAATAGATCTAATGGCTTTTTCCCATTGTTGTGAGGAAAATGTGTCTTTTAAGTCCGTTTCCCATTGTTGGAAAATATATGTATGGGAGAAAGAGTTTTTTTCCCTAATCAAATTGTAGAATAAGGTGATGCCCTTCTGTCTAACCCATTGCGGAGACAGAAATGTAAGCACTTTTGTAGGCAGAGGTTTAAGAATATGAGGGTTGCTATTGATGCAATGCCTCAGTTGTAGGTATTTATAATAATTTGTTTCTGGGATGCCTAGCTCAGCTTGTAGTTGGGAAAATGGTTTAATTCCCTTTTGTGTGAAAACTTTGTTCAGTATGATAGAGGGTTTATTTGACCATGGGAGTAGAAAGAAATCAGGGATAAGTTGTTGTATGGCTTTTGCCGGGATTTTTGGTTTGTCAATAGTATTACTCGCCCATTCCAGAGCTGTGAATTTCCTCCAAGCTTTGACTGTTGCAATGATTGGAGGTGCCAGTGATTTAGGGATATGTGCCCTCGGGTGGGTGCTGTGGAGCCATAAATTTAGGTTATGTCCCAGGATTTGGTGGCTTTCCAATCTGCACCAGGGGGAAGGGCTTTCAGCTACGAACCACTCTCTTAATTGTGCCAGGATAGCGGCACTATAGTAGTCCGCAATATTCGTAAGTCCCGAGCCCCCTACCGCTCTATATCTGTATAGCCAGTTTCTGTTTACTCTGGGTTAGCTAGTTATATATATTTGACTAATAGTGTTTGTAGAGAATTTAGGTACGTACGGGGAATTGGAATTGGTAGGGTCCTGAACAGGTAAAGCAATTTTGGGAGGAGCATCATTTTAAACACTGCTAAACGGCCCCCCCCAAGAGAGCTCTTGTTTGGCTATCTGTTCTAAAGAGGAGGTGAACTTTTGTTTAAAAGGGAGAAAGTTGTCTTTAAACAGGTTGTTGGGATTATTAGATAAGGCTATGCCAAGGTATGCAATATTAGATGTGGACCACTGATACGGTAGCTGGGTGGAGATAGCGGCGCGTGTCACGCTATCTATGCCCAGGCCTAGAATGTGGGATTTAGAGGCATTGATTTTATAGTATGAAATGGTAACAAATCTATGTAGTAACTCGTGTGCAGCTGGTAGAGAGGTGTATGGGTTGGTCATGATTAGAACAATGTCGTCAGCAAATAAGCTTATTTTATGCGACTCATCGCCAATCTTTAGTCCAGTTATATTTTTAGATGACCATATATGTTCCGCTTAGGGTTCAATGGCTAAGTCCAAAATTATGTGAGAAAGGGGACATCCCTGACGGGTACCATTGGTAATATGAAAGGAAGAGGAGATAGAGTCTGCAATGAATACATTTGCTGAAGGTGCTGAGTATAGTGCCATGATTGCATGCAGAATATTACCCGTGAAGCCAAACTTAGCCAGTAGATAGCCCCAGTGGACTCTGTTGAATGCCTTCTCTGCATCCAATGAGAGGAGCAGAGAAGGCGTTCCGGAGGTCCTAGCCAGGTGTGTGATGTTAATTAACCTCCTGGTGGCATCTGTTGATTGTCTACCATCGACAAAGCCAGTCTGGTCATGATGAATCAGCAGGGGAATATATTTCATCAATCTGGATGCCAATATCTTGGCATATACCTTGATATCCGCATTTAGAAGCGAAATAGGTCGGAAATTTTGGGGAGAGGACGGTTCTTTGCCAGGCTTGGGGAGCGCAATTATAAGAGCTTTTAACATTTCTTGAGGAAAAGCGGAGGAGGACGAGGCATCATTGAAGAGGTCACTCATGTAGGAAGAGAGTATTTCTGTGAATTGTTTGAGATATTCGCCCGGTAGACCATCTGGGCCCGGTGCTTTATGGTTAGGGAGAGAGTCTATACATTTGGATATTTCCTGCGGGGTGAAGGGAGCGTTCAGACACTGGATCTGCTCCGCAGAGAGGCTGGGAAGGTTTATTTGCGCGAGGAAGTTTGTTTATCTCTGTCTCTGGGGGTTGGGGTATCTCAGGGTCTTCTTTCAAGTTATAGAGGGATTCATAGTATGCGCTGAACGTGTTTGCTATTCCTTGTGGGGTCATTATTTTGTCTTTGGTGGTAGGATGGTAGATGAATGGGATTTTGGCTTTAGTACGAGTGGCACGAAGGCGTGCTGCCAATCGCTTCCCTGCTTTATTATTGGTAGAATAAGATATAGCTTTGAGTCTTCTGTGTGCCTTTTCATATTTGTCTAATAGTAGTGCCCGAAGTTCTTGACGTAACGCTAACAATTGTAGATTGAGGGATGTATTGGGTGTTTTTTTGTTTACGGCTTCAACCTCTTTGATGGAGTGACCTCTTCCATACGCCGCGCCCTCCTCCTCTTATCTTGTGCTCCCAGTTTAATAAAAACTCCTCTAATATAGGCCTTATGGGCCATCCACAAGGTAGTGGACTTTTCTACTGAGCCTTCGTTGATGTTAAAGAATTCCTTCAATGTCTTTTGGAGTTCTTCCGCATAGGGGGGAGTCTTCATGAGGTATGCATTAGCCCTCCAAATATTAGGGTTTTTAGGTCTATTATGGTCCGCAATAGTTAGACAGATTGGAGCGTGGTCCGACCATGTTATAGGTGCGATGCTGGATTCGGATATCTGTTGGAGCAAATGTTTATCGGCTAGGAAAAGATTGATTCGTGTATATGAGTTATGTGCCGCAGAGTGAAATGTATAGTCTATTTCGGTAGGGTGATGGCAGCGCCAAACGTCGTATACATCATTATCCATGAGATATTGTTGCATTGGGGATGAGTGTCTGCTGTGTCTGCTTGACGTGTCCATTTGAAAATTTGGTGCCAAATTAAAGTCTCCACACATGAGCAACATACCCTTTTGGTTTTTCTGTATTTTCCGGGTTAGTTTTTTGAGAAATGACATCTGGCACGAGTTAGGAGCGTAAAGACAAGAAAGTGTAGTTAGGGTGCCATTGAGTTTGCAAACCATTATCAGGTAGCGGCCTTCTGTATCCGCAATTTCATGTATGGGTTCAAAGTCAATAGTTTCTTTCATTATGATGGCCACACCCCGTTTCTTTTCTGAGCTGTTTGCCAAGTGAATGCGCGGGAACAGTTTGTGGGCGAATGTAGGGGCGGCAGTTTTTTGAAGTGGGTTTCCTGGACGCAAATTATATCCCCACCTAGTTTGATCGCTGTTTGCCAGAGGGATGCGCTCTTTGCCGGGTGGTTCAGGCCCTTGGCATTAATAGATATGACTTTGATAGCCATGGTGTAGAGTGAGACGTTTTGAGAAATCATTACTCACTTTTGGGTGATAGAGACTTTCCTTGGCGTAGGAGGGGTCCATCGCTCTGGTGAGAGGTTCCACGGATAACTGCTGGTCTGCGGTTCGCTCTTGTGGGACTCCAGTTGAGTGCAGTGGGTGAAAGGGAGGGAGAGAAGAAAGGAACAAGCGGTGAAAATACAACATGATAACTGAGCAGCTGGTGAAATTACGTTGCAGCTGCTTGTAGTAATCTGGAGGAAACAGTTCAACAGGTTCAGCACTACCTATGTAGTGGAGGATGAGTCGTTGTAATGAGGATAATGTTGAGGTGACCCTTTAGAATTTGGATTTGAGGTTGCGGTTGGTTTTGTGCCACAGTGGCTGGTTCGGGTTTGGAGGTCTCCGGGTGTTGCTAGGAACCGGAGGTTCGGGAATAATACCCCACTCCTTGAGCAGTTCCAACCCTGCTTCTAAAGACTGTATGGTGATGAATTTGCCATTTCTTTCAATCAACAGTTTAGTGGGGTGGCCCCACTTGTATGTTATGTTATGATTGTGAAGCGCCTTGGTTATAGTCTTGAGGTTACGTCTGAGGTCCAGAGTGAATTTGGACAAGTCGGCGTAGATCTGCACATTCCCATATGGATTGAGAAGTTTCCCTAGGGCCCTGGACTTCCGCAATATCATATCCTTTGTAGTGTAAAAATGTACCCTTAATAGCATGTCTCTAGGGATGGTCTCCGGTAGGTATGTTGGCTTGGGAATGCGGTGGATCCGGTCGATCGAGAGTTCGATAGGTTGAAGGTCAGTGAGCAGAGATCGAAATAGGTCGGTGACATGTTGGTTCAGATTTTGTTGTTGGATTTCTTCAGGGATACCCCTTAGCTTTAAATTATTGCGTCTACTTCGGTCTTCTAGATCCGCAATTTTTGCGCGCAGCCACTTTCTCTCCTCTGCCCCATCCTCATTTGCGTCTACCAAGTCATTTACTGTATGTGCTATATCGCTGATTGCGTTTTCCACAGTATGGACTCTTTCGCCCAGGGAGGTTAGTTCCGAGGAGATTTTGTGTGTCAGAATGGAGATGTCAGCGTGAAGGGATTGCTGAAGTGACACAAGCATCTCCTTTAGGAGAGTGTCCATCACTGGTTGGTTGCTTGTAGGGAAGGCAGCTATTGAGTTGCTCACTGAGCTGGTGTGCATGGCTGGGGAAACCCCGTACTCACCTGCTCATTTGTTGAATCGTCACGTTCGTTCGTTGCATCTTCGCGATCGTTCGTAGCACGATCCATGCACATCCGCGCCTTCGCCAGGCTGGCGCTTTCTGGGCTGGGTGGACGGGAAGAACCCCGCGAGGGTGAGGCGTCCGGCGATCGGTGTTCCGGGCTGTCGTCAGGGAGGTCCGTGTAGTAGGCTATTTTACTGCTTCCCTCTTCTCCCTGGGTTGACGAGCGGGCGCCATCTTGATTGCGGCCTCTTATCCCAGAGAAGAAGAACTCGGTCAGTTTTTGAGTTTGTCTGACCTCTTTTCTTTTCCTGGACATTTTTTCCGTTGAAAGGGGTAAGTTATCTGACTTTATAGCTGTTTTTTGCTTGTAGATTGGGTCTTGTAGCTGGTTATTCCTCCACTTTTAGCAGGAGCTCTAGAGACCTGTTGCCATCTGCAGTGCTTGCAAACCACGCCCCCCCCGAAATATATTGTGATTTTGAAGGACTTATACATTGTTGTAGGCTGCTACGTGTTTTATTTATTTATCTGGAAATGTGGGATATATATATATATATATATATACAGTATCTCACAAAAGTGAGTACACCCCTCACAATTTTGTAAATATTTTATTATATCTTTTCATATGACAACACTGAAGAAATTACACTTTGCTACAATGTAAAGTAGTGAGTGTACAGCTTGTATAACAGCGTAAATTTGCTGTCCCCTCAAAATAACTCAGCACACAGCCATTAATGTCTAAACTGCTGGCAACAAAAGTAAGTACGCCCCTAAGTAAAAATGTCCAATTTGGGCCCAATTAGCCATTTTCCAGCCCCAGTGTCATGTGACTCATTAGTGTTACAAGGTCTCAGGTGTGCATGGGGAGCAGGTGTGTTAAATTTGGTGTTAGTGCTTTCACTCTCTCATGTTGGTCACTGGAAGTTCAACATGGCACCTCATGGCAAAAAACTCTGAGGATCTGAAAAAAGAATTGTTGCTCTACATAAAGATGGCCTAGGCTATAAGACAATTGCCAAGGCCCTGAAACTGAGCTTGAGCATGGTGGCCAAGACCATACAGCGGTTTAACAGGACAGGTTCCACTCAGAACAGGCCTCACCATGGTCGACCAAAGAAGTTGAGTGCATGTGCTCAGCGTCATATCCAAAGGTTGCCTTTGGGAAGTAGATGTATGGCTTAAAAAAGCCACACCACATGTTTTCAGAGAGTCCTGTATTTCACTTGAAGTTATTTGTGCGTTTTTCTTTGCATCCTGAACAATTTTCCTGGCAGCTGTGGCTGAAATTTTAGTTGGTCTACCTGACCGTGGCTTGGTTTTACCAGAACCCCTCATTTTGTACTTCTTGATTAGAGTTTGCTGATTGGCTTCAGCCAAACACTAACCATGACTGAAAGAAAAGTTTTTGTGTTATCATTCACAAAAGAAATGCCCAAGGAATCATAAATTCTGCCAGGGTATGTAAACTTATGAGTACAGCTGTATATATATATATATATATAGCGCCCCCATAGTGCAGGCCTGAATGTTCTGTTCTGGGCAGGGGAGTGGCCCAGGGAGAGCTGGAGATTGCAGGAAGGAGCACCCCTTGGATACTCCTCCCCTTTGTTTCCAGAAGGCTCTGCAAAAGGGGGTGGAATAGGAGGTGTCACTTTCTGAAGTATGTTAAGGAGCCTGACCTATCCCCAACCTGGATTGGCAGGGGACAGGCCTCCTTAAATACTGTGATCTGCCCAGCTGGGGGGAGGAGAGTGTCGGGTGGAATAGTGGAGATGTAGCAGTGTTGCTGAGGCCTCACCGGGGAGCCCCCAGTCTGGGGGGGGGGTGACCTTGAGGCCTGGGGGCTCGGGTGCAGCCAGGAGTGGAGTTGGATCCTGGAGCAGCACAAGCGAGCAGGAGAGCAGCAGAGTGGCTACAGAGAGACTCTTTAACCACTTACCAACCGGAAGGTTTTGCAGCTTTAGGACCAGAGCACTTTTTGCGATTCGGCGCTGCGTCGCTTTAACTGATAATTGCGCGGTCGTGCGACGTTGCACTCAAACAAAATTTGCGTCCTTTTTTTCCCACAAATAGAGCTTTCTTTTGGTGGTATTTGATTGCCTCTGCGTCATTTCTAATCGCCGCTATAAACAAAAGAAGAGCGACCATTTTGCCAAAAAACCCAAATTTCTTACTTTTTGCTAAAATTCAAATCAAAAAAAAAAATATAAAAAAACATTTTTTTTCACTGTTTTTGGCCGATTTATATAATTCCTCTTATTTGCGATAAAAAAATCGCAATCAGCGTTTATTGATTGGTTTGCGCAAAAGTGGCCGCGTTTACAGATGATGAGAATTCATTTCTGGGGTTTTTATATTTTTTTTTATTTTTTACCAGTAATGTCGGCGATCTGCGTTTTTTAGCGGTAATGCGATATTGGGGCGAAAATGTCGGACATTTTTGACACTTTTTTGGGACCAATGACATTTATTCAGCGATCAGAAATATAAATGTCCACTGATTACTGTATAAATGTCATTGGCAGTGAAGGGGTTAACCTGGGGGGGAGAGCTAGGGGTTAACTGTGTTCCCTGGGTGTGTTCTTACTGTGGGGGGGTTGGGCTAACATGGGCATGAGAGATCTAACTGATCCCAGTGACAGGGATCAGTAGATCTCTCATGCCCCTACTAACAGAGGGGGGAACCGCCGTGTTTACATCGGCGGTTCCCCGTTCTTTCCCTGTAGCCGCTCATCGCGGCTCGCCGGCGGACATCGGGTCCGCCCGAGCCGCGGGCACACTCCCCAGTAGTGCGGCGTAAAAAGACGGCGCGCGGTGGGGAACCGGTTAAAGGATCCATCGGTGTCGGTGAGTGGCAGACCCTGGGAGCTGGAGAAGAAGACTGAAGCATGCTGGGAGGTGATAGTGAACCGTCTTTGGAGAGTGGAGGAGCCAGTCAGGGGATCAATGCCATGGAACAATGATGTAGGGCAGAGTGGCCTGGAAGAGGATGGGCTATCTATACTCATCTAGCACCAATGTACGTAGCTACACTGCGAGGGCCCTTGGCTTCACAATCTGGGAGCCCATGGCCCTTGCCTGTAATGGGCGGTCCAGAGGTCCTGCTGGCAGAAGTGCAGGGTTCACCATGTGCTAGCTGTGGTGGAGGAACGAGTGTCATGGAGGTCTAAAAAATTGCCTTTCAGGCCTGGAAGAACAGGTAGTGCGCAGGAGAGAAGTAAGGAGGGGAATAGTCTGTAAGCGTCAGTGCTGGAGGAAGAGTAGTGTATATACTGTAGTTGTATATAGTAAGGTCCTATTCATTGATCTACTGGGCATCCCACAGTCATCCCTACCTCATCCAAATGTATTCCCCCAATAAAACAACAAAACAAAGTACCGACCTGTTCCGTGACTCCAGATGAGAGGAAAGTTGTGTGATTGAGGGCAGAGTAACACAACTACCAGACACCCCTAAGGCGGCCATCGGCTACATATATATATATATATATATATATATATATATATATACGGTATCTCACAAAGGTGAGTACACCCCTCACATTTTTGTAAATATTTTAGTATATCTTTTCATGTGACAACACTGAAGAAATGACACTTTGCTACAATGTAAAGGAGTGAGGGTACAGCTTGTATAACAGTGTAAATTTGTTGTCCCCTCAAAATAACTCAACACACAGCCATTAATGTCTAAACCGCTGGCAACAAAAGTGAGTACACCCCTAAGTGAAAATGTCCAAATTGGGACCAAAGTGTCAATATTTTGTGTGGCCACCATTATTTTCCAGCACTGCCTTAACCCTCTTGGGCATAGAGTTCACCAGAGCTTCACAAGTTGCCACTGGAGTCCTCTTCCACTCCTCTATGACAACATCACGGAGCTTTTGGATGTTAGAGACCTTGCTCTCCTCCACCTTCCATTTGAGGATGCCCCACAAATGCTCAATGCTGGCCATGCTTGGCCAGTCCATCACCTTTACTCTCATCTTTTTTAGCAAGGCAGTGGTTGTCTTGGAGGTGTGTTTGGGGTCGTTATCATTTTGGAATACTGCCCTGCGGCCCAGTCTCTGAAGGGATATATATACAGTATCTCACAAAAGTGAGTACACCCCTCACATTTTTGTAAATATTTTATTATATCTTTTCATGTGACAACACTGAAGAAATGACACTTTGCTACAATGTAAAGTAGTGAGTTGTTGTCCCCTCAAAATAACTCAACACACAGCCATTAATGTCTAAAATGCTGACAACAAAAATGAGTACACCCCTAAGTGAAAATGTCCAAATTGGGCCCAATTAGGCATTTTCCCTCCCCAGTGTCATGTGACTCATTAGTGTTGCAAGTTTTCAGGTGTGAATAGGGAACAGGTGTGTTATATTTGGTGTTATCGCTCTCACTCTCTCATACTGGTCACTGGAAGTTTAACATGGCACCTCATGGCAAAGAACTCTCAGAGGATCTGAAAAAAAGAATTGTTGCTCTACATAAAGATGGCCCAGGCTATAAGAAAATTGCCAAGACCCTGAAACTGAGCTGTAGCACAGTGGCCAGGACCATACAGCGGTTTAACAGGACAGGTTCCACTCAGAACAGGCCTCACCATGGTCGACCAAAGACGTTGAGTGCACATGCTCAGCTTCTTATCCAGAGGTTGTCTGTGGGCAATAGACGTATGAGTGTGGCCAGCATTGCTGAAGAGGTTGAAGGGGTTAGCCTGTCAGTGCTCAGACTATACGCCGCACACTGCATCAAATTGGTCTGCATGGCTGTTGTCCCAGAAGATAAAGAAGTCTGCAAACAGTTTGCTGAAGACAAGCAGACTAAGGACATGGATTACTGGAACCATGTCCTGTGATCTGATGAGGCCAAGATAAACTTATTTGATTCAGATGGTGCCAAGTGTGTGTGGCAACAACCAGATGAGGAGTACAAAGACAAGTGTGTCTTGCGTACAGTCAAGCATGGTGGTGGGCGTGTCATGGTCTGGGGCTGCATGAGTGCTTCCGTCACTGAGGAGCTACAGTTCATTGAGGGAACCATGAATGGCAACATGTACTGTGACATACTGAAGCAGAGCATGATCCCCTCCCTTCGGTGACTGGGCTGCAGGGCAATATTCCAACATGATAATGACCCCAAGCACACCTCCAAGATAACCATGGCCTTGCTAAAGAAGCTAAGGGGTAAAGGTGATGAACTGGCCAAGCATTTCTCCTGACCTAAGCCCTATTGAGCATCTGTGGGGCATCCTCAAATGGAAGGTGGAGGAGGGCGAGGTCTCTTACATCCACCAGCTCCATGATGTTGTCACGTGGAGTGGAAGAGGACTCCAGTGGCAACCTGTGAAGCTCTCGTGAACTCCATGCCCAAGAGGGTTAAGGGAGTGCTGGCAAATAATGGTGGCCACATAAATTATTGACACTTTGGGCCCAATTTGGACATTTTCGCTTAGGGGTGTACTCACTTTTGTTGCCAGCGGTTTAAACATTAATGGCTGTGTGTTGAGTTATATTGAGGGGACAACAAATTTACACTGTTATACAAGCTGTACACTCACTGCTTTACATTGTAGCAAAGTGTCATTTCTTCAGTATTGTCACATGAAAAGATAGAATAAAATATTTACAAAAATGTGCAGGGTGTACTCACTTTTGTGAGGTACTGTATATATATATATATATATATACAATACTTTCCAAACAGAGATCTAATGACTTGTTATTCAGGCTCACAGTTTTATTCTATTTTTCGGGCATATTTTCTGCAGAAGCCCAGTACATGATATAGGCAGTACAAAGCAATTAGATGCAAGTGAAAAAAGTGTGTGATGTGCAATTACAAATGGTTACGTGCCTCTGACACGTTAAATGGAATGAAAGGGGACATGATTATATGGGCTAGGAGTGGTAGCTGATGTTGACTGATGGGTGACTTGAAAGGTTTTGCATAGAATAGAATATTCTTCTACTATAATTCTAACCTATCAACAAGGACAAAATTAGAATTGGAACAATATGTCACAGATAGAGTTGAGCGAACCCGGACTGTAAAGTTCGGGTCCGTACCGAACTTTGGGGTGTCCGGGACCTGGACCCAAACCCGGACTTTTAAAAAAAAGTCCAGGTTCGGGTCCGGGGTTCTGGTATTTTATTACACGTGTTGAATAGCTGCCAAGGGCAGCCAATCAACACGTGTTTCACTGGTTTTCCCTAGAAGCCATCACAGCCATGCCTACTAATGGCATGGCTGTGATTGGCCAGTGCACCATGTGATCCAGCCTCTATATGGGGCTGGAGTCACCGTGCTGCATGTCATATGCTCTCAGGATAGTTTAGGGAGAGGATGCTACTGGCTCTGTGAGGGACAGATTGCAGATATTATAGAACATCTCATCCTGCATTACTGAACGATCTGATTGTGGACTAGGGAGAGATACTAGTACTGCTGCTTTGAGGGACAGATTGCAGACCTCATCCTGCTGCACAGAACGATCTGACTGGACTAGGTAGAGTCTGTTGCTTTAAGGGCTTTAAGCAACAGCTGGAACCTTTCCCTGTACAACTTGGAGATGATTTTATAACAATAATATGGCTCTATGCGGCTAGAATACACTTTGCCTTGATAGGACTCTCGTATACTGTACGTCGTGCCACTGAGGTCGGGGTATATCTCCGACCTAGTGT
>BLSH010557418.1:1121342-1142215 GCA_018402905.1 Glandirana rugosa | reverse complement strand
CTTTGTTATTAGACAGGGAAATTGGTGAAGGAATGACCCGTGAATTTGGGGGGAGGACGGGCTTGGTTAAAAGTCAAAAGTCGCGACAGCGAGAAACTTACTGTTAACGCGCCAGCACGCTGCAACATGTATTTGTTTTAAACGCAGGAAAAAAAGGGTGTTTATCTCGAAAGAAAACCACCATAAACTAGTGGGGATGTAGTAAAGACTAGCGGCGATATTTGTTTTTTTCTCGCTGTTAAAAATTTTTTTTGTTATAAAAAATGAAAAACGATATTATAAAAATATGTAGAAGAATATAAATCGGTCAAAACTGATGAATAAATTTGTTTTTTTATTTTTTATTTTTGGATATTTATTATAGCAAAAAGTAAAAAATATTGTTTTTTTTAAAAATTGTCGCTCTTTTTTTGTTTATAGCGGCGATCAGAAATGATGTAGGGGTGATCAAATACCACCAAAAGAAAGCTCTATTTGTGGGAAAAAAAGGACGCAAATTTTGTTTATGTACAACGTCGCACGACCGCGCAATTGTCATTCAAAGAGCGACAGCGCTGAAAACTGAAAATTGGTTCGGGCAGGAGGGGGGTTTAAGTGCCCAGTAAGGAAGTGGTTAAAGGGACAGATTATTGTTTCTTGTACAAAATTAAAAAGTGCATCTACATAGCTGGTTTAAAAAAAAATAAAACAATTCTAAAAACTATATTTGCGGCCAGCGGTGCATTTCTTGCACAAAAATAAAAAAAACAGTGTTGGCTACCTCCTCCTCCATCGCCACTTTCACCGCCTCCTCAACCTCCAACTCCACATCCACCTCCATTTTTGATTTTTTTATGTGATTTTAGCTTAAAAATAATTTTAAGTTATTTCCCTATCCCCATTTCTTTGTAGGGCACTTGTACAACTCTTACCCCCATTTTCCTTCCTTTTGCAGACCTCTAGGACTTGCCAGGACTTTGTTACAGCAATTTTTGTGCCTAAAAGTTCGGGTCCCCATTGATTTCAATGGCGTTCGGGGTCCGGGTCAAAGTTCGGGTCAAGTCCGGACACAAACCGAACCAGCCGAACCCAGTCTTCCAGAGGTTCAATCAACTCTAGTCACAGAGTGTGTTGAACTTACTGTGCCGCAAGGGATATCAGACAACTAACAGACAGGACAGAAGGTAGAGCTAATGCCCAAAGCAAATGGCAGTCAGAAGGCCAACGGTCAGATCAGGGGCATACAGATAACATACAGATACAGATAACAGAAAACAATGACTGACAAAAGCAGAAGTATAAAAGTGTGAGCAAACAGACAGACCTCTATCCAGGAGATGAGCAAGCAGACAAACCTGTTGATCAGGCTGAAAGTCCCACAGTCTATTTAACCTTTCTTGATTTAGGTAGAGCATACCACCAAACGTTTTGAGATGGGAACAAGGGACACCTATTAGCAAAAGCATGTACACATCCTCTGCAACACCCTCTTAAAGGAGAATTATACAAAAAAATGTGTTAAACCCACAAGTGCTTTTTTACCAGTACTATTACTTTATACCGGCTTTTGAAATTTACAAATGCAGCGATTTAGAAATTGGATGAAAGGTTTAGCTCCAGGAAACACTTTTTGAAAAATAAAAAGTGCATTTTAAATACAACTATATAGATCAGACCAAAATGAGGGACAAATGAGGAGGAAAGGGGGACAGAGGGTCTTTGTTCCAAATCAGGGACAGTCCCTCGAAATCAGGAACAGTTGGGAGCTATGGTACAGGTGAGTAACTGCAGAGATCTATGTTACTGAGTAATGACCAGTAGATGTTAAAGGTCAATGCTAATCATTACAAGGCCTCTAATATAAGACTATTAATTTTGCCCATGCAAAATTCACCTTAGGAAATCAATGTCTGTGTTAGGAAAATGGGCATTTCCTGGGGTCTGTGCGCATTGCGCCTGTGCACGTTCACGCCCGTGCGTGTGGCACGCGCCAATGGCGCCAAAACGGTCTATTTGAACAGACAGCACCCTGCAACAGATGCTGTCCATTCTACAGCATTCCTGTTCCGGTGACCCCCCAGTGTTTATTCCTGAGAGACTTCCTGTACCTGTGACCCCGGCTGCCCTTTGGACTTTGCTGTTATCTGCCTGCCCTGACCTCTGCCTGTTTACGACTACTCTTCTGCCTGGTCCCTTTGTACTTCATATGCCTGCACGTTGCCAACCCAGCCTGTACCCGACTACCCGTTTGCCTGATCCTTCTGTACTTCACAGCCAGCCAGTTACTGACCCGGCCTGCACCACTATCCTTCAGCCTGCACGAGCTCCAGCAGACTTATATCAGACATCAGTGACTTGTCCAGCCCTCATGCTCCCCTGTGCTCCAGAGCTCCCTGTCTGCACTATCAGGGGTTCTCGAACCAGAGCCATAAAAGAGGTTGCCCCCCCGCATAAGCCAGACTCATCCACCAGGTACGTGACAGCAACGGGGAGCCATGTCTGAGTCTGCGCCAGGGCCTTCTTATATGGAGGAATTATGTGCTCACTTCGCTGGCTTAACCCAAGCTGTGAAAAACTTACAAGAAGGATATACCCGCTTGGAGAATCAAGTCTAGGACCTGGTGTCTCCAAGCCCTACCAGTACTGGCCAAATGCCAGCTCGCACCATAATAACATTGCCTGCAGAGCTCAAGGTGCCCATGCCCGAGCCGTTTGCAGGAAACCACAGGAAGTTCCGGGCCTTCCGCAACTCGTGCGAGTTGTGCTTCGCTTTCCAGCCTCGCACGTTTTCATTGAAAGCCACCAAAGTGGGCCTGGTGATCTCTCTTCTGTCGGATGAACCCCAGGCCTGGGCTCACCGCTTGTTGGAGCAGAAAGCCCCTGAGACCACCACTCTTGATCAGTTCTTCCACGCCATGACCCAACTATATGCAGACCCCCATCAGGCTGCCACGGCTGAAGCAGCACTCCATGCGCTCCAACAGGGTCACCGCCCAGCTGAGGAATATGTGTCAGAATTAAGGTGCTGGAGCACCGACACAGCCAATGATGCTGCTCTCTGCTATCAATTCAGGCTGGGACTTTCTGAACCACTCAAAGACGAGCTGGCACATGTCGGGGTACCTCACACTCTGGACACCTTAATCAACCTGGCGATCCAAATTGATCACCGCCTGTGGGAATGCAGGGCAGAGTGAACCACTGGGCCCCTGCACCCTGCCTGGATGCTTCCCGGAGTGCCCAACTTTCCGGGACCAAGCCCGGCCGCTACAGCCTCCTCCTCCTCTCCCCAGGATCACCCTGAGACTATGCACATTGGGCTCATCCGGCCATCTCTCTCTGTCGAGGAAAGACAGAGACGCATGGCTCTCAACCTGTGCCTTTACTGTGAGGGTTCAGGGCATCTAGTAAGGAACTGCCCTGCTAAGGCCGGTAGGTGTCCAAGCCCAGCTCTAGGGGAGATACTAACCCTGCCAAGCCTGAAGTCTCACCTTACTCTCCCTCTCTACCTGCAGCTCCCCGATGGGGATATTCAAGTTCCAGCCATCCTGGACTCGGGGGCTTGTAGTTGTTTTATAGATCTTGCCTTTGCCACCCAGCACCGGATTCCTCTTCGGCCCAAGGAACATCAGGTGGTTATACGATGGGTCAATCATCAAGTCCGGTACCGTGACCAATGAGACCTTTCCTCTGCCTGCCTGGACGGTCGAAGGCCATAGAGAATTCGTGCTGCTGGACGCTATTGCGTCTCCATTGTTTCCGGTCATCCTGGGCCTGCCATGGCTCCGAAGCCACAACCCCCACATTAACTGGAACACCAGAGAAGTTCAGTTCCTGTCCCCATACTGTCTGACTCTCTGCCTCCAGTTGCCCCAAGGGGCACCACCAGCCGCGCTCTGCCTCAACCCTGATCTGGACCAGGAAAACCCGTCTTGCTGTCCCTGAAGTATACCACGACTTCCTGGATGTATTTAGTAAGAAGGGGGCAGACACCCTACCTCCACATTGGCCATACGATTGCCCGATAGATCTGTTGCCTGCAGCCGAGGTCCCTTTCAGTAGGATATTTCCTCGGAAGTGGAGCTTGTGGCTCTCAAAGCCTACCTTGAGGAAAACCTGCAAAAGGGCTTCATTCGGCCTTCTACGTCCCCTGCAGGAGGAAAGATCACACCCTCTGGCCGTGTACTGACTACTGGGACATTAACAAAATCACGGTGAAGAACCAGTACCCTCTGCCTCTGGTCCCTGAGTTATTCCAATGCCTCGGGTCCGCAGTGGTATTCACCAAATTGGATCTCCGTGGGGCCTACATTTTAATCCGTATATGGGAGGGAGATGAGTGGAAAATGACCTTTTGGACTTGGTTTGGCCACTTTGAATATTTGGTCATGTCCTTTGGGCTCTGTAACACCCCGGCCATATTCCAGCACTTGACTTGACGTTTTCAGGGACTACCTTGACTTATTTGTAGTGGTCTACTTAGATGACATCCTCATCTTCTCCCCCTCCTTAGAGGAACATCGCCAGCACGTGAAATGTGTACTCAGCCGCCTTCGGCAACATGGCCTATATGCAAAGGCAGAAAAATGTGCGCTTGAATGCGCAGACATCTCCTTCTTGGGATTTCACATCTCGACTACAGGCACCACCATGGATCCCCAGAAGGTCTCAGCCATTATAGACTGGCCAAAGCCAGCGGATAAGAAAGCGGTGCAGCACTTTGTGGGGTTTGCTAACTTTTATAGGAAATTTATCAGAGGATTTTTTTCGCAGTGATCTGTCCTCTAACCCAACTGACTAAACAAAACTCTTGCTTTGTCTGGACCCCGGAAGCGCAAGCAGCCTTCCAAACCCTGAAAAAATTGTTCACTTCAGTGCCTGTTCTGAAGCACCCCGACTCCACGTTGCCATACATTCTGGAGGTGGACGCCTCTGAGACTGCAGTTGGGGCAGTCTTATCCCAAAGAGAGGGGCCCAAAGCTCTGTTGCACCCTATTGCCTTCTTCTCGCGGAAGCTGACTCCTTCTGAGAAGAACTATGATGTGGGGGACAGAGAACTTTTAGCTATCAAGTCCGCCCTGGAAGAGTGGCGGTACCTTCTGGAAGGAGCAGTCCATCCTGTCCTGGTCTTCACTGACCACAAAAACTTAGAATATTTAAGGACTGCTAAAAGACTCAAGCTTTAGCAGGCCCGCTGGGTCCTGTTCTTTTCTCGATTCCAGCCTCATATAACTTACCGACCTGGATCCAAGAACGTTAAACCTGACGCGCTGTCCAGGATGTTCCATGAGATTGGGGAAGCATCTCCCCCTGATACCATCTTACCTGCCCACAGTTTCTTGTTGGTCCAGGAGGACTTCCTCACCCAGATTAGACAAACTTTGGTCGGCTCCACTGTACCCGCTGATTGCAGACTGTCTGTGAAAGACGGGTTATGGTGGTCGGGTACCCAGATCTTTGTGCCCGAGGAGCACCGTCTAACTGCCTTGGAACTTTGCCACGACCACCAACTAGCTGGGCATTTCGGCAACCATAAGACAGCGGAGCTGCTTTCTTGCACCTTTTGGTGGCCTCACATGAGAGAGGACTGCAGAAACTATGTAAGTGCCTGCCCTATCTGTGCTCAAAACGAAACTGAGAGAACCAAAGCTTGGGGCCTGCTAAACCCGCTACCCATCCCTGAGTGTCCATGGTCCCAGATCTCTATGGATTGTATTGTGGAATTGCCCCCGTCTGCAGGTTTCACCACAATCTTCCTGGTCGTTGACCGCCTCACAAAAATGGCGCACTTCATTCCAATGGAAGGCACCCCTTCGGCTACAGAAACAGCTAAGGTATTCATTAAGGAAGTTGTCCGCCTACATGGCATCCCAAAGATAGAGGGATGCAGTTCACATCCCGGGTCTGGAGGTCCCTATGTTCTATCTTGGGAATTGGACTAGCATTTTCCTAAGCTTACCACCCACAGTCCAACGGTCAAACAGAGAGGACCAACCAGACCCTCGAGCAATACCTCCGTTGCTACTCCTCATACTCCCAGAAAAACTGGGTCTCTTTGTTGCGTTAGCCGAGTTTGCCTACAATTCCATCCATTTTGGTACTAAGCAATCTCCATTTTGGGCGAATCTCAGCTACCATCCTACATTCCTGCCCACCTTGCTAACTGAGAGTACGATTCTGGCCATGCAAGAAATCACCCAATTCCTGGACAGTAACAACAAATTGCTGCAGGAGAACCTTGCTCAGACCCAGGAGCACAAAAAAAGGACATTTGACAGGGGGAGACGAGGAGAACTGGATTTACAGCCTGGCAACCGGGTCTGGTTGGCAACCACAAATCTAAAGCTATCCTGCCCATCCAAAAAACTAGGACCAAGATACATTGGACCTCTCCTTGTAAAGAGGAAGATCAACAATGTGGCCTATGAGCTCGATATACCGCCATCACTCCGGATCCATCCGGTATTTCCTGTACATCTCCTCAAGCCAGTTACTAAGGATCTATTTCCTGGACGGAAAACGGCCTCACCTGGGCCAGTCCTGGTGAATGGAGAGGAGGAGTTTGAGGTAGAAACCCTCCTCGATTGTAGGAAAAGAGCAGGGGTTACTTGTGAAATGGAAAGGATATGGGCCTGAAGAGAACTCCTAGAAACCAGAAAGCAACCTACATGCCCAAGAACTCATTAAGAATTTTTGTAGGAAGGCTGCCCCTTGGGGGGGGGGGGGGCAATGTTAGGAAAATGGTTGTTTCCTGGGGTCTGTGCGCATTGCTTGTGCCTGTGCGCGCCAATGGCGCCAAAACAGTCTATTTGAACAGACAGCACCCTGCAACAGATGCTGTCTATTCTATAGCGTTCCCCCAGCGTTTATTCCTGCCCTTTGGACTTTGCTGTTATCTGCCTGCCCTGACCTCTGCCTGTTTACGACTACTCTTCTGCCTGATCCCTTTGTAATTCATCTGCCTGCACGTTGCTGACCCAGCCTGTACCCGACTACCCGTTTGCCTTATCCTTCTGTAATTCACAGTCAACAACAGTTTTCAAAGGAGGTTAATTGCTTGGAGGGTCCCGGTCGGTGCTTAAGAAGGCTATGATGTGTGATTTGGACATGGCTTCAGAGGCCGGTAAGTGCTAATGTTCCCGGAGATAACTGAAGATTTGATGTCATCCAGTGATAATAGTTTGTAAATATATCTGACCTCTTTGCTACGCCACCAGTGAAAAGCCGGTGGGTTATCATAAGCCAGACAGAATTGGGTAATATCAAGAATATCCGGCAGGGGGAGGTGGGGAGAAATAAGGTTGCCAGAGTGTTTCCCAGAGATGTAGGACATGAAGTAAGAAGGGGTTCTGCAGCTGAGGGTGATACGTTAGGTGAATCCAGAGAAAGTTTTAAATAGGAAAGTGGGAGCAATCAGAGATCGCCAAATGCACCCAAATGAGTTTCTCAGATGTTGCGTGGAAGGAGGCACACAGGGCTTGTTGTGCCACAGTATAACAATGTTTAAGGTTGGGGACTGCCAGGCCACCAGCCAATCGCCGGCGATAAAGCACTGCAGCCGGTAGGTGTGGTCTGCTGGAGTACCAAATGAACTACAAGACTTTGCGCTGTTTTGATTCACCAAATGTGGTTCAGCACAGGGATAGGCAGAACCCTAAAAAAGTATAATAGCTTTGGAAGGTAGGTCATACGAAGGGCATGAATTCTCCCAAACCAAGAGATCAACGGGGAGGATCAGGAAGCAAGAAGAACAGACAAGGGATGGGAGTGAATTGGCCCAGTAGAGTGAGTCAAAGGTAGAGGTCATTTGCAATCAGCCGTGACAGAGAGCAAAACTCAGAGAGTACTGAAAATAAACTTGACATGTAGATATGGGACAAGAAGATATACAGCAATATATTGTATGCAGATAGCATGATTTTATGTTGTTCACCAGGGAATTCCAGACCTTGCCTACAGAAATGTTAGCTCAGTTAGTGGCTGGCCCAGGCCAGGGGGGAAAGAGTTAACTTGTATGCTGCTGTTCATGGGCTTTTTGTATCTGGCCTTCCCATCTGTAATATAAAAAGGGGGGAAAGCTGAGGTTTGGGGGAGCCGTTCATAGCTGTACATGCCTTGCAGCCTGTCAGAGATACTGGGAATCTGCGGGTTAGCCAGGCCTTGGAGAACACCCAAAATTCACTACTACCTTTTGGAGGTATGCCTGCAGCTGAGTAGAGATAGACAGGGACATTTTAAAATTTGTATTCACGTTGAACTGCATGGCCAAGACTTTTAAGTTACATTATTCATCTGGTTGAAAAAAGACACAAGTTCATTCAGTTTAAGCAACAGTTAATAAAACTAAACAAAAAAAAATAAAACACACAAATAGAAAACCTCCATATACACTAACCAATAACCACAATTGATCCAAAAGAAGGCAAAACAACCCCAAATAAAGCATGATCCAATTTTCTCCAGTGGGGGAAAAAAATTCCTTCCTGAACCCCCAAGAGGCAATTGGATATTCACTTTACCTATAAATATTAGTATTCAGTTATATTGGGGTCATTTACTATAGTGCAATTCTGCCTTCATGCTAATTTTAACGCGCAGAAATGCAAATTCGCGCTAATTAGTGTGAAAATGGAATTCACTAAAGCCCTGAGAGAGAAAATACTCCCAGAATCAAATTCACTATAGCACCCAGACAACAGTGACTGACTAAAAAAACTAGTTGTGGTAGAAGCAAGGGAATTGCACATGGAAATAATGTTTAGAGCATGATATGATCACCTAAATGGTTCTTAAAAATGTAGTATCTCGTTTAATGATGATCTGCTTTTAAATTTTTTTAAAAAAAGTGATGTATAACCTGAAATATCATTGAAAGTCTGAAAAGAGCCAAATTCCCCCTTCTTTCCTGACTATTCATCAGCACAACTGAGCATATTCAGACAAGAAAATTCCCTCATTTTAACTCCCATGCCTTTTTTAGAGGGCGCTATAGTAAATTCGCAAATTCGCTCTTGTCTATAATGCCTTCTTGAGAAGGCAAATTCGCTCTATATAGCCCAATGCAAGTTTCAGCCATTGATTCTAATGGTACAATTGTAACTCAAACACTTCAGCCCCGGAAGGATTTCCCACTTTAGGACCAGAGTACTTTCTGCAATTCGGCACTGCATCGCTTTAACTGACAATTGCGTGGTCGTGCGACGTTGTACCCAAACTAAATTTGCGTCCTTTTTTCCCCACAAATAGAGCTTTCTTTTGGTGGTATTTGATCACTTCTGCGTCATTTCTGATCACCGCTATAAACAAAAGAAGAATGCCGATTTTGCAAAAAAAAAAAAAAATTCTTACTTTTTGCTGAAATACAAATAAAAAAAAAATATAAAAAAACATTTTTTTCCATTGGTATTGGCCGATTTATATTCTTCCTCATATTTTTGGTTAAAAAAAAAATCGCAATTGGCGTTTATTGATTGGTTTGCGCAAAAATTGCAGCGTTTACGGATGATGAGAATTCATTTCTGGGGTTTTTATTTATTTTTTTATTTTTAACTAGTAATGGGGGCGATCTGCAATTTTTAGCGGTACTGCAATATTGCAGAGGACATGTCGGAACATTTTGACACTTTTTTGGGACCATTGGCATTTATACAGGGATCAGTGCTATAAAAATGCACTGATTACTGTGTAAATGCCATTGGCAGTGAAGGGGTTAACCTGCAGGGGGCACTCTAAGGGTTAACTGTGTTCTCTTGGTGTGTTATAACTGTATGTGGGCTGGCCTGGCTGGGGAAGGGAGTGATCATGGCTTCCATATAGAGGAAGCCTGTGATCACAGCCCTTCCCCCTCTAACAGAACGTAGATCTGTGTTTACTTACACGGACCTCTGTTCTTTAACTGCGGGGGGGCATCGCAGGTAGCTGGCGGCGATCAAGACCGCTCTACCAGCTCCCTGGCCCTCCCCAAACACAGTGAGCGCGCGAGCGCGCCCCCAGTGGCGCACACTCACAATACTAGTTATCGTGGCCGCCGTCAGGTGACGGCGTTTTGCGATAATGAGCCACCTTGCCTCCGTCATGCTGCGGCGGCGGGCGGCAAGTGGTTAAAGAAATCCTTTTCATGTTGAGATGAAATGTATCTTTCTCTCAAACAAATTGTCCCTGCAACAATGTTGCTATTTCGTAATCTAATTTCTTTTTAAGAATGTTAGAATGTGTAATCTTCTCATGTTTTGGTTAAATATTTTTTTCTCTGTCTCTCGCTTGTTGCTGTCCATCTCATAAATATATTTCCCCAAACTCACACAGGTATCTTCACAAACCACAAACAATACCATTGCTGTTGCAATAACATCACTGTTAGCTCCACTCCAAGCACCACCAAATAGCACAGAATAAACTCCAGACTAATATAATTCCACCACCTATATGTCCAAAGAAATTCAGTGTATGTGTATTTATGTGTAGGAGGGTTGCACACCCGGCAGACTGGTGGCTAACAGCTTAAAGCTTCTACCTAGCAACATAGAGGTTCTGGGTTTGCATCCCAAACATATCACTTCATGTAGAGAGGTTTTCTGTTCTCATAACGCATGTCTATACCAAAATTATGTCTAAATGTAGTATTTATGTGTAGCAGGGTTTCACCGCTATTGCAAATTGTGTCACATGTTTTCTATGGGCAAGAACTATAATCCGCCTTAACATTTCCCATCCAGCAATAATTGCAGTTTCTTACCAAACCAAATGCCCCAAAATGAGAAATGTTCTAGAGCAGGATGCTCACAGTACTGAGCCATAACAAACCTTCAAAACAGATGGCATATGTCAGAAACAGGTTGTTCAATGGTTATCCAGCCTTCAACACATCTGCATTGGTTCATTTATTGCACCCCTGAGACTTAGGACTGTTTGACAACACACCAATGAATGCTCCATGAATGTGGCTAAGGGCTTAGCACTTCTGCTGAGCAAACCTGGGGTTCATAGGTTCAGATCCCAAAGATGCCACGTCCTGTAGAAAGGCTGTCAGCTCTTCCTGTGTTGTTAAACATAACTCATGTCCTTCCCAGAGTTTTATATAAATGTAGCATTTATGTGGATGAGGGTTCCACCACCATTGCAAATCTTTCACAATCTGCAATCTTGTCAAAAGTATTGGGACACCTGCCTTTATACACACATGAACTTTAATAGCATCCCAGTCTTAGTCTGTAGGGTTCAAATTTGATTTAGCCAACCCTTTGCAGCTATAGCAGTGCAGGGACCTTTTTTTCCTGCACCAGAATTGGATCGCATAGGTGTTCTCACTCATGCGATCCGATTCCTATCGGAATCCACAGTTAGCACTGCGATCTATGAACCAATCTGGGGGGTGTCATTAATATTGTACTGACACCCGCAGGGGTTCACAGAAGGCAGTATGAACTGCCTGTGGGAGAGGTGCGATGCAGGAACCGGTGCTGAAATTATGCTGGTTCCTGCATCACACCTATGTGAACCTGCGCCAAGGCCGCTTTCACACTTGTGCAACCTGAAAGTTCCATGCATCTACTGCAATTTACTGTGATTTGCCGCAATTTTTTGCTGCATTTTTTTGCCATGCTTTTGATGTGACTTGAAGCAATAGCTGTGTAATTCTAAGGTCTATCAACCTCATGTTGCTTCAAAGTCGGACCAAAGGAGTTCAGGGACTACTTTGAAGTCGCACAGATATGAATGGTGCTCATTGGAAATCATCTTCAGGCCCCTTTCACACTTGTGCGACTTTTCCTGTGTCTTGGGACAGCACAGTCACATGACAAGTCGTTTCCCATGATTCTCAATGAGTACCATTCATATCTATGCGACTTCAAGTCACAGTGACATCAAACTAGTCCCTGCACTACTTTGGTCCGAATTTGATGTGACGTGAGGTCAATAGACATCAGGATTACACAGATATTGCTTCAAGTCACATCAAAATCACTGCAAAACATTGCAGCAAAAAAATGTGGCAAATCGTGGTAAAATCACACAAATTTCAAGTCGCACAAGTGTGAAAGAACAACCCCTGAAAAACAACCCCACACCATAATCCCTCCTCCTGATTTTGGCCAGTGCACAAAGCAAGGTCCATAAAGACATGGAAGAGTGAGTTTGGGGTGGAGGAACTTGACTGGCCTGTATAGTGTCCTCACCTCAACCCGACAGAACATCTTTAGGATGAATTAGAGCGGAGACTGTGAGCCAGGCCTTCTCGTCCAATATCAGTGCCTGACCTCCCAAAAGTGCTTTGGGAAGAATGGTCAAACATTCCCATAGACACACTCCTAAACCTTGTGGACAGCCTTCCCAAAAGAGTTGAAGCTGTTATAGCTGCAAAGGGTGGGCAAACTCAATATAGAACCCTAAGGACTAGGACTGGGATGCCATTAAAGTTCATGTGTGTGTAAAGGCAGGCGTTTTGACAATATCGTGTGGGCTAACACATTTGCAAATTGTAAGTGTTCTTGTTTATCAGATGCAATCACTATAGAGTTAGGCAGACATGAAGAGACAGATTGAATGACATTGGTGGGCGTGTACTTCTATTGGGCGTGTCGGTGTTCTAACAATACAACCTATGTTATATAAATGACTGCAGTAGAGGGGTTGGTTTGCCCCGCGAAGAGGCTGTGCTATTTTTGGGGGGGTAGGGCTGATATTGTGCATAATGACAAACGCCCCACTTGGGCTGTTAGTTGAAATTCTTGTGAAATGTGTCCATCAAAAGTGTGGCTTTGCTGTCAATGTTGTGTATTGTTGCTGTCTGACCATGCATTCATAGTTTGGGAGCGTCTGCTGACCTTCTACTCTTTGATCTCATTGCTTAATCATGTACACAGAAATGCATCTTCCAGCAGAACTGTCACCAATGTATGTGTGTGGAATGTGGGGTGGTGGGTGTTCATGTTGGAATATGTGTCTTTTTAATATTTTGTATTTTTTTTAACTACTTTTTGTATTTTTGTATAACCGTGCAGCTAAACATTTGTTGGCGGTTGGTGTCTGTTGAGTAGTAGTACTATGAAATGTGTAGAGTTAGGTCTGCAGTATACAGGGAGCCTTGTCGGGGCCTGCAGCTTACGCATACACTTGCAAATGTGTGTAACCAATCCCCTGTCTTTTAAACGCTGAACTGTTAGACAGGTGAATTTGGCTTGGTGGCAGACTGGTCGGTAAGTTGAGCTTGGAATTTTTTTTGTTTTTTGTCTATGAAATGTGTAGCCTGCTACACACTGTGAAATTAAAGCTATGTCCACTATAAGGCTTGGAAAAAATTTAGATTGTAAGCTCATATGAGCAGGGCCATTAGATCTCAATTGCTAAATGTTTGTCTAAATGTACCACCAAATAAACTAATGCCACTAAATAAATGTACATAATTGTGTTGCTGCTGTGCAAATAAATGTAAATTTTTTAGCTATTTTTTTTTTTATTTGTTTTGGAGGGAGCTGGGTTTGGAGAAGAAACACTGCATGTAAACATCACATCTCCTACAAGGACAAGTTGAATGGTGAAGCGGTACTGGAATGCAGCCGTCGCCCTACTGGTTTCATCTAATAAGACTTCTTCCTGGGGCCTCAGGAAGAAGTCTCATTAGATGAAACCGGTAGGGTGACAGCTGCATTCCAGTACCGCTTCACCATTCAACTTGTCCTTGTGGGAGATGTGATGTTTACATGCAGTGTTTTTATTGCCTATATGTAAGTGCAACCTTTAAATAAATTTTAAACGCTTTTATACAGATTTACACTATGTCTACACCCTTTCTTTCCTGGTTTGATACACCTGCTTTGATGAGGGGAACGTATGATGTATATGGTTTTGACGGAATATTGGGAAGTTTTGTTCCAGTACTTTGGATTGAAGACATAGAGGAGTCTTACACACATGCTGTTTTTGACCACCCGTAATAGGTGTGTCAACGCTAGAGGGTAAGCGTACATCTTATCCGGTGGCGGTGGTTGCATTACACTTGGTTTACTGCATGCCCACGGTGCTAGATATATGAAGACATCCAATAGAGTTATCTATGCTTCATCAATTACTATGCTTCATTATTTTATATGGACTCTGATATGGACTTTTGATTAATATTTCACCTGTGTATATTTTTCCTAATTTCACATTTTGAGTTACTAATTGTTTCACTTTGCTGATTTAGTGCAACACTATTTTTTAAAATTTTACAGGTCTGGAGAATTGCAGGTAAGTGCCAGTTCACACTGCTGCACTGTGCAAGATTGCACCTGATTCACACCGCAGTACAAGTCACATGTGCTGTCCATGTGATGCGATTTCAGCCATACAGATAGTATGGCTGAATTTGCATCGCATTTGGACCAAACTCGCACGGGACCTTTTTTTTTTTGGTCTGTACCAGAATTGGATTGCATGAGTGTTCACACCCATGCGATCCGATTAATGTCCGAACTGTTAGTTTGCACTGTGATATGTGAGCTGAAATTGGGGTGTCATAAACAATGTATTGACACTCCCAGCAGGTCACACGTGGCAGTGTGAAATGCGATGCAGGAACCTGCAGTGGATTTGCAGGGTTCCTGCATTGCACAAGTGTGAACCGGCACTCATAATGAATTTAGCTGGTGGATAGGCAGTGTTGTATGTATCAAACTGAGCCTTTGTCTTTGTCATTCACCTTCTTATTACTAAAAAAAATTGTGATTGTATTCAAATATTCGCAAGCAAGCGTGGCTTTGTCCTCTGACCCGGGAATGTCATTGTGTTCACCAGGAAGTGCCTTTGCTGGTCAGGATCTCTCTATAGGTGGATATAGCGAGGTCCCATTTTAGCAAAGAGGAGGCGCTACTCATTTGATGGGTAAGTGTAGCTATATTTGGTGGGGATGGGGTTAATTTATTTGTTCATGTGGGATCACCACACATTCCCTTCCTGCCAGGGCAGCCATCAGAAATTTTGGGGCCCCTTAAACAGCTTTAGACCTGCCCCCCTTCTGACCACCAACATTCCCCAGGGCCTTCCCACTGGGCCATTCCAGACACATCCGCTCACTGGCCAGGAGTGTACAAATGTCACAGCCCCAGTTGGAATTATACACCCTGTCACACTTACTGGGTGTAGCCTGCCAAGCATGACTCATTCAAGTGAAGTGTGCAATGCATGCTAGTGTGGGATCCAAGGGGTTAAAAAAAAACAGTGCACAGGTAGCACAGCCTCACCCAATGCTTGCAATAAGACCTCATGCCGAACCATAGGTGCTTGAGGTCCCAAACTTGGACCAGTTGTGGTCCAGGGAGCCCTCTCCATGTGACCCAAGTTTGGTATTTTTATTGCCTATGGTTCAGGAGAACGGTGTCCCCCTCCCATAGACTCCAATGTTAAAGACTGCTAAAGTCTTTCTTGTAAGGGCCCTTGAGACACTGGGGCCCCTTACAACAGTACTGCCTGTACCCCCCTGATGGCAACCCTGCTTCATGCCCATGCGCACACATCACTTCCTGATTACAGGCACATTACACTTCCTGCATGTATTCTGCTGATGCAAATCAGTAAGGAGTGTGTGTGTGTGTATATATATATATATATATATATATATATATATATGCACGAGAGAGCTGCTTTTATATTTTATATATATATATATATATCCGAGAGAGTTGCTTATATACACTTGGCTGACTTTTCCTGAAACTATTCATATCTGTGCTACTTCAAGTGGCACCAACTTCAAAGTAGACCCTGTACTACTTTAGTGTGACTTGAGGTTCCTAGCGCTCAATATAACACAGGCATTCCCTGAAGTTGGGACAATGTCCTGGGCAAACTGCATTACTTTCAGGATAACACCTTTGACTTGGGTCCCATTCACACTTGTGTGACTTGAAAGTCATGCAACTTTGATGTGACTTGAAGCAATGCCTGTGTAATGTTGAGGTCTAGGGACCTCAAGTCATATCAAACTCGGACGAAAGTAGTTCAGGGACTAGTTTGAAGTTGATACCACTTGAAGTCAGACAGCTATGAATGCTACTCATTGGAAATCGCGGGGTCCAACTTGACAGGCGACTTTGCAGTTCCAAGTCGCAGGACAAGTTGCACAAGTGTGAAAGGGGCCTTAGATATCCACCCAAAAGTGGAAGCTCTGCTTATCTCTCTCCTCACCCTTCTGATGCCACGTTTGGCACCTTTTCTGGGGGGGGGGGGGGGTAGGTACCTGTTTTGGACATTTACCTGTCCCCACTTCTGACAGACCTCACTGCGGCGAGGTATGGCAGAAGTTTGTCACCCCTCCTCCTTCCTTGCTGCCAGGCCATTCAGAAAGCGCAGTGCCCTTTGTGCATGTGCAGTAGGGAATCGGCAATGGAGGCAACAGCACCTGAGAGCCCATGGAAACATGGGCTGGGGTGCCAACATCACTAGCTTCTAGGACAGTGTCCTAATAATTAAAGTTAGCAGTTGCAGGATGTGTAGCTGCTGACTTGTACCTTTTCTGTGGTGGGGGGGCTGAGGCACCACTTTAATATCAGCTTGATTACCTAGATTGGTGAGCTGAGATTGAGCCCCAGCTATTACATGGTACTTGGGCTTATCTCAACAACCTGTACCATATGAAAAGCTTCAGCTAATAACAGATCAGTAGTAATCCCAGCTGACATGAATGTCAAACAAATCTGACTGTTCAAAGTTTGGCTGGTACCATGATTTGTATGGTATCAGCAAGCCTACATGATACATTTAAACAAGGCTATCTAACTCACAGAGTAGTTCAATGGTATGGATGGTATTTGAAAGCTTGCATTGTACTCAGCATTAGATGCTGAAAATATGTGAATGGATATTCACCAATTAGCCAATGCACATCAGTTTGATTGCTTCCATACTATGAATTCTTTCAATGCATGCAATGGTATGTACATATTCATTAATATTATGATGTGGAATTGGAATAATCACACACTAGTTAATGTGCCAGCAGTTAGTTTGTAGAGAATTAACAGAATACAAGATTAATAAATGTATTTTCTATGGCTGGTTGTGGTCAAGTCTATAGTGTAGTGGTTCCTTCTGATACCTTCAAAGTTTACAGCTACATGTTTGGATCCCTCCGGTGTCATCACTACACCTTGCATTGTACTTGGCATTATATTCTGAAAATATGTGAAGGCATATTCGCCAATGCCCATCAGTTTCATTGCTTCCATACTATGAACTTATGCAATGGTATGTACATATTCAATAATATTATAGTGTGTAATTGGAACAATCACACACTAGTTAACGTGCCGGCAGGTAGATTGTAGAGAATTAACAGAATCCAAGATTAGTAAATGTATTTTCTATGGCTAGTTGTGTTTGTGTCTATAGTGTAGTGGTTCCTTCTGATACCTTCAAAGCTTACAGCTTCATACTTGCCAATGGTTTCCATTTTGCTGTGGTAGTTCCCATACACATTTTCAAGCAAATCATGTTCATAGAAACCTTCAATGGATTCTGCAGGTTCAAGCCCAATTGACATCAGCTATTCCCACGTATGCCGATTAAGAAGCCATATTCGCGGCAAGAAGGCGCTTTTGCGTTCACAGGATCGCCTAGTTGATATGCCGATTGCCTTAAACGGGCATTATTTTTAGGCGTCGCGCGATCGCATATTCGCAATATAGGGAATTAGCCCCATTATGTGTATTTAGGAAAAAATCCATGCCTTTCTTAAAACAATCTACTGAGCTGGTCAGAACCAGCTCTTGAGGAAGTCTATTCTACATTCCAATCTCCTAAGTAGACGCCGCCTAAGCCCCGTCCTGCTTAAGAAGTCGCGTGATGATGTAACGCGTACGGGGAGGTGCTGGGACGAGCGTCACTCATCGCTACTCACTGGTCTACTTATGAGATTGGAGATCTTTGCCTGTTTTTATGAAATTGATGTAAGTGCATTAGTTACTTTAATAAAGTTACTGTTTTATACGCAGAGCTCATAGATCTTTTTTCTCCTCATACAAATCATCGGCCGGTCCGTTCGAGACTGTTTTACGATCGGGACTTGTAGAGGAGACTGGGAGCCGACTTGCCTGTCTTTGTGAGGGCTGCAATCTTCCTCTCCCTACAGTGAGGGAACCAAGCGTTTCTGACCTGCTGCTAACACAGGGGTCGAAGCTTGAGGTGAGCAGGCACACTAGCCATCTGGTGGATATCTGCACACATGTGGAATTGTTTTAGACTCTTTTTATTAGCATTATAGAATGACTGATCCATTGTGGACATATCTTAATGTCTATGAAATGATAGAGCTCAATTCTTTTAGGATCTGTGGGTGTATGCCATCTGGTCCAGGTGCCTTATTCACCTTATTCAGTAAAGTTGCACCAACTGTTCTAAGCCTGGTCTGGGAGTGAGGTAACTGAGGTTCAGTGTACTAGTGGAGAGGGTCCAGGATCTGCAGCGTCCCTCCTAAAAGCAACATACTTTGAGGAAGGTGAGTAGTGACACAGAACAGCACTTTTCAGAGGAATTCTGAGTTTTTAATACTGCACGCGGTGACTCAGCTCATCTCTAAGTCTGGGAACTGCCTTAATGTTTGACTTCAACATGAATGCAGTCCCCATCTGGTCCCTGGCATTGATGAGTGTGTGCACAGTGAAAGGTACCCCCAAGTGCAGGGCAAGGGGCTCCGCCCCACAAGTGTGTGTTTGAGGGAGCTGACAAGTCTGCGTAGAGATAGATCCTTTTTTTTAAATTCAGCATTGGTTCATGTTCCTCATGCCCTTAGTTTGACAATAGCTTGATCATTGTCCTTACAAATAGGCAGAATATAAAAATAATCATACCCTATTGAAATCAGACTTTGATGGGTTTTGCAGGAAAGTTTGAGAATTTTAAGCAAGATTTGCAAAACAGTTTGCAAACTAAACCTAGGCAGATTTGCTCATCCTAGACTCTGCCCTCAGCACTAAATATTGGGTATTATTATGTGGAGAGTTTTGTAAACACAACCATTTAGCAGTGTATTCACAATGAACCATATTTATCAACTGATGTAAATCTCAGAATAAACTAACCACAAGTATCATATTTAATGTTCTTAGCCCTTTCCTCTGGAAATCTGTGACATTCAGTTTAGCAGTGCATACTTAAGTAAGTTGCTTAGTTAACCATTAGGTTGTTGAAGGCTGAATTAATTATATTTAAAAAGCAGGTAATAGATATTTATCTCTCCAGAGTCCTTAGAGGTGTAGTTATAAAAGATTTCTCCTGTAAATAGGGATGAGCTGAACTACCCTGGGTTCGGTTTAAGCAGTGGTTGGTGAACTTCAAAAGAAGTGCAGATGCTGAACCTGAACCTCATTGAAATCACTTGGTGCTGAATCTGTCAAATAAAAAATGCCAGCCAAGATATCATTTGGAGGGGTCTGTGTGCTGTTTTTCCCCCCAAAAATAATCTGGGAATACAATGTAATTTAAAATGTATTAAAAAGATGTAAACATGTGTGAGGTCCCCCAGGAGCCCAGCAAAATTCATAGTAATAGATTAGAGGGATCTTCACACCCAAAAAAAGGAGCACAAGGATGATGAGGCTGGGTGCCTCTGAACCATACCAGGCCACAATCCCTCAATATGGAGACATCCCTGACAAAGCACTTTCTCCCTATGTTGATGAGTACAAAAAAATGGAACCTAGAAATAAAGACACCTAAATGTTTGACAAGTCCTTTATTAAAAAAAATAAAGATCCAAAAAAAGTCCCCCATTGTAAATCCACCATCAATCATGATGCCTGCCGCCTCACCAAAATGAAAATGGACCCGGCGCACACGACCAATCCAGACATTACTGCCTACTAAATGACAGCTACCTCAGCTGTCATCAGCTATCCAAGAGAAGGGGCAGATAAAGTACTAGTGCCATCATGGACCAAATATGGCCAGTGACCATATTTGGGCAGTGATTTCACTGCTATACCCACCCTTTTGCTTACCAGGCTAGGGAATCCAGGCCATGTAAACAAAGTGCTAGTGGCAGTGATGGTTGCTGGGAATGCAGTTCTTAGGAACTGCTGACAGTGGGAATATGTCACTATGTGGGAATATGTATATAATAATAATATGTCATATATGGAATCAGTAGAAATGCCTTTTTTCTATATGCTGCTTGGATTTGCCAAACGGGCAAAAATGCTCATCTGAACGCCCAAACATCAAAGATTGGTCCCAACGTAGCTTCAGACCAAGCCATCAACTGGGGGCAAAATTTAATGTTATTAGGCTACCATTATTATATTATTAGGCACATCATAGCAGGCAACACCACCCAATGCAATAGAAGTGTTTGGCAAAGCAGAGGCAACCTGCATGAAACCTGTAGTTACACTGTGTTGCACTCGCAGTGTGAGAAAACTGCATCACATCGGTGTGGAAAGTACTCTTATGGCCCGTACACATGGTGCAACTGTTGTACAACAACGGTTGTACATCAGCTTGTTGTACAATAATCCGACCGTTAGTACGCGCAATTACAACAGCTGATGTTCGACAGTCGTACAACAGAAGTTGGCTGAGCAAACTAGAAAACTTTTGTTGGCCAATAAGCCGATTTACGACTGTTGATTCGTGTATACAGAAGTTGGCCCAACAAAAGTTGGAAGTGCAAGCATGCTCTGAATCCAGGAAGTGCTCTGTCGTGTAAACCTGTGTTCCTAATTCACAAATCACATTCACCTGAACTTCCACATTATATGCTCGTAACTAGTGTTGAGCGAACCCGGACTGTAAAGTTCGGGTCCGTACCGAACTTTGGGGTGTCCAGGACCCGGACCCGAACCCGGACTTTTCAAAAAAAGTCCGGGTTCGGGTCCGGGGTTCTTGTAATTTTACTAAAAGTTCTGAAAATTGCTGTAAAA
>BLSH010557418.1:1101581-1113021 GCA_018402905.1 Glandirana rugosa | reverse complement strand
TTACTATAACTCCAAAATCTACTCCAGCAATGCCTGAAAATACCTCCCAATTAAAGGCAATTAAGACTCTCATAAACTGGGAGAAAATGCACACAGAACAGAGCTCTATTTGCCTGGGAAGATGCCTCTCAGATCACATATGCTGAACACTGGCTGTCAACCGGGTTCGAACCCGTAACTTCAAAATTCCTCCCTTTAAAGCTTGTATGCAAGTTCATTGCCATAAAAACAACATTACCACCCCCCATCTCTAATAGTACCACCCCCATCTCTGATAGTACCACCCCAGGGATTCGAACCTGCAAATTACAAATTCCTCCATTTCAGGCTTGTATGCAATTTATTGCCCTAAAAAGTGTATGGGGACATGTATCAATAGAAAAAAAAAGTTTTTAAATCGATTGTTTTTTTCAGGAGAAATAGTTTTAATATTGCTTAAAGTGAAAAAAAAATGAAATATTCCCTTAACTATCATGCCTGGGGGGTCCCCTTACTATGCCTGTAAAAGGGTGCATATCTATGATGTTTAGAACAGTGCTACCACAAAATTACATTTGTAAAGGATAAATTGTCATTTAAAATCGCTCGCAGCTGTAATATAGATAAAAATCACTGAAAAAGCATTGCGTTTGGGTTTAACCCCCCCCCCCCCCAGTCTATACCAGGCCCTTCGGGTTTGGTGTGCATTTTAAGGGGAAATGTAAAAAAAATTGCGTACCAGGCCCTTATCCAAGCACACAGCCCTGGCATGGCAGGAGGGGTGGAGATGAGGGAGCGTCCCCCACTCCGAAATATACCAGGCAACATGCCCTCAACATAGTAACATAGTTAGTGAGGTTGAAAAAAGACGCAAGTCCATCAAGTCTAACCTATGTGTGTGCTTTTATGTCAGTATTACATTGTATATCCCTCAATGTTGTGGTCCCTTAGGTGCGTATCTAATAGGTTTTTGAAATGATCTATACTCCCAGCAGAAACCACTGCTTGTGGAAGAAAATTCCACATCCTCACTGCTCTTACCGTAAAGAATCCTCTACGCAGATTAAGATTAAACTGCCTTTCTTCTAGTTTTAGTGGATGACCGCGTGTCTTTATGTACTCCCTTGCGCTGAATAGTTTTGTCCCTATTGTGGGGTCACCAGTACAGTATTTGTACATTGAAATCATATCCCCTCTCAAGCGTCTCTTCTCCAGAGAGAATAAGTTCAGTGTTTGTAATCTTTCCTCATAACTAAGGTCCTCCAAACTCTTAATTAGCTTTGTTGCCCTTCTCTGAACCCTTTCCAGTTCCAGGACATCCTCTCTGAGGACTGGCACCCAGAACTGGATGGCATACTCCAGGTGTGGCCTCACCAGAGACTTGTGGAATGGGAGAGTTATTGATTTATCCCTGGATTTGATCCCTTTCTTGATGCATGCCAACATTTTGTTAGCTTTGCTTGCAGCAGCTTGGCATTGCATGCCATTGTTGAGCCTGTTCTTTACTAGGACCCCTAGGTCCTTTTCCATCCTAGATTCTCCTAGAGGCTCTCCCCCTAGTGAGTAGTTTGCGTTCATGTTCTTGGTACCTAAATGCATTATTTAAATTTTTTCTACGTTAAACTTAATTTGCCACTTATCTGCCCACCCCATTCATTTCTTCAGATCTTCTTGCAAGGTTTCCACATCCTGTGGAGAAATGATTGCCCTGCTTAGCTTGGTATTTTCTGCAAATATTGAGATTGAGTTGTTTATCCCGTCCTCCAGATCGTTTATGAATAAATTGAATCGGATTTGTCCCAAGACAGAACCTTGGGGAACCCCACTTTCCACTACTTTGATTCATGTTGACAGACCTTAGTTTGTACAGTAAACGTTTGTGGGGAACTGTATCAAATGCTTTTGCAAAATCTAGAAACACCACGTCTACAGGCCTTCCTTTATCTAGTTGGCAGCTCACCTCCTCATAGAAGGTTAATTGGTTTGGCAAGAACGATTCTTCATGAAACCGCGTTGATTACCGCTAGTTATACAGTTTTCATTACAATAATCTTGTATATAATCCCTTATTATTCCCTCCAAGAGCTTGCAAATTATTGATGTTAAGCTAACTGGTCTGTAGTTCCCAGGGATATATCTTGGTCCTTTTTTATATATTGGTTCTACGTTGGCTTTCCTCCAATCAGCTGGTATCATACCAGTCAGTAAACTGTTCTTAAAGATTAGGTACAATTGTCTGGCAATTACTTGATTGAGTTCCTTAACCACTTGCCGACCGCCGATCGGCATCTGACGGCGGCAAAGTGGCTCGTTCCCGCAAAACGCCGTCATACGACGGCGGCTGCGGGAACGAGTTTAGTGAGCGCGCGCGCGCCGCCGGAGGCGCGCCCGCGCGCTCACTGTGTTCGGGGAGGGCCAGGGAGCGGGTGCGGCGGCTTCGATTGCCGCCGGCTACCCGCGATGGCCCCCCCGGAGCGAAGGAGCGGAGGTCCGTGTATGTAAACACGGACCTCCGCTCTGTGTGAGGGGGAAGGGCTGTGATCACAGCCTTCCTGTACATGAAGGCTGTGACCACTTCCCTTCCCCAGCTAGGCAAGCCCCCATACAGTTAGAACACGCCCAGGGAACATAGTTAACCCTTAGAGCGCCCCCTGCAGGTTAACCCCTTCACTGCCAATGGCATTTACACAGTAATCAGTGCATTTTTATAGCACTGATCGCTGTATAAATGCCAATGGTCCCAAAAAAGTGTCAAAATGCTCCGACATGTCCGCTGAAATATCGCAGTACCGCTAAAAATCGCAGATCGCCGCCATTACTAGTAAAAAAAAATAAATAAATAAAAACCCCAAAAATGAATTCTCATCATCCGTAAACGCGACCACTTTTGCGCAAACCAATCAATAAACGCTGATTGCGATTTTTTTTATCGCAAATATGAGGAAGAATATAAATTGGCCAAAAACGGTGAAAAAAAATGTTTTTTTTACATTTTTTTTGGATTTGTATTTTAGGAAAAAGTAAGAAATTTGGGTTTTTTTGCAAAATTGTTGCTCTTCTTTTGTTTATAGCGGCGATCAGAAATGACGCAGCGGTGATCAAATACCACCAAAAGAAAGCTCTATTTGTGGGAAAAAAAGGACGCAAATTTCGTTTGGGTACAACGTCGCACGACCGCGCAATTGTCAGTTAAAGCGACGCAGCGCCGAATCGCAAAAAGGGCTCCGGTCCTAAAGCTGGAAATCCTTCCGGGGCTGAAGTGGTTAAGGACCCTCGGGTGCAAGCCATCTGGTGCCGGTGACTTATTAGTAGTGTTGAGCGAACCCGGATTGTAACGTTCGGGTCCGTACCGAACTTTGGGGTGTCTGGGACCCGGACCCAAACACGGACGTTTCAAAAAACATTCGGGTTCGGGTTCTGGGTTCTGGTAGTTGATCACGCATGTTGAATAGCTGCAGGGCAGCCAATCAACAAGGGTTTCACTGGTTTGCCCTTAGAAGCCATCACAGCCATGCCTACTAATGGCATGGCTGTGATTGGCCAGTTCATCATGTGACCCAGCCTCTATATGAGGCTGGAGTCACAGTGCTGCATGTCACATGCTCTTGGGTTAGTGTAGGGAGAGGAAGCTGCGGGCGTTTTTGTGAGGGACAGATTGCAGACATTTTAACATCTGATCCTGCATCCTGAGATTACTACTACTGTTGCTCTGAGGGACAGATTGCAGAAATTTGAGATTTCACATACTGCTGCTTTAAGTGACAGATTGCCAATCAAACCCTTCATAACACAACGATCGTTACGATCGTACACAACGATCAGATTGTGGGATCGTACACAACGATCAGATTGTGGGAGTAATTTGAGATTTCACATACTGCTGCTTTGAGCGATCTGACTGCACTAGGTAGAGGCTTCTGCTTAGAGGGACAGATTATTGTTCAAAAATCATCCCCTAGTTCTAAAGGGAGAGGTTCTAGCTGCAGCTGTAAGTGACACATTATTGTTCGAAAATCATCTCCTAGTTTATTTGATTTTAATTTATTTTCCCTATCCCCATTTTTTTGTAGGGCACTTGCCCTACTCTTACCCCCATTTTACTTCCTTTTGCAGCCCTCTAGCACTTGCCAGGACTTTGTTACAGCCATTTTTGTGCCTAAAAGTTTGGGTCCCCATCAACTTCAATGGGGTTCGGGGTCCGGGATAACGTTCGGGCAACGTTCGGTGCCGAATCCGAACTTTTTCCCAAAGTTCGTTCGGACCCTCCGAACCAGAACGTCCAGGTGTTCGCTCAACTCTATTTATTAGTGTTAAGTTTTTCAAGTCTGTTCCTGATTTTATCCTCAGTTAGCCATGAGAGTGCTTCCTGTGATGTGTCGTAAGGACCAACATTGTAGTTTTGGATACTTGAGCCCCCCGTTTCCTTCATGAATACTGAGGAGAAAAATAAGTTTAACACCTTTGCCATTTCTCCATCCTTTGTAACAAGATTACCTTCATCATTCTTTATGGGGCCAATATGATCTGACCACTGACCTCCCTCTCTTACTGTTTATATACTTAAAGAATTTCTTGGGATTCTTTTTACTCTCCTCAGCTATGTGCCTTTCATGTTCTACCTTAGCCGCCCTAATTGCACCCTTACATTCCTTATTGCGTATTTTATAAGGATGGAGTGCTGACAGAGACCCCTCAGCCTTGTATTTTTTGAAGGCCTTCTCCTTTGCTTTTATGTGTGCTTTTACGTCGGAGTTAAGCCAACTCTGCTTTTATTAGCTCTTTTAAATTTATTTCCCATTGGAATGCACTGGCTAATACCTTTGTTTAGTGTGTTCTTGAAGCACTCCCATTTTTCCTCCGAGTTCATTGTTCCTAGAATTTTATCCCAACTAACATCTTCCAGCAAGGAGCGTAGTTTATGGAAGTTGGCTCTCTTAAAATTCAGTGTCTTTGTATTCCCCTTATGTTTCCTATTTGTGTATTTTTATATTAAAATGAATTGACCTGTGATCGCTATTTCCTAGATTACCCCTTATTTCCACATCTGTGATCAGGTCTGTGTTGTTAGTAATCAGAAGGTCTAATAATGCTTTTTTTCTTCTTTCTCAGATAAGGGTCCGGTATCGATATTGGGGGGGATCACCTGCCATTTTGTAAAAAAATTTGACCTGGATTTTCCCTTAAAATCCATCCATGAGCCAAAAGGCTTGGTATGGATTGGGGGGGACCCCATGTCTTTTTTTTGTATTCTGTATTTCCGGGATCCGGTAATACATTATAGCTGCAAGCAAGCTGAAATTACATTTTTGATCAATGTAGGGGAGGATGTGGTAGCTATATTTGGTGTGGGTGGGCTTCATTGATTTGTTTATTTGGAGTCACCACACATTTGCTTCCAGCCCATATGCACACATCACTTCCTGTTTACAGCCACATTACACTTCCTGCATTTGTTCTTCTGATGTATATCTGTTAGGATTATGCAAATATGAATGAGAGGATGACTAATCAGTGCCAGTTCTCACTAGTGTGATGCGGGAACCCTGCGAATCCACTGCGGGTTCCCGCATGGCACATGACTCGCATGGCAGTTCACACTGCTATATGCAAACCGAGGGGAGTATCAATGCAAAGTTAATGACATCCCCATTTCAGCTCGCATATCGCAGTGCGAATTGACAGTTCGGACATGAGTGTGGACACCCATGTGATCGGATTTTGGCCCCGGTGCAAAAAAGGGTCCTGTGTGAGTTTAGTCCAACTGTGATGCAATTTAAGTCATACTATCTGTATGGCTGAAATCGCATCACACGGACATCGCATGTGATTTCTACTGCAGTGTAAATCACATCTGATATCGCACAGCGAGCCAGTGTGAACCAGGGCTGGGCCGGTTCACACTGCAGAGTTGTCCGAGATCGCATGTGATTCACACCACACTGCAGTGAAAATCACATGCGATCTCTGTGCAATGCAATTTCAGCCATACAGACATCACAGTCGGACCAAACTCACATAGAACCCTTTTTTGGTTCTGCATCATATTTGGATGGCATGGGTGTTCACACCCATGCGATCCGATTCCTGTCGGAGTTTGCAGTGTGATCTGCAAACTGATTTGGGGTGTCATTAGCTTGTTAGTGACACTCCCAGCAGTTTGCATATGGCAGTGTGAACTGCCTGTGAGTCAGTTGCGATGCGGGAACCCTGTGAATCCACTGCAGGTTCCCGCGTCGCACCTGACCCAGTCAGTTCACACTGCCATATGCAAAGTGCTGGGAGTGTCAATGGAAAGCTTTGCAGATCGCACTGTGAACTGCAAATTCAGACAGGAATCTGATCACATGGGTGTGAACACCCATGTGATCCAATTCTGCTGCGCAACAAAAAAGGGTCCTGTGCAAGTTTGGTTGGGATGCGATGCAAATTGAGCCATACTATCTGCATAGCTGAATTTGCATAGCACAGAAATTGCGTGTGATTTGCACTGCGGTGAGAATCACATCCAATCTCGGACACTGCAGCAGTGTGAACCGGCCCTAAGGAAGGTAATCCACTTCCCCACAGCAAATTAAAAAGTAAGAAGTTACAAAAGAGAAAAAAAACACAAACGAGCAAAATCAATTTCCTTTTATTTTGACAGCAGAAACACAAGTATGTACATATTTACTGGCATTAAAGTATTCTACAGTTTATATGGTGCTACATTTAGCAAAACAGTTAGCAATTGGCTTCTAAGGGCCCTGCTCATAGCAGCTTACAATCTAAAATTGGACTAAACCATACAGTGGACACAGCTTTACTTTCACAGTGTATAACAGCCCACACATTTCATAGAACTAAACACCCACATCACATTTTTAGCTACAAAATTATACAAAGATACTTAACAGTCATTCTAACAAAGCATTACAACATAATATTAAAAAAGGCACATATTCAAAAATAACGCCCCCCCCCCACATTCTACACACATACATTGGGGAGTATTTTCTCATAGGAGAATGCATGGTAAGACCAACCATACATACGCCAATCTGACAGCATGGTCAAATCAAGCCACTTTTGATGGTCAAAATGCACAATAATTTCAGAAACCAAACAGGCATTTGCCATTATGCACAATACCATTCCTTATCCCACAAAAACCACAGAAAAAAACTGGCCTTTTGTCAGGCCAACCCCCCCCCTACTGAAGTCATTTATATAAGCTAGCACACTAAAACATGCCCAAATGAAGTACATGCCCACCAGTATCTTTCAACCTGTCTCTTCAAATTGATTTCACCTGAGGAGCTGCAATACATAATACTATTTGCTATGTTAACCTTTGGCTATGTGCATCAGATCAGTATAACTCCAAGACAAAATTCTAAGTCAGTGGTTCTCAACCCTGTCCTCGAGTACCCCCCAACAGGTCATGTTTTCAGGCTTTCTATTATTTTGCACAGGTGAAGCCCATTTGTGAGGTCAGGCACTGGTGTTGGATGAGAAGGTCTAGTTTGCAGTCTCCACTCTAATTCATCCCAAAAGTGTTCTGTTGTGTTGAGGTCAGGACTTTGTGCGGGCCAGTCAAGTTCCTCCAGGTTCTATCTGTATCAGCTCTGTGGCTCACCAGGTAACACAGCTGCCTAACAGAACGTTGTTCCTGGGTTTGAATCCCAAGCACACCACTTCATGTAGAGACGTTGTTTGTTCTCACTATATTGGTAAACATAACTCGTGGCTCAGGGCCTTACATAATTTATATCTAAATGTAGTATTTATGTGAAGGAGGGTTCCACCACCATTGCAAATCTTGCCAGAGAGCCAAAAGTATTGGGGCACCTGCCTTTACACGCACAGAAAGTGTAATGACAGCCCAGTCTTAGGCCATAGGGTTCAAATTTGATTTTGCCCACCCTTGGCAGCTATAGCAGCTTCAAATTTTCTGGGAAGGCTGTCCATAAGGTTTAGGAGTGTGTCTATGGGAATGTTTGGCTATTCTTCCAGAAGTACATTTGTGAGGTCAGGCACTGATGTTGGATGAGAAGGTCTGGTTCGCAGTCTCTGCTCTAATTCAGCCAAAAGGTGTTCTATCTGGTTAAGGTCAGGACTCTGTGCAGGCCAGTCAAGTTCCTCCACCCCAACCTCCCTCATCCATGTCTTTATGAACTTTAATTTGTGCACTGGTGCACAGTCATGTTGGAACAGGAAGGGGTCATCCCCAAACTGTTCCCACAAAGTTGGGAGCATGAAATTGCCCAAAATTGTCTTGCTTTAAAAGTTCCTTTCACTGGAACTAAGGGGCCAAGCCCAACCCCTGAAAACAACCTCACATCATTAACCCCCCGCCTCCATTTGGACCAGTGCACAAAGCAAGGTCCATAAAGACATGGATGAGCGAGTCTGTGATGGAGGAACTTGACTGGCCTGCACAGAGTCCTGACTTCAACAAGATAGGACACCTTTTGGCTGAATTAGAGCGGAGATTGTGAGCCAGGCCTTCTCATCCAACATCAGTGCCTGACCTCACAAATGCACTTCTGGAAGAATGGCCAAACACTCCCATAGACACACTCCTAAACCTTATGGACAGCCTTCCCAGAAAAGTTGAAGCTGTTATAGCTGCAAAGGTTGGGCCAAATCAATATTAAACCCTACGGAGTAAGACAGGGATGCCATTAAAGTTCATGTGCGTGTATAGGCAGGCACCCCAATACTTTTGCCTAGCTAGTGTATCTGCCAAGATTTGCAATGGTGGTGGAACCCTCCTACACATAAATACTACATTTAGACATAATTTAGGTAAGGCCCTGAGTCAGGAGTTATGTTTAACAACATAGAGAGGACAAACAACATCTCTACATAAAGTGACATGCTTGGGAATCGAATACAGGACATCTGCAATGGTAGGCAGAATTTCTACCTTTTACACCACGGGGCTACTGCATGTCCAGTGCTTCTACACATAAATACACAGATACTGCATTTCTAGGAATATATAGGAATCACATTAAGTAAGTCAGGAGTTATTCTTGATTTATTCTGTGATATTTGGTGATTCTTGCTGCATGAGCATAGAATAGTAATGTTATCCTCTGATTTTTTGGTAATGACATTTTTATTTCTGATGTTGGTACACATATCACATTTTCTGGGCTCAAATTAGGATCATTTGGAAAGAATAAAAAAATGGGACTAATGTTATATTTCCATAAGCAATGGTATTGTTTTTGGTTTGTAAAGACACCTGTGTGAGTTTGGGGAAATATTTTTGTGAGATAGATATCAACAAGTCAAAGTGACAGAGAAAAAAATATTTTACCAAAACATGAAAAGATTACACATTCTACCATTCTTAAAAACAAAACAGATTATCAAAATTGCAACATTGTTGCCAGGATAATTTCTTTGAGAGAAAGATACATTTCATCTCAACATGAAAAGGATTTCTTTGGGGGAAATAACAATTGTACCATTAGCTGAAATTGCATTGGGCTACATAACTCTCATTTTCACTCCTAAAAAAAGTTGTGTAAAACAGCTCTCATTTTGGTATTTACTATTTACTCATGGAATTACTCCATGAGAGTTAAAAACCAAGTTGATGCCCGAGCAGGGGGGACCGATGCTGGGAAGGGTAGCTGGTGAGAACATCACCCCCTCCCTCAGTCACTCTCCAGATCTGGCCAACAAGTGCACCCCCCCAAGTGCTAGATACATCCTTGACCTTCGTTCCCCTCCCCATCTCCTACCCTCGGTGGGTGGTGGCCGGAGTTAACTCACCATGATTAGACCCTGAATAACAAGTGAAATGTCATACACCATGTAAGATGCAACACACAAATTGATAACTCAACTACACACGGGCTTAGTGCTCGGGTCAGCGGAGGCTTTCGGTGATGATTGCATGATACAAACAGTGACCCACCGTCAGGCTGTAGTTTGCTTTAATATCCTGAAGACGAGAGTCCCATGTAGTAATGGACCTGTATCTCTGTACTACTTACAATATGCTTATGCACGTCTTGCAATTCCATACTTTTTCTTTGAAGCTAGTACGATTGTATTTTGTATAAGAACCCTGTATGATTGAAAAAAATTTTCAATAAACCGTTTATGGAAAAAAAAAAAAAAACAAGTTGTTTTGTGTCTGAGCATGCTCAGTTGTGCTCAGCTATGCTGAGCACCTAACTGTAAAAAGACAGGGAATTTTTCTCTAATCAGACTTTTAACCACTTAAACCGGAAGAATTCCCCACGTTAGGACCAGAGCACTTTTTGCGATTCGGCACTGCGTCGCTTTAACTGACAATTGCGTGGTCGTGTGATGTTGTATCCAAACAAAATTTGCGTCCTTTTTTCCAACAAATGGAGCTTTCTTTTGGTGGTATTTGATCAACTCTGCGTCCTTTCTGCTTACCGCTATAAACAAAAAAATAGCGACAATTTCGCAAAAAAAAAAACAAACAACCAAAAAAAAACAATATTTCTTACTTTTTGTTAAAATATATATCCCAAAAAAAAAGAAAACAAGAAATTTATTCATCGGTTTTGGCCGATTTATATTCTTCCTCATATTTTTGGTAAAAAAAAAAAAATCGCAATCGGCGTTTATTGATTGGTTTGCGCAAAAGTTGCCATGTTTACAACGCATGAGAATTAATTTCTGACGTTTTTACAATTTTTTTTCTTTACTAGTAATGGTGGCAATCTGCGATTTTTATGGGGACTGTGATATGGCAGTGGACGTGTCAGACATTTTTGACACTTTTTTGGGACCAATGACATTTATACAGCAATCGGAAATTTAAATATCCACTGATTATTGTATAAATGTCATTGGCAGTGAAGGGGTTAACCTGCAGGGGGAGATCTAGGGGTTAAGTGTGTTCCCTAGGCGTGTTCAAACTGTCAGGGGGCTGGCCTGCCAGGGGCATAAGAGATCTTCTGATCCCAGTGACAAGGATCAGTAGATCTCTCACATGCTGCCTTACAGAGCAGGGAACCGCCGTGTTTACATCGGTGGTTCCTCATTTTTGTTCTCTGCTAGGTAATTGTGGCTCGCTGACGGAGATAGAGTCCACACTCCTGCAGAGTGTGGTGGGCACGAGAGAGCGCCGCAATTTATAGACGCCCGCAGATATTTAACGCCGCGAGAGAGCACGGGTGGTGTGAGACGTCCTCACACCTGAGATAGAGGCAGTCGCTCGGTGTTAATGGATCGTCTCTTGTTTTTACTCCTTGGTGGCTACATTTGTGCCGCCAAGGGACGAGACATTCCGTCGTACACTCTCTAGATGACTAGGAACAGTGACCCTAGTCTTCTAGAGAATACGGGGACCGTCCGGTCGGGGGACTGTCAAACTTGTGCGGATCCCTTGTGTGAATTGGGGATCTAGAGGGGGACGTCCAATTGGGGAAGTGACGGTTACTGTAAATATGTTATTAGTCACCTATAAAGACAGAGAATATGTGTA
>BLSH010557418.1:1082698-1097321 GCA_018402905.1 Glandirana rugosa | reverse complement strand
CTTCCTCTTTCTCTCCAATGTTTGGGAGATGGAGAGCTGTAAGCTTCCATGGGACCATGTGGAAATGCTTGGGGACGGTGGCGGACATGGTGGCATTGCTGTCACATCGTCTGTTTGCTGGGTGGCAGGTGCCACTGGCACTTTAGAGGTGGAGGAAGAAGCCGAGGCAGCAGCAGGAGAGGAAGCAGGAGGAGGCCGAGACCTTTCTTGGATTTTGAGGTACTTATTCCACTGCAGCAAGTGCTTTGCATTTAGATGCCTGATCATGGAGGTTGTGCTCAGGTTTAGAACATTTGTGCCTCGCTTCAGCCTCTCATTGCACAGTGTGCAAACCACTTGTGTCTTGTAGTCAGCACATTGTCTGAAGAACTGCCACGCCGTGGAATGCCTTTGAGCTGCCTTTGGTGTGCTAGGTCCCTGGGTGCGGTGGGTAGTAGCAGGCTTACTGTCTAGGGGACGCTCGCTCCGCTTTTGCAACCTGCTTCCTCTTTTGCTGTGCTGGTGCCTCTGTGCGACCACCACCTCTTCCTCCAAACTGCACACATCACTCGCATGACCTTCATTCCATGTGGGGTCTAGGACCTCATCATACTCCACATCATCTTCCACCCACCCTTCACCACTGCCCTCCTTGTCAGTCTGCACACTGTGGAAAGCCGCAGCAGTTGGCACCTGTGTTTCTTCATCATCATCACAGACGTGCTGCGCTGGTGTTTCCATGTCCTCATCCTGAACCAGAAGTGGTTGGGTATCAGTGCACTCAATGTCTTCCACTTCTGGGCCAGGGCTATGTGGATGGCCCACGGAAAGCACAGCAGCAGAGTCATCAAAAAGCATAAGATACTGCTGCATGACTTGGGGCTCAAACTGCTTGGCTGATTTACAAGGGGCTGAGGTGAAAGACAGATGGCCATGGGGTTCAGGTGCCAACTCTGAGCTTTCATCAAGGGACCGGGTGGGAGGCAATGTGAAGGAACTGGAGGCATTGTCAGCCACTAAATCTACTATTGCCTGTACTTGTTCTGGCCTCACCATTTGTTGAGCGCCATTCGGGCCTACCATATAATGTTGAAGGTTCTGTCGGCTACCTGAGGAAGGTGTTTCACTTGGGCGTGTAGCTAGCATAGATCGACCATGTCCTCTCCTTGCAACAGGAGCTTCAGCAACACCGCCAACACCAGCAGCACCAGCAGCACCACGACCACCACCACGTCCCTTATTTGACGCTTTCCTCATTCTGTACACAAATGTACTATGCAGCACTATTTATTAATACAAAAAAAAAAGAATAATACATTATTATTCTTATTTTTTTTTAAGAAAAGAAAATTGTAGATACACTTTTTATTTTTGTGCAAGAAATGCTCCGCTCACAGCAGCAGCAGGAACATCTCCCTACACCAGTATGAGATGATTTTAGAACGATAATCTGTCTTTCACAGCTCCGACAGGAACCTGTCCCTACTGCAGTATGAGATGATTTTAGAATTATAAACTCTCCCTCAAAGCACCAACAAGAACAAGGCCCTATTGCAGTAGTAGTTGTTTTTAGAATGATAAACTCTCCCTCAAAGCACCAACAGGAACAAGGCCCTAATGCAGTAGTAGTTGTTTTTAGAACGATAAACTCTCCCTCGAAGCACCAACAGGAACAAGGCCCTATTGCAGTAGTAGTTGTTTTTAGAACGATAAACTGTCTCTCAAAACAACAACAGGAACAAGGCCCTAATGCAGTAGTAGTTGTTTTTAGAACGATAAACTCTCCCTCAGAGCACCAACCGGAACCTGGGCCTATTGCAGTGGTAGTTGTTTTTAGAACGATAAACTCTCCCTCAGAGCACCAATCGGAACCTGGCCCTATTGCAGTAGTAGTTGTTTTTAGAATGATAAACTGTCCCTCAAAGCACCAACAGGAACAAGGCCCTAATGCAGTAGTAGTTGTTTTTAGAACGATAAACTCTCCCTCAGAACACCAACCGGAACCTGGGCCAATTGCAGTAGTAGTTGTTTTTAGAACGATAAACTCTCCCTCAGAGCACCAACCGGAACCTTGCCCTATTGCAGTAGTAGTTGTTTTTAGAACGATAAACTCTCCCTCAGAGCACAAACAGGAACCTGGCCCTAATGCAGTTGTAGATGATTTTAGAATGATAAACTCTCCCTCAAAGCACCAACAGGAACAAGGCCCTATTGCAGTAGTAGTTGTTTTTAGAACGATAAACTGTCCCTCAAAGCACCAACAGGAACAAGGCCCTAATGCAGTAGTAGTGGTTTTTAGAACGATAAACCCTCCCTCAGAGCACCAACCAGAACCTGGGCCTATTGCAGTAGTAGTTGTTTTTAGAACGATAAACTCTCCCTCAGAGCACCAACCAGAACCTGGCCCTATTGCAGTAGTAGTTGTTTTTAGAACGATAAACTCTCCCTCAGAGCATATTGCAGTAGTAGTTGTTGTTAGAATGATAAACTCTCCCTCAGAGCACAAACAAGAACCTGGCCCTAATGCAGTTGTAGTTGTTTTTAGAACGATAAATTCTCCCTCAAAGCACCAACAGGAACAAGGCCCTATTGCAGTAGTAGTTTTTTTTAGAATGATAAACTGTCCCTCAAAGCACCAACAGGAACAAGGCCCTAATGCAGTAGTAGTTACTTTTAGAACGATAAACTCTCCCTCAGAGCACCAACCGGAACCTGGGCCTATTTCAGTAGTAGTTGCTTTTAGAATGATAAACTCTCCCTCAGAGCACCAACCGGAACCTGGGCCTATTGCAGTTGTAGTTGTTTTTAGAACGATAAACTCTCCCTCAGAGCACCAACCGGAACCTGGCCCTATTGTAGCTGTAATGAACCACGTACCTGAGTGAGTGGAGCCTGTCTTTTGTAGGAGAAGACCTCTCATACAGCTCTGACTCAGAGCCCACTGGAATGGGAACAGTGGTCACGTGAGTCCAGCGAGGTAGGAGTGCCTCTGGAAACAGCAGGAGACTGGATACTGGAGTGGAGCTGGTAACACCGGACAGCAGACAGCTGGAAACAGGAACAGCAGCAGCAGACAGCAATCACAGCAGCTAGATGCAGGGCACAGGACAGCAGACAGCTGACTTTAGAAGCAGGTAGGAGGATGGTCAGGCAAGCCGGGTCAATCACAGATGAATGGAGTAGCAGAATCGGAATGCGGGGGATGGTCAGAGGCAAGCTGGGTTCGGCAACGGAGATCAAGCAGGCAGAGGTTAGCAGGATCCAAAACAAGCCGGGTCAGGGTAGGAGAAGACAGGGTGGTCAAAACAAGCCAGGTCAATCAGGTAACGGATCAGGTAGCAGATAACGGCAAGCAGGTACAGGTACTGACAAGCTGCAGATCACACAGCATTAAAGCCAAGGTCTGACTTCCTTATAAAGGCCCAAGTGATGTGCTGACAGAGCTACTGGGTCCTAGGACCCTCCTGCTCTGACAGATTCTGGGTCCTAAAGTCCTCCTGCTATGACGGATTCTGGGTTCTGACAACATGTGCACGTCTCTGAACGGTTGTGGGAATCTTCATTTGAATCCGTGCGCGCGTGCGCATAAGTGTGCGGGATCGCAAAGCTCGTCTAGATCCCTGACAGTAGCAGTACTTGTTTTTAGAACGATAAACTCTCCCTCAGAGCACAAACAGGAACCTGGTCCTAATGCAGATGTAGTTGTTTTTAGAACGATAAACTCTCCCTCAAAGCACCAACAGGAACAAGGCCCTATTGCAGTAGTAGTTGTTTTTAGAACGATAAACTGTCCCCCAGAGCACCAACCAGAACCTGGGCCTATTGCAGTAGTAGTTGTTTTTAGAACGATAAACTCTCTCTCAGAGCACCAACCGGAACCTGGCCTTATTGCAGTAGTAGTTGTTTTTAGAACGATAAACTGTCCCTCAGAGCACCAACAGGAACCTGGCCCTAATGCAGTTGTAGTTGTTTTTAGAACGATAAACTCTCCCTCAGAGCACCAACAGGAACAAGGCCCTAATGCAGTTGTAGTTTTTTTTTAGAACAATAAACTGTCCCTCAGAGCACCAACAGGAACCTGGCCCTAATGCAGTAGTAGTTGTCTTTAGAACGATAAACTCTTCCTCACAGCACCAACAGGAACCTGGCCCTATTGCGGTAGTAGTTGTTTTTAGAACGATAAACTGTCCCTCAGAGCGCTAACAGGAACCTGGCCCTAATGCAGTAGTAGTTGTCTTTAGAACGATAAACTCTTCCTCACAGCACCAACCGGAACCTGGCCCTATTGCGGTAGTAGTTGTTTTTAGAACAATAAACTGTCCCTCAGAGCACCAACAGGAACCTGGCCCTAATGCAGCAGTAGTTGTCTTTAGAACGATAAACTCTTCCTCACAGCACCAACCGGAACCTGGCCCTATTGCGGTAGTAGTTGTTTTTAGAACGATAAACTCTCCCTCAGAGCACCAACAGTAACCTGGCCCTAATGCAGTTGTAGTTGTTTTTAGAACGCTAAACTGTCCCTCAGAGCACCCACAGGAACGTTTGCCTAATGCACTATAAGATGATTCTGAACGCTAATGTGTCCCTCACAGGACCGCAATGAAGGTCTCCCTAATGCAGTCTGAGATGGTTGTGAATGGTAATCTTTCCCTCACAGCAGCGGCATGAAGCTCTCCCTACTCTAGTCTGAGACGATCTGACACGCGGCGCTACGTGACTCCAGCCCCATATAGAGGCTGGGTCACATGATGAACTGGCCAATCACAGCCATGCCATTAGTAGGCATGGCTGTGATGGCTTCTAAGGGCAAACTAGTGAAAAGATTGTTGATTGTCTGCACAGCAGCTATAGAAAAGGCGGCAAAAATACCCGAATACCGAACCCGATCCCGGACTTTTTTTTTAATGTCCAGGATCGGGTTCGGGGCACGGACACCCCAAAGTCCGGTACGATACAGAATTTTACATTCTGGGTTCGCTCAACTCTATTGATGATGTCTCTCTATGGCCTACTCAGACAATCATTTATACATGAATGTAATGATGTTGAAACCATTTTTGTTTTTATGCTGCTTACAATGTTCCTAAATAAACATTGTTTTCATTGCTTGAAAGCATTTTTATTGGTTCCTTTATGTTCTGAGGAAGGAGTGAAATCTTTTTTTTTTTCTAGTTTAAATCATAACATTTTTTTTTTCACAATATAAATCATAACATAAGAATAAACTAATAAAGGTGTCACTTTGTTTTCAATAGTGAAAGAAGAAGTTGAATGTGAAGCAGCAGTGCCATCTTGTGGTTATTATAGTAAATTGGTGTCTTGCAATTGATAAGTGGTCATTTAAAATGTTTGTACTGTATTTCAATCCTTTTGTCTGTTTTTAAAAAAATAACAGAACACATTCTAGAATTAGATTATTTAAATACATTACATATTCTTTTTTTAAGATGAATGGAGCAAAACTAAATGTTTCAAATGTATGCATGTATGTATACTGTGCAAAATATTATTTTTACTTTTAGAGCACACTATTATAAAAGTAAGCCCCAGCATTTTAAAAAGGATAAGAAGTTGTTTAAATTGCTAAGTATGCAAAATGAACACATTTACCCTTTTTCTTTGAAAGGGAGATAAGTTAATATAGTTGTTTAGATCTCCAGCTATATACACTTAAAAGACATATGTATCGCTACCCCCACAGGAGCTGCTGTTAAATGGTTCCCCTATCCTTGCACAGCCAGGCAACAAGTATTTTCCACTCGCATCCAGGCACAATAAACAGTCTTTGAGCTTGTTTTTGTTGTTTTATTAGGGGTGATAACTTGAATGGTTTAAAGGGGTTATGGGATGTCCAACCTGATTGAAACAATAGACAGGGACAACTTGCTCACTATGTACAAAACTCCTGGACTGTTCACCCTCCTGACCTCCAACAGTCTTTGGTGATCAAAAGCAAAAGCCCCTTAAGGACTAGGAACTCTCAGTCCCTTTCAGAAAATAGCACAGCGTGTCGTAAGTTGCATTCAGGAGTATCTCCAACTCCTCTGTAGAAACTGCTCCCAGCTATACTGCCTGCAAGAACTACCAGCCCTCCTGGCTGCTTGTCCATAAGCCAACCTGGCTGCTCTGAAGATCTCCTAGGGCAGTGATGGCGAGCCTTTGCACCCCAGATGTTTTGGAACTACATTTCCCATGATGCTCATGCACCCTGCAGTGTAGTTGAGCATCATGGGAAATGTAGTTCCAAAACATCTGGAGTGCCAAGGTTCACCATCACTGTCCTAGGGCAAAGGATAGGAAGGGTTAAGCACAGCGCTGCCCTCCTGAGAGCTTTCTACATGTGGCAGTCTCTCCCCTTGTGATTCCCTGGGTGTGCTGATGTACTCACACTGTCCTCTTGCTGCTCATCAGGCAAGATTGCTTTCACTTATAAAAAAAAACCCCACCTGAAATGAGTCCTGGGAGTGGAAAACCCGCTTAGTGCCAACCCCAAGTAAGGGGAAGTGCATCCAAAAAAAAAAAAATACAACAAGAAAAACCCCCACAAGAATAGAGCACCTCAAAGGCTACTAATGGCAGTATATAAGAATTTACTAAACATCAAAAACATCCACAAAGACCAAGATATAGTGTGTCGGATGCCCCAACCCTGACCTCCCTCCCGCTCACCACCCCCCACCTCACCTGACACCTGACACACTTGAGGGCCCCCCTCCAGTATCCTGGAGTATGCCCTGTCACCTAAACCCCCTCTACTCAAGCCTCCCCTCCACTGGCATGTAAAAAACCCTCCGAAACCCCACTAGGTAGGGGCACGAATGCCTAATTTAACCCAGACTGGAAAAATTGAAAAAGGGTAATGGGCAGTCTATAGTGAAGCCCCATGCATGGAAATGCGACAGATCCCATTGGATGGATGGATGGGTGTGTGTCCCGTTCTACCTGCTATAGGTAGGTAGATCTTTATGAACATTTATGAACATTGCGCAGACATCCCACTATATGCCAAACAGGGTAAATGGTGTAAGCACGTGGAGTCCGTGTTTGTAAAAAGCAAACATATTCCCTATATCATTTGCTAGATCCAGCCTGGGGGATATGTCCTTCCATGTCTACAGGCTGATGGATCTGCTGTTAATGACTGAGTAAACTGTGGCATTGTTCCGTGGTATGCAATGTATAGTTCAATAATCTGCATTGATTCTTACCACCTCCAGCCAAACCGATACAGCTTCTCTCTCCGTGTTGTCCACAGTTGTCAGCATTCATGCGCAATATATCTTGGTCTTTGTGGATGTTTAATAAAATTGTCTAATAAATTATTATATACTGCAAGTAGCCTTTGAGGTGCTTTATATCCTTAGAGGGATTTTTCTTTATGATTTCTGCACTGCTTTCAGGATCTTCCCAAGTTAGCCCGAGCCCAGCCTGGAGGCAGAGCCCCCCCCCCCCCAGACCCAGGGGGTCCCTCCTAGGCCACTGACAGCCTCCTCAGCACTACATTTTCCACCCAACGTCCCTGCTGGCCAGGCTCCTCCATATTAAAGGGCTGACTCAGCCACCCTGCCAGAACATTCTGCTTGGGGACTGGCCAAGTTTCTTCAAGTATGCAGATCAGCCCTCCTGCCTCTGCCCACTAACTTCTAGACGTTTCTCCAAACTTTCAGATCCAGTGAGAAGTACCAGAGACCTGCCTCTGTGAGCCACCCAGCCTGACCCGAAGTAAACCCTGACCCAATTTCAGACTCACAAACTAACTATGAATCATAACATACATTTGCCTGCACTAACACTAGTAGCACACTAAAAGGGGCTACACATATATCAGAGCAAAGGATTTATCATTTGTCTAGCCAGTCTGAAGATTTCTACAGAGCAGTTAAAGTCCAAATCCAGTAATTTGTTTTTTAAAGGGTCACTCCACTTTTGCTGAGAAAAAAACATTCCCCTCTGGGTGATCTGTGTACATTGCAAGGATTTTAACAAACTTTGTTGCAGATTCCTACCTTTTGTTATGCTTAAGAAATCACTGTTTATTCATCTGTGCCCCTGTGCTCAGTGAGTCTAATGGGAATGGTTTCATAATTATAAAGCAGCTGTGCACTTTCAGGCCTCTAATGAGGAAAGCTGTTGGGCCTGCACCGCTTTAGACGTGTTCCTATTGGGAGCATATCATCAAAAATGACATTTTTGTTCCAGGGGATGCCTGAAATCTGACTTGTATCTTAGTGCAGACTTCTGGGAAAATCAGTGAGCCAATCACACAAGCAGGAAATTATGTTTGTGGGGGCGTTCTGTGTACAGAACACCTCCAGGTAGCCATATTGCATTGCATTTTCAGAAAATGACAGTGGCTGCAGATTGAAAAGGAAAGGTGATTTTTTAATAACATTCAATTCCAATATAACGTGTGTCGCAATTGTACATATTATATTTTCATGATTTGCTATTTTTTCCAGATCTGGAGTTACCCTGTAAGCTAGATAGAGTAGGGGAGGATTTTCAGTGCTGTTTGTGTCAATATTGAGAAGAATTTTTTGTAAGATTTTAAGCCTATGCCAAAGGACATTTTCAAGTCTATAGGAATACAAAATCTACTTGAAGCAGATCAAATGCAGGCCAGGAGGTGATATTCACCAGTGAATGAACTTTAATGATTTTTTTAAAACATCTGTAACTGCTGTAAAACGAATGAAAACTGACATGTTTTAAAGCTAACGTTTAGCATTTTTTTCAAAAGCACAGTCAGGGACATTACTTATTTATTTTATTTATTTCAGGTACTTATATAGTGCTGTCAATTTACACAACGCTTTACATATATAATGTACATTCACATCAGTCCCTACCCTCAAGGAGCTTACAATCTAAGGTCCCTAACTCACATTCATACATATACTAGGGACAATTTAAGCAGGATCTAATTTACCTACCAGCATGTCTTTGGAGTGTGGGAGGAAACCAGAGTACCAGGAGGAAACCCACGCAGGCACTCAAGGCACGTAGTGTCGTGATTGAGATTCGAACCAGCAACCCTTTTGCTGCCAGGAGAAAGTGCTATCCACTACACCACTGTGCCACTCAATAGTTACATGACTGATGAGACTCACATGTGCTGGTGGCTGTTCCTTGAAATCGTTCATATTTTGCCCCCTGGATAACCCTCAGCTGTGATACGAACAAGGTAATATGAGTGCTCACTATACCTGTGCTTTTCACCCCTCTGCTCCATTCATAGAAGCTGTACTTTTGGTTCCCACAATGAAAAGCACACTATAAATAGAGCAGGCAGACCACCCTTCCTCCATTCATAGAGCATTTTTCATTGTGAGAACTGATAATACAGCTTCTATGAATGGAGGAGGGAGGTGGTAAGGGTGGGTATAGCCATTTGTATTAACCCTGAAAGATCACTGTCGCTTAGAGGACCAGGGGCAGAGGATGGATGGGGGCAGAGGATTTAAAGGTACAGCCATAAGCACAAGGGACACTCATCATTCATGTATCTGCCATGCCTGCAGCACTCCTCTGCTCCATTCATAGAAGCGGTACTATCATTTCTCATAATGAAAAGCGTTTGATGAATGGGGGACAGGCGGATTAATGAATGAACTGCCTGCTCTGTTTATAGTGCGCTTTTCATTGTAGGAACCAATGGAATAGGTTCTATGAATGGAGCAGACAGTCCAATAGACGGTTGGATCTTTATTCTTTAGGAGTTGAAAGATGCTGGTGCCCAACTGTGCAATCCTTGCAATATATAGTTATTTATATTCTCATTTCTTTTGTTAGTACATTTCTTGTCAGCATGCATGCAATAAAATCAAAATAACTCTATAAATAAAGGAAATATTCAATAAGACGCGTGCCGCTTCCACAATATTAAGCGTAGTCCATTTGACCAAAAAAACTCATACAAGTAAAGCCAGGGCAAAGACACCCCAAAAAAGTAGTCACCATGCACAGGAACATGCAACATACAACCAGCCACGTAATTATAATGAAACCGATCTATAAGTAAAAAGATCAATTTTATTAAATTGCAAATTTAAAAATGAGTACAAAATGCTCCCACACCTTTCCCAATCCACAATGTTGTCTTGACCATGAAAAAATACATTAGTGCTGTCTTCGGGCCGGTCACATGACTCGCGGCCGCTATACTGCTCCGATACATGGAAACTGCAGGAGGGACTGAGATCTCCCTCCAACGTCAGCTGGGGAGATCACATGGCTGCTCAGCCCCTCCTGCAGTAGTCCTGGAAACTGGCCGAGAGTCATGTGACCAGCCTAAAGATTGCATTAAACAGGTATTTACGAGCCTTGTGTTTAAAAAAAACGAACACAGCTATCCCAGGCTCTAATAGAGGGGCTGGCAGTTACATAGTTACATAGTCAGCGAGGTTGAAAAAAGACACAAGTCCATCAAGTCCAACCTATGTATGAGCTTTTATGTCACTATTACATTGTATATCCCTCAATGCTGTGGTCCCTTAGGTGTGCATCTAGTAGTTTTTTGAAATTATCTATACTACCAGCAGAAATTACTTCTTGTGGAAGAGAATTCCACATCCTCACTTCTCTTACTGTAAAGAAACCTCTACGCATTTTAAGGTTAAACCGCCTTTCTTCTATTCTTAGTGAATGGCCGCGTGTCTTTGTGTACTCCCTTGCGCTGAATAGTTTTGTCCCTATAGTGGGGTCACCAGTACAGTATTTGTACATTGAAATCATATCCCCTCTCAAGCGTCTCTTCTCCAGAGAAAATAAGTTCAGTGCTTGTAATCTTTCCTAATAACTGAGGTCCTCCAATCCCTTAATTAGCTTTGTGGCCCTTCTCTGAACCCTTTCCAATACCTGGACATCCTTCCTGAGGACTGGTGCCCAGAACTGGACGGCATACTCAAGGTGCGGCCTCACCAGAGACTTGTATAGTGTGAGAATTATTGATTTATCACTGGAGTTAATCCCTTTCTTGATGCATGCCAACACTTTGTTAGCTTTGCTTACAGCAGCTTGGCATTGCATGCCACTGCTGAGCCTGTTCTCTACTAGGACCCCTAGGTCTTTTTCCATCCTAGATTCCCCCAGAGGCTTACCCCCTAGTGAGTAGTTTGCGTTCATGTTCTTGGTACCCAAATACATTATCTTACATTTTTCTACGTTAAATCTCATTTGCCACTTGTCTGCCCACCCCATTCATTTATTCAGATCTTCTTGCAAGGTTTCCACATCCTGTGGAGAATTTATTGCCCTGCTTAGCTTGTTGTCATCCGCAAATATTGAGATTGAGCTCTTCATCCCATCCTCCAAATCATTTATGAATAAATTGAATAGGATTGGTCCCAGGACAGAACCTTGGGGAACTCCCCTGCAGCCAGTTTTCAATCCAGGTACTCACCCTTTGATCCATGTTGAGGGATCTTAGTTTGTACAGTAAACGTTTATAGGGAACTGTATCAAATGCTTTTGCAAAATCCAGATACACCACGTCTACAGGCCTTCCTTTATCTAGGTGGCAGCTCACCTCCTCATAGAAAGTTAATAGATTGGTTTGGCAAGAACGATTCTTCATGAAACCATGTTGATTACTGCTAATGGTACCATTCTCGTTAAAATAATCATGTATATAATCCCTTATTATTCCCTCCAAGAGCTTGCAAATTATTGATGTTAAGCTAACTGGTCTGTAGTTCCCAGGGATATATCTTGGTCCTTTTTTATATATTGGTACTACATTGGCTTTCCTCCAGTCAGCTGGTATCATACCAGTTAGAAAACTGCTCTTAAAGATTTGGTACAAAGGTCTGGCAATAACTTGGCTAAGTTCCTTAAGGACCCTTGGGTGTAAGCCATCTGGGCCCGGTGACTTATCGGTGTTCAGTTTTTCAAGCCTATTCCTGATTTCATCCTCAGTCAGCCACAAGGATGCTTCCTGTGATGTGTCATGAGGACCAGCATTGTAGTTCTGAATAATTGAGCCCCCCGTTTCCTTTGTGAATACTGAGGAGAAAAATGAGTTTAACACCATTTCTCCATCCTCTGTACCCAAAATGCCTTCATCATTCTTTATTGGGCCAATATGATCTGACCTCCCTCTCTTGCTGTTTATATACTTAAAACATTTCTTGGGATTTATTTTACTCTCCTCAGCTATGTATCTTTCATGTTCTATCTTAGCTGCTCTGATTGCACCTTTGCATTCCATATTGCGTGTTTTGTAGTTATGAAAATCTGACTGAGACCCCTCCTCCTTGTATTTTTTGAAGGCCTTCTTTCTTGCTTTTATGTGTGCCTTTATGTCGGAGTTAAGCCATCCTGGTCTTTGGTTAGCTCTTTTAAATTTATTTCCTGTTGGGATACACTGGCTAACACCTTTGTTTAGTATGTTCTTGAAGCACTCCCATTTTTCCTCCGCATTCATTGTTCCTAGAATTTTATCCCAGTTAACATCTTCCAGCAAGGAGCGTAGTTTCTGGAATATGGCTCTTTTAAAATTCAGTGTCTTTGTATTCCCCTTACGTTTCCTATTTGTGTAATTTATACTAAAACGAATTGACCTGTGATCGCTATTTCCTAGATTGCCCCTTACTTCCACGTCTGTGATCAGGTCTGTGTTATTAGTAATCAGAAGGTCCAATAATGCTTTTTCTCTTGTTGGTACATTTACCATCTCACCCATGAAATTATCCTGCAGCACATTTAGGAAATGGCAAGACTTAGCTGAACGTGCAGTACCTTCCTCCCAGTCAATATCAGGATAATTAAAATCCCCCATTATAATAACACTTCCCATCCTAGATGCTATTCCAAATTGTGATAGGAGGTCCGCCTCCCCCTCCTCCCTCTGATTAGGGGGCCTATAGCATATTCCTAGTATTACTTTCCCCCTGGTATCTTCCCTTTGTAACTCTACCCATAAGGCTTCGACTTCCTCCCCAAATCCACTAGTAATGCCATCTCTCACATTAATTTGAATGTCATTTGTTATATACAGGCATACCCCTCCCCCTTTTTTGCCCTCCCTATCCCTGTGATATAGGGAATACCCCTGAATGGGGCAGTGAGCATTGTAATTTTGTTATTCCACTAATAGCGATGGGGGGGGGGTTTAGGTGGGGACAGAGACACAGGCAGGAAGGAGGGGTGAGATGAGGGCTGCTGAGCCCTGACCACCATTGTCTGAGTCATCCGCAGCCCTCATCTCACCCCTTCTTCCTGCCTGTGTCTATGTCCCCACCTATGCCCCCCCCCCCCCGCCGCCGCCGCTGTTAGTGAAATAAAAAAAAAATACAATGTTCACTGCCAGCCCCTTTATTAGAGCCTGGCATAGCACACTGTGTTTGTTTTTTTTTTCATTTTCGTTGTCTGAGTAGAGAGGTGGACACAGGAAATGGAGGGATCAGGTAGGTTTTTTTTACAGTTTAGAGGGGGGCAGATTACATAGCACAAGCACTGTGCTGTTTAACCTGCTTTAAGGGACCAGGATCTGTATTTTTTTTTTGGTTAACAGACACTTTAATACTATTTCAAATATTTTCCCTGAGTTATTTTCTCCTACCTGAGTGGTAATACCCTTAAAATGCTTTGATAAATCCCAGAATAAGACAGACAATCATAAATATCAAACAAATCCAAAGAACATCCCCAGTTCAATTTACCGACCAGCCTGCAATCAACGGAGTTATCCTGTCTAACAGTATGCATTAAAACCAGGGGTTTAGTTTGCCCACATTTGAAAATACATACGTAAGCTTCAGAGCCACTTCACGGCATCCTATTTGCAGTCCTAACTCTAAATTTTTAGAGCTTCCATAGTAGAAGCACATGCATAACAATGGATAGGTAGAGGGCAGATGGGTCTGAAGAGAGTCCACCCCTTAAAGGCACAGGGGCGCACTAGACACCCACATATAGCACAATGGCATACTGTTAGACAGAATAATTATGTTGGTTGCAGGCTGGTCGGTAAGTTGAGCTGGGAATTTTCTTTGGTTTTGTTTGACATTCCATGTGCTCCTTGCTGCAAAGGCCAGATATAGGCGGGGGGGGTAATGAAAAGTGGAATTACAGTATTGGCAGAACACTGGCTAATGTGAAATAGCAGTACAATTTCTCCTATCATGCTAAACTAACTATAAGGTCCCAACATGTCTGTTGGTGATTGGGGCCCTGAACCTCTAGGCATTAACACATTCCTTTCCAAAGCAAAGCAAAAAAGTACCAATATACAATCTCCTAAAATAATATCTAAACCCAAAGCCAAACATTTACAGTCTATCTCACTAGCTCCTGATTAGTGATCAGCTCAAAGTTCAGCTGAACACAGTTCAATAAGTTGAACATCATGTATAATCTATATATTGTTTGACAACTTCTTTTCTAAAAATAAAAGATATTCTCTACCTCTTGTGTGTGTGTGGAGGTGTCTAATGCATTATAGCTTTCATGTATGTGTGTCCTGATATACATGACACACACATATATATATATATATATATATATATATATATATATATATATATATATACAGTTGTACGCAAAAGTTTGCACACCCTGGCAGAATCGTGAAGTTTTGCCATTGACATTGAAAATATATGAAAAAACATGCCAAAAACTGTCTTTTATTTAAGGATAGTGATCA
>BLSH010557418.1:1061412-1076825 GCA_018402905.1 Glandirana rugosa | reverse complement strand
TCAAAATCAACATAAATCAGCTGATTTAGAGGTCATGTAAAATCAGTTGATTTTATTAAAATCAGTTGATTTTGATTAAAATCAGCAGATTTTAGATTACCCACATCAATTTAATATTACGTAATAAATTCGTAAAGAGATGTTAAAGGTTTACGTAATATATATCACAACTCGCTTGGGCCTGACATTGCAAGCCCAGGCATGGCTTGAAAGCCCACAGGCACCGTGCCTGGGCCTGGGCCTGTAAAGTTTTTAGCAAGCCCAAGCCAGGCCCCAAGACGATAAAATGAGGTGCACAACTCTTCGACGTCCCGAACCCGAACGATTTTTGAAATGTCCGGGTCCGGGTCCGTGCCACGGACACCCGAAAGTTCGGTACGGACCCGAACGTTACAGTCCGGGTTCGCTCAACACTATATATAATGCATTTGGAAATTGTAGAGAAATGCTTAAATAATGCATTATAATTTAACTACACCCATTAGATTTTAGACGACTAAAATTAGTTTTAGTTGACTAAAATTATTTTAGTTGACTAAAATGTACTGGAGATTTAGTCGACTAAATACAACTAAAACTAAAACAATTGCAGAAGACTAAAATGAGACTAAAACTAAAATGCCACTTTAGTTCTAATACTAAGACTAAAACTAAATCAAAATTTGCTGCCAAAATTAACACTGGATCAGTGTCTACAGTGGAGTTGGAGATACTCCAGTATGCAGCCTACAACACTTTGTGCTACTTTCTAAGGGACTGAGAGTTCCCTTTATGGCTTTTATGGACCTTGCCTTGTGCAGTGGTGCGCAGTAATGTTGGAACAGGAAAGGGCCATCCCCAAACTGTTCCCACAAAGTTGGGAGCCTTAAGAGTTCCCTTCACTGGAACTAGGAGGCCAAGCCCAGCCCCTGAAAAACAACCCCACACCATAAACCCTCCACCAAATAATTTGGACCAGTGCACAAAGCAAGGCCCAGAAAGACATGGATAAGCGAGTTCGGGGGTGGAGAAACTTGACTGGTCTGCATAGAGTCCTGACCTCAACCCTATAAAATACCTTTGGGATGAATTAGAGTGGAGACTGCCAGCCAGACCTTCTCGTCCAATCATAGGTGTGCACACAGATTACCCCTGAGCTACCCAGATTACCCCTGCTACCCAGGCACCCAGTGTCTTTACCCCCTCCCCACAGCGCTGCCAGCTTCCATCATTTCCTCTCCCACCAGCTGCTGCCTGGAATGTTTCAGGACGGGGGATTTCTGAATGAATACATTGAGTACTGAGTACTGATCACTCCTGTGTCCATTCATAACTGAAGCATATTAAGCTGTGTTTACAATGCTTCAGTTTGTGAACAAACAGGAAACCACTTTAGCACAAAACACTGAGGAATCTCTGTCCTCAGTCCCTTTCTCTTTCTCAAAACTGAGACATTTCTCCAAAGCTCCCGACGCAGCTCCTAAAAATTATAAAAAAAATAATATAAACAATATACACACACACACACACAGTGTATGTGTATTTGAGCTTTGGGGTGCACACCCTAATCCAATACGCTATGCACACCTATGCGTCCAATATCAGTGCCTGAACTTACAAATGCGCTTCTGGAAGAATGGTCAAACATTCCTATAGAAACACTCCTAAACCTTGTGGACAGCCTTCCCAGAAGAGTTGAAGCTGTTACATCTGCAAAGGGTGGGCCAACTCAATATTGAACCATACAGAATAAGAGTGGGATGCCATTAAAGTTCATGTGCATTTAACGGCACAGGTGTTCCAATACTTTTGACAATATACAATATAATCTATATATATATATATATATACCGTATATACTCGTGTATAAGTCGACCCGTGTATAAGCCGACCCCCCTACTTTTGCCCAAAAAATATGGGAAAACTGATTGACTCACGTATAAGCCTAAGTGGCTTATTTTTATTTTTTGTACATTTAAAACTACCATATTTCTGTATGTACCAAAAAGACATTACGGTACTTTTTTAATGACAGGTCCTCTTTAGAAGAGATTTGGGGTCTAAAAGACCCCAAATCCATCTAGGGACCCTAACATAGGAAGTGGCCATGTAATCGGGAGTGTGTGTGTATGTACAACTGTTTATTTTTTACAGTACAGTATACTTACTTCCTATGTATTGAATAAGGCTGCTGTATTCTTCACATATGTCAAATGCAAAGAAAAAAAAACACAGTTTTGTCATTTGAATATCTGACCATATTAACCCTTATTGTTCACACAATAAGGGTTAATATGGTTAGTTAATCGAATTGCCAAACTGTTTTCTTTTCTTATACATTTACATAAGAAGGACACGGCAGCCTTATTCCATTCATAGGAAGTGCCTGTGTCCTCTGCCCTTACCTTCAGCCCAGTCACGTCGCAAGTGTGACTGAGCTGAAGTTCCGCCCTCCAGCAGGCCGTCAGCGGACGTGACGGCATCCCCGGCATCCCTGGAATGCCTGGAATGCATCTCAGCCGCCGCGGGTGCACTCGGAATGTTTCCCCGCGCTCGTACCGGCTGTTGACTCGCGCATAAGACGAATCTCGGTTTTTTGACACAAAATCTGTGTCAAAAAACTCGTCTTATACGCGAGTATATACGGTATATATACCTTTTCATATGACAACACTGAAGAAATGACACTTTGCTACAATGTACAAAAGTAGTGAGTGTACAGATTGTATAACAGTGTAAATTTGCTGTCCCCTCAAAATAACTCAACACACAGCCATTAATGTCTAAACCACTGGCAACAAAAGTGAGTACACCCCTAAGTGAAAATGTCCAAATTTGGCCCAATTAGCCATTTTCCCTCTCTGGTGTCCTGTGATTTGTTAGTGTTACAAGGTCTCAGGTGTGAATGGGGAGCAGGTGTGTTAAATTTGGTGTTATCGCTCTCACTCTCTCATACTGGTCACTGGAAGTTCAACGTGGCACCTCATGGCAAAGAACTCTCGGAGGATCTGAAAAAAAGAATTGTTGCTCTACATAAAGATAACCTAGGCTGTTAGAAGACTGCCAAAACTGTGAAACTAAGCTGCAGCATGGTGGCCAAGACCATACAGCAGTTTAACAGGACAGGATCCACTCAGAACAGGCCTCACCTTGGTCGATAAAAGAAGTTGAGTGCACATCCTCAGCATCATATCCAGAGGTTGTCTTTGAGAAATAGATGTATGAATGCTGCCAGCATTGCTGCAGAGGTTAAAGGGGGTCTGGGTTAGCCTGTCAGTGCTCAGACCATACACCGCATACTACATAAAATTTGTCTGCATGGCTGTCGTCCCAGAAGGAAGCCTCTTCTAAAGATGAGGCACAAGAAAGCCCGCAAACAGTTTGCTGAAGACAAGCAGACTAAGGACATGGATTACTGGAACAATGTACTTTGGCCCGACGAGACCAAGATAAACTTATTTGGTTCAGATGGTGTCAAGCGTGTGTGGTGGCAACCAAGTGAGGAGTACAAAGACAAGTGTGTCTTGCCTACAGTCAAGCACGGTTGTGGCAGTGTTATGGTCTGGGGCTGCATGAGTGCTGCCGGGAGTGGGAAGCTACAGTTCATTAAGAGAACCCTGAATGCCAACATGTACTGTAACATACTGAAGCAGAGCATGATCCCCTCACTTCAGAGACTGGGCCATAGGGTAGAATTCCAACTTGATAATGACCCCAAAACATCTCCAAGATGACCACTGCCTTGCTAAAGAAGCTGAGGGTAAAGGTGATGGACTGGCTAAGCATGTCTCCAGACCTAAACCATTTTGAGCATCTGTGATGCATCCTCAAACGGAAGGTGGAGGAGCGCAAGGTCTCTAACATCCACCAGCTCCATGATGTCATCATGGAGGAGTGGAAGAGGACAGCAGTGGCAACCTGTGAAGCTCTGCTGAAGTCCATGCCCAAGAGGGTTAAGGCAGTGCTGGCAAAACCCAGGCCAGAATCTTTCTAGTCCACTCCAAGTGAACGCATGTGAGGTGACAGATATTGACCGTCTATTATCTCTCCTCACATAAAGTCACAATATATATACAGCATTTCACAAAAATGAGTACACCCCTCACATTTTTGTAAATATTTTATTATATCTTTTCATGTGACAACGCTGAAGAAATGACACTTTGCTACAATGTAAAGTAGGGAATGTACAGCTTGTATAACAGTGTACATTTGCTGTCCCCTCAAAATAACTCAACACACAGCCATAAATGTCTAAACCGCTGGCAAAAAAAGTGAGTACACCCCTAAGTGAAAATGTCCAAATTGGGCCCAAAGTGTCAATATTTTGTGTGGCCACCATTATTTTCCAGCACTGCCTTAACCCTCTTGGGCATGGAGTTCACCAGAGCTTCACAGGCTGCCACTGGAGTCCTCTTGCACTCCTCCATGATGATATCATGGAGCTGATGGATGTTAGAGATCTTGCTCTCCTCCACCTTCAGTTTGAGGATGCCCCACAGATGCTCAATAGGGTTTAGGTCTTGACACATGCTTGGCCAGTCAATCACCTTTACCCTCAGCTTCTTTAGCAAGGCGGTGGCCAACTTGGAGGTGTGTTTGGGGTCGTTATCATGTTGGAATACAGTCTCCGAAGGGAGGGGATCATACTTTGCTTCAGTATGTCACAGTACATGTTGGCATTCATGGTTTCCTCAATGAACTGTAGCTCCCCAGTGCCGGCAGCATCATGCAGCCCCAGACCATGACACTCCCACCACCATGTTTGACTGTAGGCAAGAAACACTTGTCTTTGTACTCATCACCTGGTTGCTACCACACATGCTTGACACCATCTGAACCAAATAAGTTTATCTTGGTCTCATCAGACCACAGGACATGGTTCCAGTAATCCATGTCCTTAGTCTGCTTGTCTTCAGCAAACTGTTTGCAGGCTTTCTTGTGCCTCATCTTTAGAAGAGGCTTCCTTCTGGGATGACAGCCATGCAGACCAATTTGATGCAGTGTGCAGCGTATGGTCTGAGCACTGACAGACTGACCCCCACCCCTTCAACCTCTGCAGCAATGCTGGCATCACTCATACGTCTATTTGTCAAAGACATCCTCTGGCGAGGCCTGTTCTGAGTGGAACCTGTCCTGTTAAACCGCTGTATGGTCTTGGCAACCATGCTGAAGCTGAGTTTCAGGGTCTTGGAAATCTTCTTATAGCCTAGGCCATCTTTATGTACAGCAACAATTCTTTTTTTCAGATCCTCAGAGAGTTCTTTGCCATGAGGTGCCATGTTGAACTTCCAATGACCAGTATAAGAAAGTGAGAGCGATAACATCAAATTTAACTCACCTGCTCCCCATTCACGCCTGAGACCGTTTAACACTAATGAGTCACATGACGCCGGGGAGGGAAAATGGCTAAGTGGACCCAATTTGGACATTTTCAGTTAAGGATGTACTCGCTTTTGTTGCCAGCGGTTTAGACATTAATGGCTGTGTGTTGAGTTATTTTGAGGGGACATCAAATTTACACTGTTATACAGGCTGTACACTCACTACTTTACGTTGTAGCAAAGTGTAATTTCTTCAGTGTTGTCACATGAAAAGATATAATAAAATATTTACAAAAATATGAGGGGTGTACTCTCTTTTGTGAGATACTGTATATGAAAAGACGCATATCTCTTTTTGCACAGGTCGCATGTACTGCATCACGTCAGGGTCGCATGGATGTGTGTAATTCCTGTTGATGGGAAGCCAGTCACTGCACTGCTTGATTCGGGTAGTGTTGTGACTTAAGTCAACAGCAGTTGTGTAAATCCTGCAAATTTCCAGCCTAGCACCATCGGGGTCATTTACATCCATGGGGACACTCTGGACTACCAGACTGCGGTGGTTGAGATTGACACTCCTTGGGGCAGTGTCACACATTCAGTGGGGGTGGTACCTTCCCTGCTTCATGAGGTCCTAGTGGGGAGGGATTTTCCCTATTTTTGGAGGTTATAGGAAGGCACAGATAGTCTGGAGGATAGAGCTCCCCCTGCTGGGGAAGAACAGGAACTCTCACCAGATCCTTTTTGCCGATTGGAAGGGGAGACTGTTGGCAGGACCGAGGAAGGAGGAGACCCTCTTCCTTTTCCTGTAATGGCTGGGGAGCTGGAGGACCTGGAAGATAGCTCTCGGCTTAGGGTTACAGAACGAGAGGACATCTCTCACTCTACTAGTGGGATTGGACAGAATGTGACACCTGACTTAGAGATCAGGAGGGAGGATTTTTGTACAGAGCAATTATGAGATGCCACCCTCATTAGAGCCAGAGAGAACGTTAAGATGCAGGATGGGGAACCTGTGGATCCTAATTGGGGGGTGTCTTTCCCCTACATGGCTCTTAAAAACAATTTGCTGTATCAGGTGGTAAAACATGGTGAGGACGAGGTAGAACAGCTTGTGGTTCCCAAACCCTACCGCAGGATGGTTCTAGACTTGGCCCATGGGTATATAATGGGGGGACATCTGGGTATGGAGAAGACCAGGGAGAGAATAACCCAGAGATTCTTCTGGCCCGGGCTGTATGCAAATGTCAGAGAATACTGTGAGTCATGCCCCGAGTGTCAAATATCTGCACCGGCACCCCATTATTGCAGTCCTCTTGTTCCCCTACCCATCATTGATATGCCTTTTGAGAGAATTGGCATGGATCTGGTGGGGCCAGTAGTAAAGTCTGTTCGGGGCCACCAGTACATTCTAGTATTACTGGACTACGCGACACGCTATTCTGAAGCCATACCCTTGCGGAATATCTCTGTTAAGACTATCACCAAGGAATTGGTCCAGGTATTTAGTCGCGTGAAGATCCCAAAAGAGATGTTAACGGACCAGGGCACCCCGTTCACCAGGGTTACTAAGGAATTGTGCAAGTTATATAAAATCTCCCATCCCTGTACCTCTGTCTACCACCCCCAAATGGATGGACTTGTGGAGAGCTTTAATAAAACCCTCAAAAGTATGTTGAAAAAGGTGGTCAACAAAGATGTGATTTTTTTTGCATCCGTGTCTCATGTTTGCCATACAAGAGGTTCCGCAGGCGTCTACGGATTATTCTCCATTTGAACTCTTGTATGGTAGACATCCCAAGGGGCTGCTAGATGTCGCAAAAAGAAATATGGGAAGAAGAGGCCACCCCATATAGAAGCGTCATTGAGCATATTGAATCGCTGCTGTCCTGCCCCTTGTACGGGAACATATGAAGCGAGCCCAGGAAGCCCAGAGGAGGGTTTATAATCAGGGTGCCAAGACCCAAACTTTCAACCCTGCAGAGTGCTGGTGCTAGTCGCCACTGTGGAAAGTAAATTCCTGGCCAAGTGGCAGAGTCCCTTTGAGGTTAGGGAAAGAGTAGGGGAGGTAAACTACAAAGTTTACCAGCCAGGGAAAAGAAAACCAGAGCAAATTTATCATGTTAATCTCTTAAACCCATGGAAGGACAGAGAGACTTTACTGACTGTCTCCCCTCCTCAAATGGACAGGGTACCAGTGACCCCTGGCGTCCCCATAACTGAGTCCTTGTCCGTAGCACAACAAAATGACGTTAAAGTATTTGTGCGTAAAAATAGAGACTTTTTCTCCCCTTTACCTGGACTGACCTTAGTAATCCAGCATGACATAATCACGGAACCAGGTGTTTGCATAAATGTGAAGCCCTATAGAATCCCTGAGGCTAGGCGCTAAGCAGTAGGTAACCAAATCAAAACCATGTTAGAGTTGGATGTGATAGAGGAGTTCCACTGTGACTGGTCGAGCCCCATAGTGCTGGTCCCGAAGCCCGATGGCACTATCAGGTTCTGTAATGACTTTAAGAAATTGAATAGCGTGTCCAAGTTTGATGCATACCCAATGCCTCGGGTTGACGGACTTATAGACTGGTTGGAAGTTGCCCGGTACATAACAACCCTAGACCTACATTAACTAAGGCTATTGGCAGATATCCCTAACAGAGAAAGCAAAGGAGAAAACTGCCTTTTCTACCCCTGAAGGGTCATTTCAGTACAAACGGATACCAATTGGGTTACACGGTGCCCCGGCATCATTCCAGAGAATGATGGATAAAACTTTGAAACCACTTTACTCGTATGCAGCAGCCTATTTGGATGATGCTGTCATCCACAGCCCCAATTGGGAGTTTCATTTGCCCCAAGTACAAGAGGTAGTGGATGAGCTTCTGAGAGCGGGACTCATGGCCAACCCAAAGAAGTGTGCCTTGGGATTACAGAAGGCCAAATATCTTGGCCATATTATTGGTCGCGGACTGGTTAAGCCGCAGACCAATAAAATCGCGGCAATTCAAAAATGGCCCCAACTGCTAACTAAGAAGCAGGGGCGTGCATTCCTGGGGATCAGGGGGTACTACAGGCGCTTCATACCCGACTTTGCCACCATTGCCGCCCCCCTGATGGACCTGACAAGGGGTAGAGGGTCAGTTATGGTAAAGTGGAACCCTGAAGCCGAGAAGGCATTTCAAAAGTTAAAACAAACCCTGTTAGTAAAACCAGTGCTTGTGACCCCAGACTTCACCAAAGAATTTGTGGTGCAGACCGACGCCTCTCATGTGGATCTAGGGGCTCTACTCTCCCAGATCAGAGCGGGGAGGAGCACCCGGTTGTATACCTGAGCCGCGAACTGAACAGGCATGAAAAGAATTACGCCATTGTAGAGAAAGAGTGTCTCGCTATCAAATGAGCCTTGGAGACCTTAAAATATTATTTGTTGGGGAGACCATTTGGACTTGTCACCGACCATGCCCCCTGAAGTGGATGTGTGACAGCAGGGAAAAAAATAGTTGGGTGACAAGGTGGTTTCTACAAGTTTACAGTGGAGCATTGGGCAGGAAAGCTGCAGAACAATGCGGATGCCCTTTCTCTGGTCCACTGTATGAGTGTGACAGTTGCTTAGCCGCAGGGGCTTGAGCAGAGGGGAGGGGATATGTGACTCTTCATTCCGGGGCCGCGGACTCCGCCTCCTTGACTGGTCAAAGTCACGTGACGTCACTCGCCGCACTCAGTGAAGAAACGGCACAGAGGCTATTTCTTCACTGCACATGTGCCCGATGACTTGGGCACATCACAATATACTGTATATCTCCTAAACCGTGCAGGTTTAGGAGATATGCAGGGAACCTACAAGTAAGCCTTATTATAGGCCTACCTGTAGGTTAAAGTGGCTGTCAAGGGTTAACAACCACTTTAAAAACAAAAAAAAAAGCATCCAACAATGTAAATCCACCGTCAATCTTGTCACCCAATGATGCAGATCCTGCAGGTGTCAATGTAAAGTTGATGACACCCCCAGATTGGTTCGCAGATCACATTGTGAACTGTGAAATGGTGCAGGAATTGGATTGCAATCCGATTCCAGTGCGGACTAAAAAAAGGGTCCTGCACCATTTTGGTTAGAATGCGATACAATTTTTAGCAATACAGTTCGTATGGCTGCATTTGCATCGCACAGACATCGCAATGCGGTGCAAATCACATGCGATCTCTGTGATCGCACAAGTGTGAACCCAACCTTACAGGCTGAATGTAACCTGATGTCATTGTGCAAATATGATCATGCCCATTTTGGTCAATAACATTTCCTGGCATGCCCACTGGCTCGCTTACAAGCTGGCAAGCAATAGGATAATGGTTGCTAAAATGCTGCTGGCATCTTGACGCTGTGACTGTAGTAATACTAATTATTAATAAAGTAGTATATGAATGATGTCCTGCTGCAGAAGGCTGGAAAACACCAAACCTGCAAAGTTGGAGTCAAACCATGCATTTGGCCAAACCCAAAACTCAGCCCTGACTAAGATCTCAATGGTCCATGCTATGTGATACAGTTACTAGACCACACTGTCAAAGTGCATTAGTCAACGACTAGTTCTGTCAGCCTATATGTTTTTTTTTTTACAAACAATTTCACTGGCATTATATGTAATTCTAGGTCAAACCAAGTGCATTGTTTGACTGCAGAGCTGATGATTGTGGAAACTTGAAGAACCTGCAACCACTAGTTGGAGCTGAAAAGGAGATGAGAGAGAATTTGTGTTGGAAAAGATCAGTCAAACTCTTGTCTACCCTTTGGCTCCCTCTAGTCCTGGCTGGGAGCAGCTGCTGCAGAAAAAGAAGATGTAACAATATTGCCAATGTGGTTTTAAATGGAAGAAGGTTTTTTTTTTTAAATATTCTGTGTGCAGCAGCCACCCTCAGTCTCCCTAATACTTAACTTAGCCCATCTTGATCCAGCAATGTTGCACAAGCGGCTCGGCTATCTGGGACTCCCCCTCTTCATGGCTGGCTGAGACAGCAGAGGGCGCCATTGGCTCCCGCTGCTGTCAATTAAAGTCAGGGAGCCCATTGCCGATCCTAGGGTCACAGACGCCTGGGTGCAGAAATATTTCTAGCGCCCCCACGTGGGCGTGGTCATCTTACTAACCCCTCCCCTTTATAAATATTTCTATGACAACACCTCAAACACAGAGGTGCTCATGAAGGAGTCTTCTTTACTTTGGGATCCTCCCATGATCTCCTAACAATAAATAAAATACAAGAAAAGAAGAGTCTCTCTAATAGTCACAGAGAGGGCTTCTGTTAGAGTCTGTTAGAAAGAGCCCCCAGACATACTGCAGGAGATGGTTAGAGGCTGAGGGCATGATACAAGAGATAGTTAAAGACTGCAGACATGATACAGGAGAAGGTCAGAGACTGCAGACATACTACAGAAGATGGTCAGAGACTGCAGACATTATATAAGAGATGGTCAGAGACTGCACAGACATGCTACAGGAGATGGTCAGAGACTGCAGACATGCCACAGGGGATGGTCAGAGACTGCAGACATGATACAAGAGATGGTCAGAGACTGCAGACATGATACAGGAGATGATTAGAGACTGAGGAGACATGATACAAGAGATGGTCAGAGACTGCAGACATACTACAGGAGATGGTTAGAGACTGCAGACATACTACAGGAGATGGTCAGAGACTGCAGACATGATACACAAGATTGTCAGAGACTGTGGAAATGATGCAAGAGATCAATGCAGCCTCACCTGTGCCCATCAAATGCAGCCTACCAGTGCCCACCAAATGCAGCCTTATCAGTGCCAACCAAATGCAGCTTATCAATGCCCATAAAATGTAGCCTACCAGTACCCACCAACTGCAGCCTACCAGTGCCCACCAAATGCAGCCTTATCAGTGCCCACCAAATGCAGCTTATCAATGCCCATAAAATGTAGCCTACCAGTCCCACCAACCGCAGCCTACCAGTGCCCACCAAATGTAGCTTATCAGTGCCCAACAAATGCAGCCTACCGGTGCCCACCTAATGCAGCATATTAGTGCCCACCAAATGCAGCCTACCAGTGCCCATAAAATGCAGCCTACCAGTGCTGGTCAAATACAGCCTACCAGTGCCCATCAAATACAGCCTACCGGTGCCCACCAAATGCAGCCTACCGGTGCCCACCAAATGCAGCCTACCGGTGCCCACCAAATGCAGATTATTAGTGCCCACCAAATGCAGCCTACCAGTGCCCACCAACTGCAGCCTACCAGTGCCCATCAATTACAGCCTTCCAGTGTCCACCAAATGCAGCCTACCAGTGCCCACAAAATGCAGCCTACCAGTACCCACCAAATGCCACCTACCAGTGCCCCCCAAATGTAGCTTATCAGTGCCCATCAAATGCAGCCGTATCAGTGCCCATCAAATGCAACCTACCAGTGCCCATCAAATGCAACCTACCAGTGCCCATCATATGCAGCTTATCTGTGCCCATCAAATGCAGCCTACCAGCGCCCACCAAATGCAGCATACCAGTGCTCATCAAATGCAACCTACCAGTGCCCACATAGTGCAGCCTCATCAGTGCCCACCAAATGCAGCTTATCAGTGCCCACCAAATACAGCCTACCGGTGCCCACCAAATGCAGCCTACCAGTGCCTACCAAATGCTGGCTTATCAGTGCCCACCAAATGCAGCTTATTAGTGCCCATCAAATGCCGCCTACCAGTGCCCGTCAACTGCAGCTTACCAGTGCCCACCAATTACAGCTTAGCAGTGTCCAACAAATGCAGCCTACCAGTGCCCACAAAATGCAGCCTTATCAGTGCCCATCAAATGCAGCTTATCAGTGCCCATAAAATGCAGCCTACCAGTGCCCACCAAATGCAGCTTTTCGGTGCCCACCAAATGCAGCCTACCAGTGCCCACCAAATGCAGCCTACCAGTGCCCATCTAATGCAGCCTACCGGTGCCCACCTAATGCAGCATATTAGTGCCCACCAAATGCAGCCTACCAATGCCCATAAAATTCAGCCTACCAGTGCCGATCAAATACAGTCTACCAGTGCCCATCAAATACAGCCTACCGGTGCCCACCAAATGCAGCCTACCGGTGCCCACCAAATGCAGATTATTAGTGCCCACCAAATGCAGCCTACCAGTGCCCACCAACTGCAGCCTACCAGTGCCCATCAATTACAGCCTTCCAGTGTCCACCAAATGCAGCCTACCAGTGCCCACAAAACGCAGCCTACCAGTACCCACCAAATGCCACCTACCAGTGCCCCCCAAATGTAGCTTATCAGTGCCCACCAAATGCAGCCGTATCAGTGCCCATCAAATGCAACCTACCAGTGCCCATCAAATGCAACCTACCAGTGCCCATCAAATGCAGCTTATCTGTGCCCATCAAATGCAGCCTACCAGTGCCCACCAAATGCAGCATACCAGTGCTCATCAAATGCAACCTACCAGTGCCACATAGTGCAGCCTCATCAGTGCCCACCAAATGCAATTTATCAGTGCCCACCAAATACAGCCTACCGGTGCCCACCAAATGCAGCCTACCATTGCCTACCAAATGCCGGCTTATCAGGGGCCCACCAAATGCAGCTTATTAGTGCCCATCAAATGCCGCCTACCAGTGCCCGTCAACTGCAGCTTACCAGTTCCCACCAATTACAGCTTAGCAGTGTCCAACAAATGCAGCCTACCAGTGCCCACAAAATGCAGCCTTATCAGTGCCCATCAAATGCAGCTTATCAGTGCCCATCAAATGCAGCCTACCAGTGCCCACCAAATGCAGCCTACCAGTGCCCATCAAATGCAGCCTACCGGTGCCCACCAAATGCAGCCTACCAGTGCCCATAAAATGAAGCCTACCAGTGCCCATCAAATACAGCCTACCAGTGTCCACCAAATGCAGCCTACCAGTGTCAACCAAATGCAGCCTTATCAGTGCCCACCAAATGCAGTTTATTAGTGCCCATCAAATGCAGCTTACCAGTGCCCACCAACTTCAGCCTACCAGTGCCCATCAATTACAGCCTTCCAGTGTCCACCAAATGCAGCCTACCAGTGCCCCCAAAATGCAGCCTACTAGTACCCACAAAATGCCACCTACCAGTGCCCCCCAAATGTAGCTTATCAGTACCCACCAAATGCAGCCATATCAGTGCCCATCAAATGCAACCTACCAGTGCCCATCAAATTCAGCCTACCAGCGCCCACCAAATGCAGCCTACCATTGCTCATCAAATGCAGCCTCATCAGTGCCCACCAAATGCAGCTTATCAATGCCCACCAAATACAGCCTACTGGTGCCCACCAAATGCAGCCTACCAGTGCCCACCAAATGCCTGCTTATCAGTGCCCACCAAATGCATCTTATTAGTGCCCATCAAATGCCGCCTACCAGTGCCCAACAACTGCAGCTTACCAGTGCCCACCAATTACAGATTACCAGCGTCCACCAAATGCAGCCTACTAGTGCCCACAAAATGCAGCCTACCAGTGCCCACAAATGTAGCTTATCAGTGCCCATCAATTGCAGCTTATCAGTGTCCATCAAATGCAGCTTATCAGGGCCCACCAAATGCAGCTTACCAGTGCCCATCAAATGCAGCCCACCAGTTCCCACCAAATTCAGCTTATTAGTGCCCATCAAATGCAGCTTATCAGTGCCCAACAAATGCAGCCTACCAGTGCCCACCAAATGCAGCTTTTCGGTGCCCACCAAATGCAGCCTACCAGTGCCCACCAAATGCAGCCTACCAGTGCCCATCAAATACAGCCTACCAGTGCCCACCAAATGCAGCCAACCAGTGCACACCTGCCAAATGCAGCATTATAAGTGCCCACCAAATGCAGCCTTATCAGTGCCCACCAAATGCAGCCTACCAGTGCCCACCAACTGTAGCCTACCAGTGCCCACCAATTGCAGCCTACCAGTGCACATCACAGACAGCCTACCAGTGTCCACCAAATGCAGACTACCAGTGCCCACAAAATGCAGCCTACCAGTTCCCCCCAAATGTAGCTTATCAGTGCCCACCAAATGCAGCCTTAACAGTGCCCACCAAATGCAGCCTTATCAGTGCCCATCAAATGCAGCCTACCAATGCCCACCAAATTCAGCTTATTAGTGCCCATCAAATGCAGCCTACCAGTGCCCACCAAATGCAGCTTATCCGTGCCTACCAAATGCAGCCTACCAGTAGCCACCAAATGCAGCCTACCAGTGCCCACCAAATGCAGCCTACCAGTATCCACCAATTGCAGCATAACAGTGCCCCTGGATCACACAGAGTGGTGATCTCCTGTCACAGAGCTTGGGTGGCCACTGTAACAAAGTCCTGCCTCCTAGACCGCCTCACAGCTTCTATGATACACATTCACACTGATTTCAAAATACTTTATCTCACTATATAAGCTCACATCAGTGTCCCCATGGAGTAGGTGTCCCATCAGTGTCCCCATGGAGTAGGTGTCCCATCAGTGTCCCCATAGTGTAAGTGTCCCATCAATGTCCCCATACAGTAGGTGTTCCCATCAGTGTGCCCATAGGTGTCCCATCAGTGTCCCCATGGAGTAGGTGTCCCATCAGTGTCCCCAATAGAGTATGTTTCCCATCAGTGTCCCCATAGAGTAGGTTTCCCATCAGTGTCCCATGGAGTAGGTGTCCCCATCAGTGTCCCCATACAGTAGGTGTCCCCATAGAGTAGGTGTCCTCATTAGTGTCCCCATAGAGTAGGTGTTCCATCAGTGTGCCTATGGAGTAGGGTCCCATCAGTGTCCCCATGGAGTAGGTGTCCCCGTCAGTGTCCCCATAGAGTAGGTGTCCCATCAGTGTCCCCATGGAGTAGGTGTCATATCAGTGTTCCCATAGAGTAGGTGTCCTATCAGTGTTCCCATAGAGTAGGTGTCCCATAATACAGAGTGACAGACACCAATACTATTTCACACGAACTAGGTACACCTGTGACTACCCTGTGGATCAAATACCCCTGTGACTATCCTGTGTATGAGGTACTCCTATGACTACCCTGTGGATGAGATACCCTTGTGACTATCCTGTGGATGAGATACCCTTGTGACTATACTGTGGATGAGG
>BLSH010557418.1:1025115-1037811 GCA_018402905.1 Glandirana rugosa | reverse complement strand
AAAACGATGTAGGTTACGGTCTTATGCCTGACAGAACCACCAACACTAACATAAGACGAGCATACTTGAACTTACAAATACCAACAACCAACACAGGATCAAGGGCTATGCTGGCATTGGATGTAGCAAAATCTTTTGATAGCTTAGAGTGGCACTACTAATGGCAGGTTCTGACAAGTTTCGGCTTTGGGTTAGGATTTATGAAGTGGATTAAGTTACTGTATGGAAGTCCTAGGGTTAAGGTAAAAAATAAATAATGTATGCTTGAGGACATTTCGATTGACCCGGGGAACGAGGCAGGGGTGCCCTTTGTCACCCCTGCTTTTTTCCCTGGCAATAGAATCACTGGCGATTGCTGTTAGGGCAAGGAAAGAGATTAAGGGTTTTCAGAGAGAAGTAGGAGAAGAAAAAATAGCTTTATATGCCGATGGCATACTTCTGTTCCTGGGGGATATACAGGACTCTCTGAAAGTAATGATGGATATGTTGGCGGAATTTGGGAAAATATCTGGATTGATGATAAACTGGAATAAATCAAGCCTGCTCCCAGTGGATATGGGAAAGCCAACACTGGGAGGGGGATATTCAGAAATGAAAATAGTAGAAAGAATAAAATACCTGGGAGTTCAGATAACTAAAAATTCGAAACAGTATATAGAAGACAACCTAGGAAGACTACTAGAAAAATTTTAAAACAAAAAAAAGTGTAGAACCGATTACCTCTGTCGATTGCAGAAAGAAGCAATCTGATAAAGATGATATGGTTACCTCAACTTTTATATGTACTGCAAAACTATCCAGTCTGGATACTGAAAATCTGGTTCCAAACGTTGGAAACATTAAGCACGAGATTAGAGCCAGAGGCTCTAATAGGCTTCAAAACAGGATGGGCTCACGAGGAACAGAGCACTGCACCCTGAGCCCAAACAGTTGTGTGACAGTAGCAAATGAATATTCTCCACCCAGCCAATCAGGAAGCAGGTTGTGTGACCCGTTTCCTGATTGCCTGAAAAGACAAGCAATCTTATTGGCCAAGGGGGAGGAGGGAGGAGACGCGCAGCTGGAGAAGACCCCTCCACTCCAGGGATCGCTCACCTGCAGCGGCTCAGGCATCAAGCACTCCCCAGTTTGGACAGGGGAGGGAGGAGGAGGAGGGGAGATAGGAGTCATCCTGTGCAGGACATCTGCCTCCTAAAGTAAGGAGGCCATCCTTCTCCCGCACGGGGGGGGAAGGGTTGTGTGTCTCCAGTGTTCCCTACATTTCCCACATTCCTGTCTGTCTCCCGCTGAGGGAGGGTGGTGTTGGTTTGCTGCCCCCCCAAATTATCGAGCACCAGCCACAACTGGGTTGTACTGAAGTCAATTGGTAGATCGACTTCTGTACAACCAGCCTGACCATACATGGATCAAAATTCCATGTATGGTCAGGTTGGTCCCTGCTGAACTGGTCGCATTTTGATCCATGTATGGTTGGCTTTACCCTCCTACCCACTCTATCCATGCTGCCCTACTGCATTATTATCAATACATTTTGGTAAACAGGACCTTCATTAGACAAATGATAACTGCATGAGTCACAATGGAAGGGGTCACAAACCTATGAAAAACACCATCTACACAAATCTTTCTCTTGGTTATCTTACTGATATGCTATTGCCTACTCATATGGATGCTTAACATTAAGAGAAGATATACAGGTAACAAATTTAAAGTGGAACTCCAGGGATATGTAAAAACAAAACATCAATTAACCACTTGCTTCCCGGGCCAATTCTGACACTTTGCTCCTACATGTAAAAATTATCATTTTTTTGCTAAAAATTACTCAGAGCCCCCAAACATTATATATGTTTATTTAGCAAAGACCCTAGGGAATAAAATGGCGATCGTTGCAACTTTTTATCTCACACAGTTTTGGAAAACAAACAGTTTCATGTATTAAAAAATAAGAAAACAGTAAAGTTAGCCCAATTTTTTTTGCATAATGTGAAAGAAGATGTTAGGCCGAGTAAATAGATACCTAACATGTCACGCTTTGAAATTGCGCACAATTATGGAATGGTGCCAAACTTCAGTACTAAAAAATCCCCATAGGTGACGCTTGAAACATTTTTACAGGTTACATGCTTAGAGGTACAAAGCAGGTCTAGCACTAGAATTATTGCTCTCGCTCTAACGTTCGCGGTGATACCTCACGTGTGGTTTGAATGCTGTTTACATATGCGGGTGTGGCTTTTGCATGCGTTCGCTTCTGTGTGCGAGCTCACGGTGACGGGGACACTTTACATTTATTTATTGTTTTATTATTGTTTATTTGAATTTTTTTTTTTTTTACACTGTCTCTTAAAAAAAAAATGTGATCACTTTTATTCCTATTACAAGGAATGTAAACATCCCTTGTAATAGGAATAGTGCATGACAGGTCCTCTTTTTGGAGAGATATGAGTCAGTAAGAGGCCCCATCTCTCCTCCAGGCTGGAAAGACCGAAATCAGAAAAAAAATGGTCTGTTTCGGTCTTTCCAGCCAAGTCCCCGGGCATTGTCTACATCTGGCTGGCCGGACATGATGTCATACGTTGCAGCCGGACCTCTGAGGTGCCTAGAGATGTCTGGTGACCATCTGGTTACCAGTCAGCTCTATGGTCAACTAACACCGCCAATGGATCGGTTCTCTGGGCATGGGCGGGCCCAGAGAAGCACTGGATGGTGGCGGGGGGTGTCCCCCCCGCTGCCTGTAAGAATGATCAAGCGGCTGAGCTGCCACTATGATTGTTCTTGCGGTGCACAGAATCACCGGTGGAAGAAAAATGATATCTGAATGGTGCCTGTAGCTGCTGCCACCATTCAGATATCCCCACACAAAGATTGCCACGTCATATGACGTGACACCAGGGAGAAGAGGTTAATGCAGTTATGCATTAACCTCTTAAATCTAGCTTCACGCAAATATGTGGCAGCATGGCCTCCTTTTTTTGTGCTGAGAGCATGGTCAGTCGTATGCCACCAGCACAGAGACTGAACTTTCACCAACAATGTAGCCAACCAAAGTGAGAAGCTTCCCAGGTATCTTTTTTACCTTCTGAAAAAAAAAAGATACAGTGTATCTTTGCGAAGGCTCTCTACAAGGGAACCCAGTAAAAAAAAATGTTTTAAAAAATAAAAAACAAAATGTCAAGAAAAAAAGGATCAAGTGTTTGATCAAGTTTAAATGTTAGTGTCAGTAGCAGGGCCGGATTAACATAGGGGCTATTGGAGCTGCAGCTCCAGGCCCCTACCTCAAGATAGGCCTATGCCAGTAAGTCAATAATGCTGTTTAGCTCTGCGTGTGTACACCATTGTTATGTAAATCGCGGACGGCAGCCGATATTGTTATGTAAATTAAGGGCTACCGGCAGGTGCAATTGTTATGTAAATTAAGGTCGACCAGCAGGCACAATTGTTATGTAAATTGCGGACGGCAGGCCTATCGTTATGTAAACCGTGGGCGGCCGGCAGGCGTTATTGTTATGTAAATCAGGAGCGGCCGGCAGGCGCTATTATTAGCTGAGTTCCACACAGTGTAGTGTGTTTTTTGGGAGTAAAAGCTGGAGCAATGTAGCCCAATGCAATTTTCAGCCATTCATTCTAATACAATTGTGACTTACCAAAGAAATCCTTTTCATGTTGAGATGAAATGTATCTTTTTCTCAAAGAAATTGTCCTTGCAACAATGTTGCAATTTTGATAATCTATTTTGTTTTCAGGAATGCTAGAATGTGTATCTTTACATGTTTTGGTAAAATATTTTTTTCTCTGTCACTTTCACTTGTTGATATCTATCTCACAAAAATATTTCCCCAAACTCACACAAGTGTCTTTAAAAACCACAAACAATACCATTGCTTATGGAAATGTAAAATTAGTCCCATTTTGTTATTTTTTATTGTTTACAAATGATCTTAAAGAGGAAGTAAACCTTGATGAGTTTTACTTCCTCTTTGTTACTCTTTGTTACCCTGCAATTTAAAAGCATAATAGGCTAGTATGCATCGCATACTAGTCTACTATGTGTCACTTACCTGCATTGGAAGCCAGCGATGTCCCCGCTACAGACCACATCCATCTTTGCCCTCTTCCTTCCGGGGCCATGATCTCTGGCTCTGTGACAGGCCAGAGCCGCGTGATGTCACTCCCGCACATGCGCACGGAAGCTGCCAATCGCGGCATGATCTTAGCGAAGAAACGGCACGGAGGCTGTTTCTTCACTGCGCATGTGCCGATGACGTCGGCACATGCAAGTACACTATATATCTCCTAAACCGTGCAGGTTTAGGAGATATGCAGGGATCATACAGGTAAGCTTACCTGTAGGTTAAAGTCCAGAGTTGACAACCACTTTAATATGAGCCCAAAAAATGTGATATGTGTACCAACATCAGAAATATCATTCCCTGAAATCAGAGGATAACATTACTATTCTGCACTCATGCAGCAAGAAACACCAAATATCACAGAATAAATCAAGAATAACTTGTGACTAAGTAATTCCTATATATTCCTAGATGCAGTATCTCTATATTTATGTGTAGGAGGACATGTAGCAGCCCTGTGGCTCAAAAGGTAGCAATTCAGCCTACCATTGCTGATGTACTGAGTTCGAATCCCAAACATGTCACTTCATGCACAGATGTTGTTAGTTCTCTCTATGTTGTTAAACCACAAACAATACCTTTGCTTATGGAGATTTAGTCCCTTATTATTTTTTATTCTTTCCAAATTATCCTAATTTGAGTCCAAAAAATGTGATATGTGTACCAACATCAAAGAAACGCCAAATATCACAGAATAAATCAGGAGAAACTCCTGACTAATGTAATTCCTATATATACCAAAACATGCAATATCTGTGTATTTATGTGTAGGAGGACTCCACACGCAGCAGCCCTGTGGCTCACAAAGGTAGAAATTCTGCCTACCATTGCTCAGGTCCTGAGTTTGAATCCCAAACATGTCACTTCCTCCTGACTCGGGGCCTTACCTAAATTATGTCTAAATGTAGTATTTATGTGTAGGAGGGTTCCACATCCATTGCAAATCTTGGCAGATACACTAGCTAGGCAAAAGTATTGGGGCACTTGCCTTTACATGCATATGAACTTTAATGGCATCACAGTCTTAGTCCGTAGGGTTCAATATTGAGTTGCCCCATCCTTTGAAGCTTCAACTCTTCTAGGAAGGCTGTCCACAAGGGTAAGGAGTGTGTCTATGGGAATGTTTGACCATTCTTCCTGATGCACATTTGTGAGGTCAGGCACTGATATGGACGAGAAGGCCTGGCTCACAGTCTCCACTCAAATTCAGCCAAAAGGTTTTCTATTGGAAGGAAGTCAGGACTCTGTTCAGGCCAGTTAAGTTCCTCCACCCCAAACTCATTCATCCATAACAGTGTAAATTTGCTGTCCCCTCAAAATAACTCAACACACAGCCATTAATGTCTAAACTGCTGGCAACAAAAGTGAGTACACCCCTAAGTGAAAATGTTCAAATTGGGCCCAAAGTGTCAATATTTTATGTGGCCACCATTATTTTCCAGCACCTGCGCTTCAGTGGTTTCCACTGGAGTTCTTTTCCACTTCTCCATGACGACATCATGGAGCTGGTGGATGTTAGAGACCTTGCGCTCCCCCACCTTCCATTTGAGGATGCCCCACAGATACTTAATAGGGTTTAGGTCTGGAGACACGCTTGGCCAGTGCATCACCTTTACTCTCAACTTCATTAGCAAAGCAGTGGTCATCTTGGAGGTGTGTTTGGGGTTGTTATCATGTGAGAATACTGCCCTGCGGCCCAGTCTCCGAAGGAAGGGGATCATGCTTTGCTTCAATATGTCACAGTACATGCTGGCATTCATGATTCCCTCAATAAACTGTAGCTCCCCAGTGCTGGCAGAACTCATGCAGCCCCAGACCATGACACTCCCACCACCATGCTTGCTGTAGGCAAGACACACTTGTCTTTGTACTCCTCGCTTGGTTGCCACAACACACACGCTTGACACCATCTGAACCAAATAAATTTATCTTGGTCTCACCAGACCACAGGGCATGGTTCCAGTAATTCATGTCCTTAGTCTGCTTGTCTTTAGCAAACTGTTTGCGGACTTTCTTGTGCATCATCTATATAAGAGGCTTCCTTCTGGGACGACAGCCATGCAGACCAATTTGATGCAGTGTGCGGTGTATGGTCTGAGCACTGACAGGCTGACCCCCCACCCCTTCAACCTCTGCAGCAATGCTGGCAGCACTCGTATGTCTATTTTCCAAAGACTTGTCTATTTTCCTATCGCACTTTTTCCTGGCAAACAGGCTCTTTTGGCAGTGTGTGCTGCAATGAAAACCAGCTGGGTCCTAGAAATGTCATCGGAGTGTACATATTCGCCAGCACACCATGGATCCTTGTCCAAAGTATTCTTTATTGAAGAGATCACATCACAGGAAAGTGCAATGTTTTGGAGCCGCGCAGGGCCCCTTCGTCAGGCATGTGATCACATGCCTGACGAAGGGGCCCTACGCGGCTCCGAAATGTTGCACTTTCCTGTGATGTGATCTCTACAACAAATAATACTTTGGACAAGGATCCACGGTGTGCTGGAGAATATATTTCCCAAAGACAACCTCTGGATATGATACTGAGCACGTGCACTCAACTTCTTTGGTCGACCATGGAGAGGCCTGTTCTGAGTGGAATCTGTCCTGTTAAACTGCTGTATAGCCCTGGCCACTGTGCTGCAGCTCAGTTTCAGGGTCTTGGCAATCTTCTTATTGCCTAGGTCATCAATATGTAGAGCAACAATTCTTTTTTTGAGATCCTCAGAGAGTTCTTTGCCATGAGGTGTCATGTTGAACAGTCAGTGACCAGTATGAGAGAGTGAGAGCGATAACACCAAATGTAAAACACCTGCTCTCCATTCACACCTGAGACCTTGTAACAGTAAAGAGTCACATGGCACTGGGGAGGTAAAATGGCTAATTGGGCCCAATTTGGACATTTTCACTTAGGGGTGTACTTACTTTTGTTGCCAGCTGTTTAGACATTAATGGCTGTGTGTTGAGTTATTTTGAAGGGACAGTAAATGTACACTGTTATACAAGCTGCACACTCATTACTTTACATTGTAGCAAAGTGTCATTTCTTCAGTGTTATCACATGAAAAGATACAGTATAATAAAATATTTACAAAAATGTGAGTGGTGTACTCACTTTTGACAGATATTGTATGTATCTATATATAAATATTTTATACTGCTTTTCCTTTGATAATAAAAAAAAATCAGATATCTATTAACATTTGCTACCAAATGAAGGTCCACTTTGTCAAAAAACAAACAAGGCATAATTCACTGGGATATACTAAGTAAAGATACGTACGGGTATACAATCACATGCCAAAGTTTCAAAACTGAGTTAAGGTGTTATGGTTTGTTTTATGTTAATTGCTGGGTTAATTAGAAAACAAATAACTGTATTAAAATGGAAGCTAGTGTAAGGCTGGCCATACATGTTGGCTGGCTAGTGTAAGGCTGGCCAATCATTAGTGGGCAGGCTGAATGTACCAAATTGATCGATCAACTTGGGTACAACCAGCCTGCCAGATTTGCTTATGATTATCATAAACGGCTGCTAAAGCTGCTAGCGATAATCACCGTCCCCCGCCCTCCCCAGCTTCCCTCCGGAAGAAGACATCGGCCCGGCAGGAGGGATTCCCGCATCAACATCATCTGTGTTGATTGGAGAATTGAGCAAATTTCTTTCCTACAATCTGTGGTTGCAGGGAAGAAATTTGTTCCGTATATGGCTGGCCTTAGTAGCAACATTTGAAATGAACTCAGCCTCTCATAACCTCTTGCAATGAACATGTGCTGACAGTGAACATCTGTCAGGAAGCAAAAAGTAGAATGAGCACAGCAGGTTGGGTGTATGTTTGTGACCTGTGCCTACAGTGTTAGTCCAAGACCTGGCTGTGCTGTCTGATATGGATGTCTTAATCGAAATCCTGCCTGGACAGAATGAAACATCAATTGGCAGGCAAAACAGTTCCCAATTCAATGAATTTCAGCTTTTAGGTGTATATAAGGACACAATATGTTTGTTTTGAATAGGGTAGGGAATAGTTAAGACCCCTCTTGGGTTATTTGTTTATTTGTTGCAATTCATGTGCCATCAGGGAGGCTTCTCTTCATTTTTTTGTCCTAGAGACACAGCAGGAAAGTAAAAAGAGTTTTCTCTAACGCACACTATTAATTTCCCTGTTTGGACATTTCCCCTCACCTTCTGTTCTTGTGACAACTCAAAATTTGTGATTTTCCCTTCACCTTTTATCCTGGTGATAAGAATATCCAGGGCTAATAATGAGGGATAATTTAATGGCGACACAGCAATAAAAAAAAAACCTAACAGAGGCTCTAAAAATGTGCTTTTACTTACACTGTATGTATTTTTAAAACTAAAAGAATGCAATAAAACACATTACAAATGGCAGCAGCCTTAAGCATGAGAAAAAATAATTACATAAATAGCTTAACCAATATATTACAATACATTTTGGGAAAAAACGCATAGTAGATTACACAAGAGACACATTTTGCAATTATCTAATTGAATAGCTTTAAATTAACATATTTTATTGATTCTTGGACTAGTCTAGTGTTTCCTTATAAAGCTAATTATGCTCCTAGTATAGCCTATCTTTGTAGAGTGCCATCATGCTACCATTTAAAGGTGCAGTTATGGAGCCTTGAGGGACAAAAATCTGAACAGTTATGTTTAGAGTTGAGTGAACCCGAACTGTAAAGTTTGGGTCCGTACCGAACTTTGGGGTGTCCTTGTCCCGAATCCGAACCCGAATGTTTGAAAAAAAGTCTGGGTTCGGATTCTGGGTTCTGGTGTTTTATCACGCAAGTTGAATAGCTGCAGGGCAGCCAATCAACAAGTGTTTCACTGGTTTTCCCTAGAAGCCATCACAGCCATGCCTACTAATGGCATGGCTGTGATTGGCCAGTGCATCATGTGACCCAGCCTCATTATAAGCTGGAGTCACTTAGTGCTGCAGTCACATGCTCTCTGAGACTCTGACTAGTGTAGGGAGAGGATGCTGCCGGCTCTGTGAGGGACAGATTGCAGATATATATAATAACATCTCATCGATCTGATTGTGGACTAGGTAGAGACTACTACTACTGCTTTGAGGGACAGATTGCAGATTTCATCCTGCATTACAGAACGACCTGCTTTGAGGGACAGATTGCAGATCTCATCCTGCATTACAGAACGATCTGCTTTGAGGGACAGATTGCAGATCTCATCCTGCATTACAGAACGATCTGCTTTCAGGGACAGATTGCAGATCTCATCCTGCATTACAGAACGATCTGCTTTGAGGGACAGATTGCAGATCTCATCCTGCATTACAGAACGATCTGACTGGACTAGGTATAGTCTATTGCAGATCTCATCCTGCATTACAGAACGATCTGACTGGACTAGGTAGTCTATTGCAGATCTCATCCTGCATTACAGAACAATCTGACTGGACTAGGTAGAGTCTATTGCAGATCTCATCCTGCATTACAGAACAATCTGACTGGGCTAGGCAGAGTCTATTGCAGATCTCATCCTGCATTACAGAACGATCTGACTGAACTAGGTAAAGTGTACTGCTTAGAGGGACAGATAATTGTTCTATAATCATCTCCTAGTTCTAAAGGGAGAAGTTCCTGCTGGTCCTGTAAGGGAAAGATAATTGTTCTATAATCATCTCCTAGTTCTAAAGGGAGAGGTTCCTGCTGGTCCTGTAAGGGACAGATAATTGTTCTAAAATCATCGCCTACTCCTATAGGGTCAGGTTTCTGCTGTTGCTGTAAGGAACAGATTATTATTGTTCTATAATCATCTCCTAGTTCTAAAGGGAGAGGTTCCGGCTGGTCCTGTAAGGGACAGATAATTGTTCTAAAATCATTGCCTACTCCTATAGGGTCAGGTTCCTGCTGTTGCTGTAAGGGACAACATATTATTGTTCTATAATCATCTCCTAGTTCTAAAGGGAGAGGTTCCTGCTGGTCCTGTAAGGGACAGATAATTGTTCTAAAATCATCGCCTACTCCTATAGGGTCAGGTTCCTGCTGTTGCTGTAAGGGACAGTTTATTATTGTTCTATAATCATCTCCTAGTTCTAAAGGGAGAGGTTCCTGCTGCTCCTGTAGAAGAAGAAGAATTTATTATTAATTTGTTTTTGTATTAATAAATACTTAAATAGTGCTACATAGTACATTTGCGGGCAGAATGAGGAGAGCGACAAATAAGGGACGTGGTCGTGGTGCTGCTGGTGTTGGTGGTGTTGGTGAAGCTCCTGTTGGAAGGAGAGGACGTGGTAGATCTGTGCCAGCTACACGCACGAGTGAAACACCTTCCTCAGGTGCGAGTAGCCGACAGAACCTTCAACGTCATATGTTAGGCCTGAATGCCGCTCAACGAATGGTGAGGCCAGAACAAGTACAGGCGATAGTAGATTGGGTGGCTGACAATGCCTCCAGTTCCTTCACATTGTCTCCCTCCCATTCCCTTGATGAAAGCTCAGAGTTGGCACCTGAACCCCATAACCATCTGTCTTTCACCTCAGCCCCTTGTAAATTAGCCAAGCTGTCTGAGCCCCAAGTCATGCAAGAGACTCTTATGCTTTTTGATGACTCTCCTGGTGTGCTTTCCGTGGGCCATCAACATAGCCCTGCCCCAAAAGTGGAAGACATTGAGTGCACCGATGCCCAACCACTTCTGTTGCAGGATGAGGACATGGAAACACCAGCGCAGCACGTCTCTGATGATGACGAAACACAGGTGCCAACTGCTGCAGCTTTCCTCAGTGTGCAGACTGACAAGGAGGGCAGTGGTGTAGGGTGGGTGGAAGATGATGTGGAGGAGGATGATGAGGTCCTAGACCTCACATGGAATGAGGGTCATGCGAGTGACATGTGCAGTTTGGAGGAAGAGGTGGTGGTCGCACAGAGGCACCAGCACAGCAAAAGAGGAAGCAGGTTGCAAAAGCGGAGAGAGTATGCCTGCTACTACCCACCGCACCCAGGGACCTAGCACACCAAAGGCAGCTCAAAGGCGTTCCCCTATGTGGCAGTTCTTCAGATAATGTGCTGACGACAAGACACGAGTGGTTTGCAAACTGTGCAATGATAGCCTGAGCCGAGGCATAAATGTTCTAAACCTGACCACAACCTGCATGATCAGGCATCTAAATTCAAGGCACAAGCTGCATTGGAATAATTACCTCAAAATCCAAGAAAGGTCTCGGCCTCCTCCTGCTTCCTCTATTGCTGCTGCCTCTGCCTCTTCCTCCACCTCTACAGTGACAGTGTCACCTGCCACCCAGCAAACAGAGCATGTGAAAGCAACGCCACCATGTCCGCCACCGTCCCCAAGCATTTCCACACGGTCCCATTGAAGCTTACAGCTCTCCATCTCCCAAACACTGGAGAGAAAGAGGAAGTACCCCCCTTCCCACCCGCGATCTCTGGCCCTGAATGCCAGCATTTCCAAATTCCTGGTCTTTGAAATGCTGTCATTCCATCTGGTGGACACGGACAGTTTTAAAAACCTGATGGCGGTGGCTGTCCCACAGTATGTGGTTCCCAGCCGCCACTACTTTTCCAGGCGAGTCATCCCTTCCCTGCACAAACAAGTCGGGGACAAGATCAAGTGCGCACTGCGCAACGCCATCTGTGGCAAGGTCCACATAACTACTGATACATGGACCAGTAAGCACGGTCAGGGACGCTATATCTAGCTAACTGCACACTGGGCAAATGTAGTGGCGGGTGGGCCTGAGGCGGCTAACCATTTGGCGCATGTCCTTCCGACACCCAGTATTGCAGGGCATTTCTCTTTGCCTCCTGTTGCCTCCACCTCCTACTACGCATCCTCCTCCTCTACCACCTCCTCATCCACTCAGCGTAACACCTTCACCACCAACTTACGTACATCCAGGGGGAAACAACAGCAGGCTGTTTTAAAACTGATATGTTTGGGGGATAAACCCCACACTGCGCAGGAGCTTTGGATGGGCATTGAACAACAGACTGATGAGTGGTTGTTGCCACTGAGCCTCAAGCCCGGCCTGGTGGTGTGCGACAATGGCCGAAGTCTCATAGCGGCTCTGGGCCTAGCTGGTTTGACGCACATCCCTTGACTGGCGCATGTGCTGAATTTGGTGGTACAGAAATTTCTAAAAAACTACCCGGATATGTCAGAGCTGCTGCATAAAGTGCGGGCCGTCTGTGCGCACTTTCGGTGTTCTCACCCTGCTGCTGCTCGCCTGTCTGTGCTGCAGCGGAACTTCGGCCTTCCTGCTCACCGCCTCCTATCTTGTCGCAGTAGCCGTGACCGGTACAACCACCTCATGAGTTTTGTGGCGTTATGCCATGTGTCCAGAGCGTACCTCCGGGTGAGCAACCACCACTTCACCACGACAAGGTGTCTCGCTGACGGGCACGGACGACGTCGACTTTGAGGTGATAACGGACGACGACGAGCGTGTCAGAGAGGTCGTACACGTTCCACCTCAAGGTGGAACACCCGTGCAGCGTATCCTCCGCCACTCGTCCTTCCGGCTTCAAGGCGACGTCGTGTCTGTCCGCTCGTCGTCGTCCCACTCTT
>BLSH010557418.1:957086-980481 GCA_018402905.1 Glandirana rugosa | reverse complement strand
TCAGGTAGGTCAAGTTGGTTTTTTTTTTTTCTTTTTTTTTTTTTGGGGTGTGTAAATATATGTATATATGTATATATATGTGTATGTGTGGGTATGTATGTGTATGTGTGTTGGTTTAGTAGGGTATATGTTAGGAAGTGGGCGTCAACTAGGTCTCCTTCAGTTTTTTTGGGGTCGTTTCGTACCTAGGTTAAACGATATTGCCCCCTTTTTTAAGGAAGGACTAAGGGGCTCTCCGTTAGCCTAAGTGGGACCTAGTTGAAATGGATTTTTACAATCATGGGTCAATATAATAAATTTTTAGGTAAAGTTGATCCAGGGTGAATCCGATTGCCTCTCGGGGAATCAGGAAGGAATTTTTTCCCCCGTTATAGCAAATTGGATCCATGCTTTGCTGGGGTTTTTTTGACTTCCTCTGGATCAACTGCGGGTGAAGGATTGTATATGGGATGATTTGGTTGTGTGTATGTGTATGTATGGGTGTGTATGTGTATATATATGTATATATGTATATAAATGTGTGGGGTTTTTTTTTTTTTCTTTTTTTTTTTTGGTTGAACTGGATGGACTTGTGTCTTTTTTCAACCTGACTAACTATGTAACTATGTAAATCAGAGTGCAATTTATTAATTAATATTAATTGATGTTATGGTTTTTGATAGTCTTATATCTATATTAGTCGTAGGCACTCCCCATCCTCTTCCCAAATTTATTTTTCCTCTCCCCTCTCTTTCTTTCTCTCTTTTTGTGTGGTCCCCGTTTTCTTCCCTCTATCCTACTATCAGAGGGGGGAGGACTGGAACTAATAAGATAAATTGCATTGTATACCTTTCAAGATAAAGTTTGGAATTTTGTGAAATGCTGGAAATATATATAAAAAACAACAACCACTTTAAAGAGGAAGTAAAGGGTTTACTTCCTCAATATTCCCCTTCAAAGTAGAAGCATAATGGGCTACTATGCATCGCATAGTAGCCCATTATGTGTCACTTACCTGCAAACAAAGCCTGCAATGTCCAGTGATGTACCCTGTGCAGGCAGTGTCCATCTTCGGCCCCTCTTCCTACTGGGACCACGACTCCAGCTCTGTAACTGGCTGGAGTTGCATGATGTCACTCCCGCGCATGCGTGCGGGAGCCGCCAGTCACGGCATGATCACAGTGAAGGAACAGCACGGAGGCCGTTTTTTCACTGCGCATGTGCCGAATGACATCGGCACATCTAGTACACTGTATATCTCCTGAACTGTGCAGGCTTAGGAGATATGCCAGGCACCTACAAGTAAGCCTTATCATGAGTTGACAACCAAAAACAAACCTTTAAGTTTTGAACTGAACCTTGGTTTTTGGGGCATTTGTCTGTTTGGCTGGAGTCAAATATCATGAATAATAGCTGCTATTAAACATGGGAGTTTCACACTGTAATGCCCTGTACACACGGTTCGACCGACGTATACAACAGGTCGTACGAACGACCGTTGTTTATGAAATCGATCGTTAGTACGTGCGATTAGAACAGCCGACGTACGACGGTCGTACAACAGAAGTTGTATGAGCAGACTAGAAAACTTGGTAGTACCAACAAACGGTCTTACGACCGTTGTATCGTGTGTACAGAGAAGTAGGTCCAACAAGTTGTATTGTGCAAAACACGCATGCTCAGAAGTCAGGAACAGCCAGATACTAATTACATGCACCTGAACTTTCTCTTTATACGTTCATAACACGACACTGTGTTCAGCTTGGTCGTACGATCATGTAGTGCATGTCAGTATGCTAGATACAACAGCCAACATACGATTTGGTCCATTCGGTCGTACGACCGTCGAACCGTGTGTGCGAGGCTTAATAGTTGTTAAAATGGTGTTAAACCCAAAGCAAACATTAATTATATTGCAGCTTACCAGTTCTTAGATGCATGCATTCGTTTTCTTTTTTAGGCTTTATTTCTTTTATTTTCACCTGGTGATCCTGAAGAAAATCTGTTGTTTTCCAAATGAACAAGCTGTCCTGCAGATGTAGCAGTTACAGGGTTGAGACAAACCATTTTACACTTATAGGGTGCTTACAGTGGTCAGCTTTCATTTATTTATGTGAAACCTTTATCCCATAAGGAAAAAAAACTGTTGCTGCATCTGCTTAAAAAGTGTGAGCTGGAATCCGGCTTTATTCTGATAGTGTATCTTAATCAGCTAATGCATCTAACACTACCCATCCCCCAGCCTGACAATACTGTTGTCCAAAGGTGTCTCTGTGCACCTCCATCCAGAGTGTTGGCACACAGGAGGTGTGTTACTGGCCGATCCCCAGGTGAAAACAGAGGAAAGAATACTTAAAAAATAAAACAAATGCAGCCAGCACATCTAATGGTTGGTAAGCTGCAATATATTATACTTTTGCATTTGGGTTTAACACCTCTTTAGGAATGCCTGCAGATGTAGGCACCACCGGGTTCTTAATAACTATTTAGAAGTCCAAATGCAGCGCTAAAAACACAAGGTTCATAAATTAGATTGCAGGATGAAGGTGTCCCAGCACCAGCTTCAATGTAAGGTAGGGGAAAAGCACACCACACCACTGTGTCCAGCAAGTCTCCTTACCAGATCTAGATGACAAGTGAGCATGTAAACAAATCTTCCTGCGATCAGAGCTCTGAGTCTCCACATTCAAGCACTCATGACAGATCCCCAACAGACTGGATCACCAGATGTAAACACTTGGGAATTTCCCTTAGGGCTCCACCATATTATCACATGGAGAATAAAGAAAAAAGCCCATAGTGAAGCCTGTAAAATAGAATTGATTAAAGTTCTACTTACAGTGTACAAGTAAAAAGCAGGTCTGTTCATAAAATCGTATTCCGCGGTCTCAGAGCGTGCTCGATGTGACCGCGGTGCCACGTTACGCCGAGTACACTCTGAGACCGTGGAATACGAACTTTAATAAATTCTATTTGGAACTTCTTACGGGCTTTACTATGGGCTTTTTTCTTTATTCTCCATGTGATAATATGGTGGAGCATCAAGGGAAATTCCCAAGTGTTTACATCTGGTGATCCAGTCTGTTGGAGATCTGTCATGGGTGCTTGAATGAGGGGACTCAGAGCTCTGATCGAAGGAAGATTTGTTTACATGCTCACTTGTCATCTAGATCTGGTAAGGAGACTTCCTGGACTCGGTGGTGTGGTGTGCTTTTCCCCTACCTTACACTGAAGCTTGAGCTGGGACTCCTTCATCCTGCAATCTAATTTATGAACTTTGTGTTTTTAGCGCTGCATTTGGACTTTTATGTATTACATTTGTTGATCAGCTGCTATTGATTTCTCTGTGTACTAGCGTGGATTATACACCTACTTCTGTTATCCTTAACAACTATTGACATCATGAACGCAAATGAAAGCAAAGGCGAAATGTGCTGGTGACATCACTAATGAAATATGGCGATGTTCATATTTGATCAGTATTATCACCACATCTTTTCTCCCTTGAATATGCACCTATTGACAGTTCCGGAAAGCTATAATGTGTGGTGCGAGCCGATGGGGGTAGCGTAACAATCTTTTGGCAATGTTCATTGTTATTGATGCAGAATATATAACAATAGATTTTTTTTTAATTAAAAAACTTGTGTATGCTACTTTACAGCTGACTTTTTTTGTGAGTGAATGAGCAGAATAAGCATGGAGCCCCCACCATGTTTTTGAGTGGGGTTCCCCAATAAAATAAATTCTAAATCTGAAGAGTCTGGTATTGATTTTGGTGGGGACCCCAAGTCATTTGTTTATTTATTTTGGGGTGAATACTATGTCATTTTTATGACATATATAGCAAAAGTGACATATAGAAAAAGAACTTTAAGTTACCTTTCCCTGCAAGCGTACTTTATTTTGTAAATAATGCAATGGGGTCCCCTAAAAATACATAACAGACCCTCAGCATGTTAAACTGCTTTTTTAACTGTTTGAAATCTTATTTTTGCTATACTACTATGTTTACTTGGTTAAAAGGTACCACTTTACAGGCAGGTTTAGGGCCCCCCTGTCCAGGCAAGTTTGTAAGGGAAAAGTGCATTTTTAATGTTGTACTTTCAGCATTATTAAATCCCCTACAACATTTTTTTATTGATTTTTATGCATTGGTACATGTCCCCTGGGGCAATGCCCAACCAACTCCTCATTCCTGCCCCCTGTACTTTTTGCCAGTCCCTTGGCTATTAGCCTTATAAATATGAGAAAATTAACAGCTTGGGCTCTGATTGACCTCGATGGGGTACAGATTTGGCATCAGAACTTTTGATATGTTCTGCTGAGCCTCCACAAACCGAACCCAGGTCTGTTAAGCTCATCTCTACCTACTAGTAGAAAAGAGAAAACATATCTATGCAATGGTTGGTAACAGTTTTAAAACATGCACATGCAGGAAATAGTCTCACCAAACAGCCTTCCTGCTGTTTTCACCATGCAGCGGGTGTTGGTCTCCCAGATCAGCCCCATCCACTTGATGATAGAAAAGTCAAAGATGGAGTCCATTCATAATCCACAGGGAATTTGGACTAAGAAATTAATGGGACTTTTAAGGGTGCTTAGTACAAACACTAATAGACTGTATTTAAAATTCATCATTTATTGTTTACAGTGTTAAAAACATTCCATAATAAAATAATGCACATTCTTTGCATTGTCTTGTTGTTCTTATTTTCATAGCAGTATAACAATTTAAACTCCCAACGTGTTTCGCTCTGTGGGGCTTCTTCGGGGCAAATGATAACTGCTAGTAATGCATACTGTAGGTAGGTAATAAAAGTCAATAGAGCAGATTAAATAAAGGCAGATAGACTTGCAAGTGCACTCTTTTAGTAAATGTAAATGTGGTAAAGCTTAACTTTGTAAAGAATACCCAATCGAGTGCAAGGAATATAAGTATTTTTGCTTTCTTGCTTGCACATGATTGGATGATTGGATGATGGAAATCAACAGAACTTTACCACATTCTTTAAGTTCTAAAGAAAAAATTTAACTGCACTTGCAAAGTGCACAGTCTATTTGACTTTATTAAATCGACCCCGATTTTTTGGACCTTCTATGTAAAGACAGGTTTAGTTTTTGATTTTTTTTCTGCAGGATAGCTTAAAGAAGGGTCTGTCTCTGACTACTCCGTCAATTTCTCTGTGATGACATTTCAGTAAACAATTGGATGTTATGGTTACTATTTGGAGGGACTGCCCCTCTTTTGAAACTAAATTGCTCTGTTACTCTGTTACTCTTTGTTCCTATGTTATCCATATTTTTGATCTAATGTATATACCACTATAAACAATGCAAGTGTTACACTACATTAAGCCTTTCATCCAAACTCTATATTATTGCATTTGTTTAACTTAACTATCGCAAGTGTTATACTACATTCAATTTTTAATCTAACCTGTACTATAAATTATTGTATTTGCTTTTCCAAAAATGCTATATAAAAGTACAGTACTGGTGAAAGGAGCCATTTTTCGGTTTAACTATTTATTGCATATTAATTATTCATGGTCTGAATAACAAGGAATGACAGGGATGTGTCCTTTGACGCCATACATTGTACTATATAGAATCCTTCTTTACCCTCTGAAAAAGTTTGGAGGTATGGAGGCCTGCTGATGAGTAAACAAACTTTTCCAACTTCATCCAAATATCAGGCAAATAGTTAGATTGCTATGCAAATAAATCCAAATCACCAATTCAGAGCAATTGGTATAAGTACAGGTGGTTTCTAAATGTATATAGTATGGTAGTGTAGCATGGGAAACCAGGGTTCTTGCTAAAGCAACAAAAACTAAGTTGCACTTGAACCATATACAGAGCTTATAACCTCCCATTAACCTTGGGCAATAAAACAGAGGTGTTTGACTGTAATTTACCCAGTGTATCAGTTAGACATTTGCATATCTGGTGTATTGTTCAAATATCAGGTTCTTACATCATTTCAATCTAAAAAATTATATAAAAATAAATGTAATGCGGCATTAATGATTTCAAAGCTACATTCATTTGTGTCTTGTTTATATGTCTAGAACTCAGATTTTAAAAATGTTTAAAATCTAATTTAGCTAAAACTAAAAACAGAAGAATCAGCACAAGGGACATAACTTACAAGTTAGTGTGATGAGTCCCTTGTGTTGAGTCTTCTGTTTTCAGTAGAAATCTTCATCTATCCTACTCACCCCAATCATCCAGCACAGCGGGCGTTAATACATCTAATGGACGGTCAGGAGCTCTTAGCAAGAGAGCTTGAATATGCCCTCTCTTTCCTGCCAGATCCACTATTCACAAAAGCTGTACTACCATTTCTTTCAATGATCAATAACATAGGAACTCTGTATGGAGGAGGTTGAACTATTAATCATCCTCCCCCATTCAGAGATCATGTGTCATTTATAGAAGCTGTAATATGGTTTCTATGAATGGTGGATTGGATAGGAAAAGGCATGGCTGCCTTGTTAGAGATCCTGGACGGAATGTACTTGCAGCAGGTGCCAAGCAGCAGGCAGACTCGTGGACTGGCCAATGTGGATACACAGCAACAGGTGCACGACAGCAGGCAGACTGGTGGACTGGCAGATGCAGGTATACTGTAGCTTGTGCAGAACAGCAGACAGCAACCAACCAGGCGGATGCAAGATCTCGGGTGGTCAGGCAGGCAGAAGTCAGTAATGGCCAAGCAGCAGACAGAGGTACAGAATCGGATCCAGAGCAGAGTCAGGGCTAAGCCAGGCTCGGTATCAGGCAAGTAGAAAAGGCACTGGACCAGTAGGCAAAAGGCAGGTCACAAGCCAGGTCAGCATCAAGGTATCAGGAATGAGCAGAGTAAAACAGGTCAGGTGTACACAGGAACAAACACAGGATCAGGTTCAGGTTACGGACAGTACAAGCTGACAACCACTCAGCAGTCTTCTGGTCTCTGGAGTCACTTTAAATAGGCAAGTAAGTGGCAAGTATTTACACATGCTCACACTAATGCGCAGGCATGCCCATGAGTTAGGGCACGTCTAGTTGTCACTTGAGAATTATTATGTGCATGAACGCAAGTTAGGGAACCTCTAGTTTTAACTTGAGCATTATTATGAGCCAGTGCATGTCTCCAGTTGCTCACATTGCCTCCCACAGCTAATTGTGGGAAATTTGCTTGCTTCAAGGTTCATCAACTTGCCAAATAAATGAGTGTATCCCTGTCTGGCCTACTCAGCTTACAGGGTAATGTAAACACAGGGGCAGGGATGGGCCCCCCCATAAGATTTTTAAGGTAAACTCCAGACAAAAAGCAAGAAAAAAGTGCACCCCCCAAATCCATACTGGACCCTTATCTGACTATACAGATTGGCAGGCCAGGAAAGGGGGATGATAGTGTGCCTCCCTTTCTGAAACATGGGGGGGGGGGTGGTATCTGGGTCCCACTTATTGTAAAGGGGGGTAGATTTTAATAACCTTCTACACACACAGATCACCACAGCCTTTTGGCCATGGTTGTGGGGAAGAGGCCCTTGTCCTCATCAACATGAGGACAAGATGCTTGACCAGGCTGCCCCCCTGTGAATGTGACATTCACCAAATATTCAAATATGCTGCAGGTGAATCTCCTTGGTGCATGTGTTTTAAAGGATAAGTTCACCTTTGTACAAAAAACAATAAACGCACATCTTTTTGCAGGTACAAATATGTGCATTTATTATTTTTTGTATTAGGAGCCTGTAAAGCATTGCACCAGTGATCAGGAGATTTCTAATGCCATGCAGGTCTCCTCCACACTGTCAGTGTATCTGATAAACCTGTACATCCTGTATGGGTAAGACGATACTCACTGACAGGAAAACTCAATGAACTACCACAGCGCCATGGTAGTTCATTGAGAACTACAAGTCAACAGCTGCTAAGGCTGTTGGGACTTTATGAATGAAGCGGCTGTATGGGCAGAGCCATCGCGCGGTCGCTGCAGCACTAGGTACATGTTACATGTTCCCCCCTAAAATCAGGTGAAACATGGGACATGTTCTCAAAGGTGAACATATCCTTTAACCACTTCACCTCCGGAAGAATTTCCCAGTTTAGGACCAGAGCACTTTTTGCGATTCGGCACTGCGTCGCTTTAACTGACAATTACGCGGTCATGCGAAGTTGTACCCAAACAAAATTTGCGTCCTTTTTTTCCCACAAATAGAGCTTTCTTTTGGTGGTATTTGATCACCTCTGCGTCATTTCTGATCGCCGTTATAAACAAAAGAAAAGCGACCATTTTGCGAAAAAACCCAAATTTCTTACTTTTTGCTAAAATTCAAATCCCCAAAAAAATATATAAAAAGACATTTTTTTTTCACCGGTTTTGGCTGATTTATATTCTTCCTCATATTTGTGATAAAAAAAATCGCAATCAGCGTTTATTGATTGGTTTGCGCAAAAATGCCCGCGTTTACGGATGGTGAGAATTCATTTCTGGGGTTTTTATTTTATTTTTTATTTTTTACTAGTAATGGCGGCGATCTGCAATTTTTTGTGGTACTGCGATATTGCAGCAGACATGTCGGACATTTTTGACACTTTTCCGGGACCAATGACATTTATTCAGCGATCAGAAATGTAAATGTCCACTGATTACTGCATAAATGTCATTGGCAGTGAAGGGGTTAACCTGCAGGGGGAGATCTAGGGGTTAACTGTGTTCCCTGGGTGTGTTCTTACTGTGGGGGGGTTGGGCTACCATGGGCATGTGAGATCTAACTGATCCCAGTGACAGGAATCAGTAGATCTCCCATGCCCGCACTGTCTAAATGGGGAACCGCCGTGTTTACATCGGCGGTTCCCCGTTCTTTGCCTGTGGCCGCTCATCGCGGCTCGCCGGCGGACATCGGGCGCCCCCTAGCGGCCATTCGCAGATCGCCGTCTTTTTACTGCGATTGCGGCCAGCATCCACACTGCCGCCGTAAATATGCGGTAGGCAGTGTGGAACTGGTTAAAGGGGTTGTAAAGTCTCAAGTTTTTTCACCTTAATGCATTCTATGCATTAAGGTGAGAAACCTCCTGTACTGCAGCAGCCCCCCAGAGCCCCCCATTTTACTTACCTGAACCCGATCGTTCCAGCGCCAAGGATGAGCCCAGCAGCTTCAGCCACTGGCTCAGGTCCTCATTAAATAGATTGATAGCAGCAAGAGCCATTGGCTCCCACTGATGTCAATCAAATTCAATGATGGAGGAGCTGGGGGGGGGGTGGGGCCGGGTCCTGTTGTCTGTGTCAATGGATGCAACAGCAGGACGGGTGCGCTCAGGGAAAGCGCTTCTCCGAGGGGGCACTCGGTGAAGAGGAGCCAGGAGCGCCGCTGGGGGACCCCAGAAAAGGAGGATTGGGGCTATTCTGTGCAAAACCCTTGCACAGAGCAGGTAAGTATGACATGTTTGTATCTTTAGTATCACTTTAACTTACAGTAAATTGACTCACCTGCGGTAAATGCTTAGCGAATGCCACATTCCCTGCTTTCTAAATATGCTTTTCAGAAATTCAGTGTAATTATTTAAATAGAAAACAATTAGGCATGCCATACATTATACAATTTTCTTGTACAGCTTTCCTTTAGGTTTACCAAAACCATATAATATGAGGTCAAACCTAAACACTTTCAATTTGTATGCAATCAGGCAGGCCCTTGCACTACATGGTTGAAGGTATAAAGACAATATAAGAAAGGGGGTGTTTGGGCGTGGCGCTGCTGGTGGAAATGGGTATATGTAAAAAAAAAAAAAAAAATTCCCTTTAAACAAAGTAGCTGCTGCCTCCACACTGATATCTAAAAACTAGATGTCTAAATGAGCAAAGATATCAAAAAGAGTGGATATGGCGCTGCTAATAAATACTAAATCATGTGCAAAAATGGCAAAGAAAGCGCGCAAGTGTAAAGTGCATATTGCAAACAATTAATACGCAAAAAGTTCAGATATACAAACGTCTGCAATCAATAAATGTGCAAAAAAAAAAAAAATGTTCAGGTAAGTGCTGAAATATCATATGCAACAATATGTATTCAAATTGCCGTGTGCTTAAAATCAACCAGAAAATAAAAAAACGTGTTGTAAATACATAAACGCTTGTAATAGCAATCAGTCCATGAGGAGTCCAGTGATGTAATGTCCCAGTAGTGCTCCGACTTACGCGTTTCGTCATGGAGACGTCATCAGAGGCGGAGCCAGAGAGCGTCATTACGCACTTCCGGTTTGCAGTCTGTGGAGCACACTGAGCAGCGGACTTCCTGGTTTTACACGCCTGACTTCTCAAACAGCAAATGTGAGTGATACTTACTGCTTTATATCTGCCTAGTACACTATTACACCAAGGAATTTCTTTACTATCTATTTCATGTGGATACATTGGTCCGCGGTGCCGGAGTGATTGCCGTGGGTCCACGAATCCCCGCTCTGACTGAAGCCGGGATTCGTGCAATAGCTGCATCCCTTGATTGGACACTGTTTTTTCTGCTCCAGCAGCCGATGGAGAGGGTGAGTTTGGTGTGTGAAGGGGAGCATGAGTGACACACCTGAGTTTTGTCTTGCTCCACATATGCACCAGTTTCCCCCAGTTTGAATTGACGGAACACTACTGGGACATTACATCACTGGACTCCTCATGGTTTTTGGTTCTTATATGGACTGATTGATTGCTATTACAAGTGTTTATGTATTTACAACACATTTTTTATTTTCTGGTTGATTTTAAGCACACAGCAGAAAATATATTGTTGCATATGATATTTCAGCACTTACCTGAACATTTATTATTTTTTTGCACATTTATTGATTGCAGACGTTTGTATATATGGAATTTTTGCACATTAATTGTTTGCACTATGCACTTTACACTTGCAAGCTTTCTTTGCCATTTTTTGCACACAATTTAGTATTTATTAGCAGTGCCATATCCACTCTTTTTGATATCTTTGCTCATAGTTGGAGGTAAATCTAAAGAAAATTGAATAAGAAAATTGTATGGTGTATGGTCAGCTTTAAAATTGTATTTATTCTATTATATGCACATATAATGCCAATATAATCATCAAGATAGCAATAAATGTAGGTCAAATGAGAAAGAAAAAAGAGAAGTATTCTTGTTGACTTAGAAAATCGGAAGTTTGTAGCACAAAAAAGTGCTGCACTTGAACAAATTACACTTACAACAATTATGCAAAACCATGCTGTTTGCTAAATTTACTACTGCTGCATAGTGATAACTTGTATACAATGACACCTCAACCACTGAATGTTCACTACAACTGTTTTTGCTGAAGCTAGCGAATTCTAAAGTGTTACGATACTGAAAACCATTGCACATATACCTCCTATTTTTTATACTTGAACTTTTTATTCGATTTACAGAATATGTAAGTCAGTAAACAATTAATATCATGTGATGTGGGAAATCAGTTCAATGATACATAATTATCACATAGATAAAATACAAAAAGTCTCATATTACACACTTTAATTTGCTATTAGCAAGTGTACATATAAGATAAACTATGTGAAAGCTATATAAGCAAGCAGAAACTAGAACAACACATTCTTTCTTTTCTGTTAGTTCCTGTTTCACATAGCGCTGACACAGATATATAGCATTAAAAGTCAAATTGAGTGTAGTGCTACCCCCAGAGGAGCCTCTGAATTGATTTGTGATCTCTTAAGATTACACACCTCGCTCACCCAACACTTATGGTCACACCATGAGGTATTTTAAAGAATTTATTAGGCCAAGCACAAAAGAAGAGAGGTTTAGCAAGTGTTCTTATACAAACATTCAATAAGACAAAAATATTACTCTGAGATATGGCTTATGCAGTATTCTATCAGCGAATAAAAAAACGGAATTGCTTTTACCTAGCAACAGTATAAAAAAAACAGACCCAACTTGCTATAACAGTCTCCGTTTTATTCCACTGATCAGTGAATGATGAATAAAAAGTTGGCTGGTAAAGTTTGGACCCTTGAAGAAAGCACAACAGTTCACAGCAGACAACAGATTGACTTGTATGATGTTATCCTCTTACCAGTCCCATGGTGCCCTCTTTTGAGTCTCCGGACACATGTTCTGATTCAGTAAAGGTCCAAGTCATGTCATACAGGGATAGAAGTTGTTGATCTCTCTCTCTTTTAATCCTGCTGAGACAGTCCCTCTTTGACTTCCTTACAAGTTATGGGAATATTCTCTAGTACAGTCTTTTTTCACAGGCATTTAAATCACACCCTCCCAGGGATAAGGTTCTCATTCTCTTTGCTGGTCTGTATTCTCACCCAGTTTTGGTCAGCTTTGGTGGGGTTCTATTCAGCTAGCAGCTCAGTCTCTTTTTATCCCCTCATCTTCTTTTAAGACTGTCCTCTCTCTTCCTCTCAGCACCCTGCAGACCCTTCCCCTCCTTGCTTTGTTACATCAGCCAATCACTATCAATCAGCAAGCTCAATATGGACCCCCTTGCACTGGAGACACTCTATAGATCAAGGGTGTCAAACTGGCGGCCCTCCAGCTGTTGCGAAACTACAAGTCCCATCATGCCTCTGCCTGTGGGAGTCATGCTTGTAATTGTCAGCCTTGCAATGCCTCATGGGATTGTAGTTTTGCAACAGCTGGAGGGCCGCCAGTTTGACACCTGTGCTATAGATGAACTCTATAGATTGCAAAGTTGTCTCCTTAAATATGGCTGCTGCACTTCTGCATTAATGAATATTCAGTTTAACCATGTCCACCTTGCAGAAGGACAACACAGCAGCAACAAAGGAAGAAGTTCAACTGCAGTTATCAGCTACAGTCCAGGTTACAGAAGTAAATAAAATCAGGTTACCATTTTGATATTCCAATCAGATATTCAAAGTCCAGTGACTAAAGCTTGACATACACAGTAAAGTTTTTTTGTTCAGCCACTGTCATTTCACACATATATGTGCTGCAGCCATTGGCTGCCGCCGCTGATTGAGCAGCTTTTTTTTAATTACTCTTGATTTTCGAATTTAAATATATTTTTATTGACAGAGTTTTCATACAAAAACCATAATAAGGCAGTATGGCAAGATAAAGCGTGTAGGTTAAACATGGTCCCAGAACATAACATAAACTGGGAATAAGTGGATACAATTATCTAAGTAGGAACAGAACCTTGAGACAAAGAATTTAAATTAAGTGGTTACATAAAATGTGAATGTCAGAGTACAACTGGAGAGTGATTGGCGAAAACCCTGATACCGGAGGCGCGAGGGAAGTGCAGGCCCTTGGGACCCCCACCAGACCACCCCATTGGGGATCAAGCTGTGGCCTGGGGGTTAGCCCCCATGGGTTCCCCTCTCTCAACCATACACCTCCCCTGGCCACCGGTCCTGGGTTCGTCTGGGCTCGGGAAAGGAGCTCAAGTTGTGAGTCCCTAGAACGAACACGGGGTACATGACTAACTGCTTAGAGGGGGGTAGTGGATACCTAAGGGATAGGTAACCCACCCCTCCATCATATATCCTGGGGTGTTCCAGAATAAACCATACTATGACATTAATTGGCATTAGATACTGGATACTGTTGGGAAACGATGAGAGTGAGAAGACCAGGGAAATAAGACACGGAAAGGGAAAAAAAGGGTGTGAGTTGAAGAACAAGAGGAAGAAAAGAAAGAAAGGGGAGAGCGACTGGAGGATGGCTACTTGAGCTGTGTAGTGTGTGCAACTCTTACAGTCCATATCCGGAATGGGAATTAAAAGAAAATGGGGGGGCAGTCATAGCTGGACACCAATGTATTGGGCCCACGGTTCCCAGATATGTTCAAATTTCATAACCTTATTTAAAATGATGCTGGAGATCTTTTCTTGAGACATTATCCAAGACACCTTACGTTTTACTAAACGGAAATAAACCAAGTGATATTTCCATGCCCGGTCGATTGTCAGCTTTGCCCCTAGTAGGATAAAGAAAACCAGCATTTGGTTGTGTTTGGACAAAGAAGTAGTGGGCTCATTAAGAAGAGCTATCTGGGGGCTCTGGGGGATATCTGTGTTAGTGATTTTGCGTAATAAGTGGAATAATCGATTCCAGAGGCTTCTAACCTTGGGGTATTCCCAAAAAATGTGTATGAAGGAACCTACATGCCCACATTCCCTAAAACAGAGAGGGGAGGTGGATGGGGACATCTTAGCTAGGCTGAGAGGGATCAGGTACCATCTCGCCATAAGCTTAGCATTTGCCTCTATCAGAGAAGTGTTTAAAATACATTTGAAGGATCTGGCGAAGGTCCGATGCCAAGTTTCCATATCCCAGTCCATCCCAAGGTCCTCTTCCCAGGCCCGCATATATGAGGCCTTCTCCAGTGTATCGACCAGACCGGAATAAATTAATGAGATTCCTCCCCTCACGTCCGAGATTTCTGAACACCATTGGTCAAAGGGGGTGGCCGTTAAGGGGACTGACTTGTCTAACCACATGGAATGCAAAAAATTAGAAATTTGGGAGAAGTGGAACTTCTCAGCAGGGGGCATTTCCAATTGAGCAGAGCAGTGTTTGAGGGTTAGAGGGCCCTTTGAGTTGATATAGTTCCTGATCCTAAGCAAACCTTTATTTAACCACCATCCAAAGGCCTTGATGTCCTGACCAGGGGGAAAAAGGGGATTATTAAATATGTGTGACATGGGGTGTCAGGGAGACGTAATTAAGTTAGATTTGGGGATCCTGTCGCAGATTTGAATGGAGTGCGAGAGTGTCGGAGCGAGAATGGGGGGTCTAAGTTTAGAGGGACAACAGGCTAGATAGTCCAGGGTGTACGAGGGGGTGGCCTGTCTCTCCATAGAGACCCAGTCAGGTTTAGGTCCTTTCGCATAAATAATAGAAAATTGGGCCATCTGAGCTGCTACGTAGTAATACCAAAGTTTAGGAAGGCCCAAACCCCCCCTAAGTCTGGGTCTGTATAGAACATGCTTGGGAAGACGATGACCCTTGCTACCCCAAATAAATTTGATTATTGCGGATTGTGGTCTATTTAAATGAGATTTATTGATCAAGGCAGGTAGAGAGCGAAAAAAATAGAGGATCCTTGGTAATAAAGTCATTTTGATAGCATTAACTTTGCCCAGCCAGGACAAGCCAAGTGAATCCCAAAGCGCTAGGTCAGATTGTAACTTTTTGTAAAGTGGGGGGTAATTTTATTCCTAAATGCGATCAAAAGAGAACGGAAGGGTTATCCGTAAATAAGGAATATTGGTCTCTCTCCAAGAAAAGGGGAATTGTTCTTTTAGCCTCTCGGCTAGTGGGCCCGGGGTGGAGATATTTAAGATCATCGATTTGGACATATTGACATGGAGACCTGAAATGCTACTAAAGTCCCCTAAGACTTGGGTTATGATAGGGAGCGAAATGAGGGGCGAGGTGACGAATAACAGGACATCATCGGCAAATAGAGCACATTTGTGAATAGCCTGCCCACACTGGACTCCGTGAATGTCTGGGTTAGATCTTATAGCAATGGCTAATGTCTTCATCGCCATCGCGAAGAGTAGAGGAGATAAAGGACATCCCTGTCTGGTACCTCGTTCAATGGGGAAGGGGTCTGAATAGTGACCCTGAAAGCGTACCTGGGCGCACAGGCATGAGTATTGGGCCAATAGTATAGATATAAACTTGGGACCGAAGCCCCACCTACTCAGAATTGTGAATACGAAGGGCCAGGAGATCGAATCAAAGGCCTTGTGGAGGTCAATCGACAGTAAGAGTCCCTCCTGAGAATGTGCCCCCCCAACCTGACCAAAGAAGAGAAATAATATTTGAGGCTTGTCGAATTTGGTCTGGGCCTTGCCTCCCAGGGATGAAACCAACCTGATCTTTATGCACATATAGATTGATAAAGGATGCTAGCCGGTTTGCAAGAATCTTAGTCATAATTTTAAGATCATTATTTATTAAGGAGATTGGCCTATAATTTCCAACTTCGCTAGTATCCTTTCCTGATGTATGCTAAGTTGGCCTGGGAGTCCAGAGGTTGTCCATCCCTTAGGGAGTTACAGAGACGAGCCAAATATTGGAAGAGAATAGGGGCAAACGTTTTGTAATAAAGGTTGGAGAAGCCATCCGGACCTGGAGCTGAGGACGTTTTAAGGTCCTTGATAACCTGGCAAATTTCTGATTCTGAGAAGGGGCCCTCTAGGGCAGATCTGTGTTGGTCTTCGATTTTGGGAAGGGGGATTCCCTCTATGAAGGCATCCCCTCGAAGTATGGTGGTTTCCTAGAGTACAGAGTGGAGTAGAAGTTATGGAAAGTCTCTAAAATGCGCTTTGGGTTTTGTGTGAGAGTACCAGACAGGGATTTGATCCTTGGGCACGAGAGAAGCTTAAATCTAAGGGACAATTTGGAAGCCAATTTGGGACCTATTTTATTGCCCGATAAATAGAAATGTCCCGCTGTCCAGTGGAGATGTTTATTTGCTGCTGACGTGAGGGCAAGATTAAGGGCTAATTTGGCGGTATCCAGAGCTGCCAGGGAGTCAGTTGTGAGCAAACGTTTATGTGCGCGACTAGCTTGCGTGAATTTAATTTCTACGTTTTTTAAGTCGATCTGACGTTCCCGCTTCCGCTGTGACCCTAGATGGATAAGCACCCCCCTGATTACAGCCTTATGTCCACTCCATAGGGGATCAGTGATATCTCAGGTGAGTCATTGAGCTTAAAGTACTCTCGGATCTCATTCCCTATAATGTTCACAAAAGTAGGGTTGGAGAGTATAGACTCATTCAACCTCCACAGAAGTGGGCCTGCAGGGGACGGAGGACCAGTTAACGTGAGGATAACTATTGAGTGGTCAGCACATCAAAGATTTAGGACCGTTGCAGTCTGCGAGTCTCGTTTGAGGGGAGAAAGATATGATCGATTCTCGCGTATGTGTTGTGGGGTATGGAGAAGTGCGTATAATCTTTAGCCGAGGGATTGGCCTCTCTCCAAGAATCCACTAGACTGAATGAGTTAATGAGACAGGCTATTTTCAAGCTCTGTCTAGGGGGACGCTTGGGTTGTAGGAGCCCCGAGGCCTTTTTGTCCAGCAAGCTATCAAACGGGATGTTAGAGTCCCCACCTATCACTAATGTGCCTTTGAAGTGAGGGGCCAGGGATGTGAAACAGGCGTGAAAAGAAGGCCGACTGGCCCCTGGTTAGGGGAATAATAAGAGACAAATGTGTAAATAAACCCCCCAATGTCTCCCTTGACCAGGAGATACCTGTCCTCCTGGTCTTTCACTGTGAGGGAGTGGTTGAAGGCCACACCTTTAGATTTTATTAGAACCAGCGCTAGAGAGATAAAAAGTAGGGTACTTGTGGATAAATGAGGGATTAAAGTTTCCTGGAAAACTAGTCTCTTGTAACATCACGACATCAAGGCCTTTGGAATGATAAAATTGTAGGGCTTTACGTCTTTTGGAGAGGGAATTTAAACCCTGAGTGTTGTGAGTAGCAATTTTAAGAGAGGGGTTTGATTGTGTGGACTTAGCCATGGCTGTAAAAAGGAGGAAGCTCTAGTGTATTGAAACTGGTACTTACCGCCTGGGTATCTGGGTGGACGGGCGAAATAGGAACGAAAGCTTCTGGGCATAGAGAAAGAATGTAGTTGCGGACTGAACTTCGTGCAAGTAGCCAACCTCTGAAAAACATCATAAACAACATTAGTACAGGAAGAGGCCTGAGATCAGAGTAGAAGGGGAGAGAAGGGGAGAGACGGGAAAGAGAGAATAGGAAAGCTAAAGGAAAAAACAGAATACATCAAACTGAAAACTGTTCTATGGTGAGAATGAGCCATAACATGAGCAGGTCAGGATGGGCCTGAACCCACTGAGACCTTCAGAAAGAAGGTACAAAAAGGTAGGCGACCTAAGCCTAGGTCGCTATCCCAGAGCAGAGCAAGGCACGGGGTCTCGAGTCATCTATGGGAGGAGGTGCATGCCGAGCCGCTCCGGCCAGGAACCGCCCAGGCTGGGCAACTAAAAAAAATTCAAAATAACAGCGACAAAAACCTGCTTGGTTTGGTTGGGAAGCTGAAGCCCCTCTTATAGGGAGAACTAGGAGAACTTTTCAGAACGAGATTGAACACTCAGTAATCAAAGAACGTGAACAGATATAAAACTATTCAGTAACAGTTTAACTTGAGTGGATGGTACAAAACACTCATCCCTATCCCCCTGGGGAAAGGGAGGGCTGCCAAGGTGGAATGGGAGGGCCAGCACCGCCCAGGGGGGTAGGAAAAGAATGGTGAAGTTGTGACCCCGGGAATTATAGAGGTCTAACTGCGAGCTCAAACCCAGCGGCCCAGCTCACAAAGGGGATGCAAAGCCTGCCATTAAAGTTCAACGTGGAAGATTGGATTCTCGCTGTCTCTTGCTTTGCTGCTTGTTCCAAAGGGGAGTGATGGGGCTCCCTGGAGGAGGTATCTTAGAGGAGCTGAGGCGAGGCTCTTGTATGGTCGGGGTGGCGTCCTGTGAAATAAGAACCAACTGAAGGAGGATGTGTTCGCCTTCTTGTAGGGAGGAAAAACCAAAGGTTTTGGAGCGATACGTGAATTGTAGCCGGAAGAGGCACGACCACCAATATTTGATCGACTTTTCTGATAAAATTGCCAGTAGAGGTTTGAGAGAACGTCTCTTCTGAATGGTGGCTGGTGAGATGTCCGCAAACACCTGAATTGAGTGACCCTGGATTGTCAAGGTGTCTAGCTCCCTTGATTTTTTCATAATCCCTTCCTTTATGGCATAAAAATGGGGTTTAACAATGATATCCCTCGGGAGGCCGTCTTGACGTGGTGGTTGTAAAGCTCTATGAGCCCGGTCCAGTTCAAGTCTATGGTCCGGAGTATTGGGGAGAGTCCTTGATAAAGGATTTAACCGCTTCCTGGACATCCAGAATAGATTCAGGTGGTCCTTTGATGCGAAAATTGCCCCGTCTGTTCCTATTCTCAAGGTCGTCGATCTTTGCAATTGCTGTTTCCATTTGGTCTTGGAGGGTCTGAATGCAGTGTGTGTTCTGATTGACCCTAGCAGAAGTGTTATCTACCACCTGCTCTATAGCTTTAATGTGGGTGCCCAGGTTATGAATGTTCACTTTGATCGTTTCAGTAATGTGGGCAGCATTCTGGGCTAGCCCTGCAGCCAGCATTTATGAGAAGCGATTGAGCTAGAGACCCATATCGGGGGATTGGTGTTGTGGGAAAGGCGAGTTCTGGATGAGGCCTACATGGCTGGTGGGGCTATCCCGACTGGGAAAGAACAGAACATCCTCCATAGTCCTCATCAGGAGTTCCTCCGTGGATGCTGGGGACACCTGGAGATCCATGATATGGGTAGGGGAGATTGATGGTGGGACCGGGGCCCTTTCATCCTCACCCACTGTGTCTGCTATAGAGTCCATGTCCTCTGTTGTACAGCGCTGGATAGGCGCGGCCACCATCTTGGCTAGGCCTGAGGCCTGCAGGCCGTAGACAAGCTGTCTCTGAACCTCTCTTTTGGGGGGTTCCCCCGTCAATTTGCCCGGCTCCCTGGATGTTCCAATGTGGGTAGCGGCCTGATGGAGCAGGTATGTGCGACGGCCTGGGAGTCCTCTGAAGGCCGAAGCGGGTCGGAGCTCCCGTTCAGTGCGTGTCACACGCATGCGCACTGATTGAGCAGCTTTTATCCAACAGGGTGGTTGAACAAAGTCAATCGATAGATCGACTTCTGTCAACTGCAGTGGCCACACATGGTTTGAAATTCGGCCAGTCCGTGTTGAACCAGCTGAATTTCGATCCATCTATGGCCACCTGAAGAGTAGGGCAACCCACAGATGAGTCAGTTTGTTTTATTCAAACAATGGGTTGAAGAAGAAAAATTGACCCAATTCCCCCATCCACGCATTTAAGGTGGATGAAGGAATCCTCCCCACTATGTCTTTGTATTCTGACAGCAGGAAGACTTCCCTGATGTCAGAAAACACAGATCAACACTGCAGGCTATAGCCTGAAGCGCTAATCGAGTGGCTAAAATCTAACAGAGTGGTTGAACAAAAGTCGATCTACCATACATGGATCAAAATTCGCCAGGTCCCTGCTAAACCATCTGAATTTTGATCTATGTATGGCCAGCTTAAAAGAGAAGTACATTTTTTTTTTTTTTTGAGAATCATACTTACCTAGGTGGATGCAGCATGGTTCCGATGCTCCATCTGTCCCCGGTGCCTCTACACTGAGAACCTAGCGATCAAACACATGCGCAGGCATGCCCATGAGTTAGGGCACATCTAGTTGTCACTCGAGAATTATTATGTGCATGCACGCGAGTTAGGGAACCTCTAGTTTTCACTCGAGCATTATTATGAGCAAGTGCACATCTACCGCTGCTCCCGTTGCCTCCCACAGCTAATTGTGGGAAATTTGCTTGTTTGAAGGCTCATCAACTTGCCAAATAAATGAGAGTATCCCTGTCTGGCCTACTCAGCTGACAGGGAAATGTAAACACAGGGGCAGGGATGGGCCCCCTATAAGATTTTTAAGTTAAACTCCAGACAAAAAAGAAAAAAGTGCACCCCCCAAATACATGCCAGACCCTTATCTGACTATACAGATTGACAGGCCAGGAAAAGGGGGAGATGATAATGTGCCCCCCTTCCTGAAACATGGGGGGGCTGGTATCTGGGGCCCACTTATTATAAAGGGGGGTAGATTTTAATAACCTTCTACACACACAGATCCCCACAACTATTTGGCCATGGTTGTGGGGAAGAGGCCCTTGTCCTCATCAACATGAGGACAAGATGCTTGACCAGTATACCCCCCTGTGAATGTGACATTCACCAAATATTCAAATATGCTGCAGGTGAATCTCCTTGGTGCAGGTGTTTTAAAGGATAGGTTCACCTTTGTACAAAAAATAAAAACTCTTTTTGCAGGTACAAAAATATGCATTTATTATTTTTTGTATTAGGGGCCTTTAAAGCATTGTACCAGCAATCAGGAGATCTCTAATTTTATGCAGGTTTCCTCCACACTATAAGTGTATCTGCTTACCTGTACATCCCATAAGGGTAAGACGATACTCACTGATAGGGATGGGCCGAACACCCCCCCCCCCCGATTTGGTTCACACCAGAACTTGTGAACAGGCTAAAAATTAGTGCAGACATGTGAACGCCATTAAAATCAATGGGACTCGAACATGAAAAATCAAAAGTGCTCATTTTAAAGGCTTATATGCAAGTTATTGCCCTAAAAAGTGTATGGGGACACAGATACTGCCATAGGGGACATGTATCAATGCAAAAAAATGTTTTTAAATCAATTGTTTTTTCAGGAGCCGTGATTTTAATAATGCTTAAAGTGAAACAATAAAAATGAAATATTCCTTTAAATATCGTGCCTGGGGGGGGGGGGGTGTCCCCCCTTAGTCTGCCTGTAAAAGTGCACACATCTGTGATGTTTAGAACAGTGCCAGAGCAAAATTACATTTGTACAGGAAAAATTGTCATTTAAAACTCGCGGCTGTAATGTGTTGTCGGTTCCCGGCAATGTAGATAAAATCACTGAAAAAGCATTGTGTTTCCCCCCCCCCCAGTCCATACCAGGCCCTTCAGATCTGGTATGGCTTTTAAGGGGAACCCCGCTCTGAAATTAAAAAAAAAATTGTGTAGGGTTCCCCCCCAAAGTCCGTAACAGACCCTTCAGGTCTGGTATGTATTTTAACCACTTCACCCCCGGAAGAATTTCCCAGTTTAGGACCAGAGCACTTTTTGTGATTCGGCACTGTGTTGCTTTAACTGACAATTGCGCGGTCATGCAACGTTTTACCCAAACAAAATTTGCGTCCTTTTTTCCCCACAAATAGAGCTTTCTTTTGGTGGTATTTGATCACCTCTGTGTCATTTCTGATCACCGCTATAAACAAAAGAAGAGCAACCACTGAAGACACAGAGGCTGCTTGCCCTCTTTTAGTGGCCTGGGAGTGTCTGCCTCCCCTTTGTGGCCTTCTTGACATGATGGGGATTTTTTTTAACACCGCACTACACCATTCACCCCCGAATGCACTAATATATAGTGTACACTCAATGCACTGTGTGTATATATATATATATATACTAGACAGTATATATTTTAAGACACCACATCAAGTGTACTATATACTGTACATACACCCCCGAATGCACTGATATATAGTGTACACTCAATACGCTGTGTGTGTGTGTATATATATATATATATATATATATATATATATATATATATATATATATACAGTGCCTTGCGAAAGTATTCGGCCCCCTTTGAACTTTGCGACCTTTTGCCACATTTCAGGCTTCAAACATAAAGATATAAAACTGTAATTTTTTTGTGAAGAATCAACAACAAGTGGGACACAATCATAAAGTGGAACAAAATGTATTGGATATTTCAAACTTTTTTAACAAATAAAAAACTGAAAAATTGGGCGTGCAAAATTATTCAGCCCCCTTAAGTTAATACTTTGTAGCGCCACCTTTTGCTGCAATTACAGCTGTAAGTCGCTTTGGGTATGTCTCTATCAGTTTTGCACATCGAGAGACTGAAATTTTTGCAAATTCCTCCTTGCAAAACAGCTCGAGCTCAGTGAGGTTGGATGGAGAGCGTTTGTGAACAGCAGTTTTCATTTCTTTCCACAGATTCTCGATTGGATTCAGGTCTGGACTTTGACTTGGCCATTCTAACACCTGGATATGTTTATTTGTGAACCATTCCATTGTAGATTTTGCTTTATGTTTTGGATCATTGTCTTGTTGGAAGACAAATCTCCGTCCCAGTCTCCGGTCTTTTGCAGACTCCATCAGGTTTCCTTCCAGAATGGTCCTGTATTTGGCTCCATCCATCTTCCCATCAATTTTGACCATCTTCCCTGTCCCTGCTGAAGAAAAGCAGGCCCAAACCATGATACTGCCACCACCATGTTTGACAGTGGGAATGGTGTGTTCAGGGTGATGAGCTGTGTTGCTTTTACACCAAACATAACGTTTTGCATTGTTGCCAAAAAGTTAGATTTTGGTTTCATCTGACCAGAGCACCTTCTTCCACATGTTTGGTGTGTCTCCCAGGTGGCTTGTGGCAAACTTTAAACAACACTTTTTATGGATATCTTTAAGAAATGGCTTTCTTCTTGCCACTCTTCCATAAAGGCCAGATTTGTGCAGTATACGACTGATTGTTGTCCTATGGACAGAGTCTCCCACCTCAGCTGTAGATCTCTGCAGTTCATCCAATGTGATCATGGGCCTCTTGGCTGCATCTTTGATCAGTCTTCTCCTTGTATGAGCTGAAAGTTTAGAGGGATGGCCAGGTCTTGGTAGATTTGCAGTGGTCTGATACTCCTTCCATTTCAATATTATCGCTTGC
>BLSH010557418.1:922583-933324 GCA_018402905.1 Glandirana rugosa | reverse complement strand
ACCTTTGGAAAGTATATAAAATATGACTGATCACAACTCGCTTGGGCCTGACATTGCAAGCCCAGGCATGGCTTGAAAGCCCACAGGCCCCGTGCCTGGGCCTGTAAAGTTTTTAGCAAGCCCAAGCCAGGCCCCCAGCTACCTTTCCCTACACTAACCCAAGGAGCATGTGACTGCAGCACTGTGACTCCAGCTTATAAAGAGGCTGGGTCACATGATGCACTGGCCAATCACAGCAATGCCATTTGTAGGCATGGCTGTGATGGCTTCTAAGGGCAAACCAGTGAAACACTTGTTGATTGGCTGCCCTGCAGCTTCTCAACACGTGGAGTAAAATAGCAGAACCCCGGACCGAACCCGAACGATTTTTGAAATGTCCGGGTCCGTGCCCCGGACACCCGAAAGTTCGGTACGGACCCGAACGTTACAGTCCGGGTTCGCTCAACACTAGTCAGTATAAAATATATGAAAGGTTTCCAGGATCTTTGTAGGGTTAGAGGTAAGGCCATGGCCCGGGGCTCTAATTTTGGGTAGATGGTGATGTCGTTGTTGTGGAGAGAGTCCAGCTGCTAACATCGCACCTGGTTTATCGCTCTGTGTGTAAAATTTCTGACCGCTCCAACGGATATGTTTTTCTGCTTTGGCTGTAAGGGCCAGGCTAAGTTCTAGTCTAGCTGTATCCAGTTGGGCGGTGGGAATGTGAGTAGGGTTAGCTTTATGCGCTGCCATCAAAGACTCAAATGATTTTTCCAGTTTGGCTAACTCTGCTGACCTCTCTTTCTTTATTTTTGAGGCTATCTGAATGAGCGTTCCTCTGATGAAAGCTTTGTGGGCTGCCCATAGAATTTCGGGAGAATTCTCCTCTCTGTTATTGAGGAGGAAGTATTCTTTAAGGGAGTTACTAATTTCTGTGAGCTTAATGGGATCAGTCAGTAGCGATTCATTTAATTTCCAATGGGATGGTTTTGCAAGGCTTGGATCTGAACGGAATTGTATGAGACTAAAGAGTGATCCGAGAGTGGGGTGTCAATTATTTGTGAATTCAATACTAGGGAAATTGAGTGTGTCTGCACCAATATGTGGTCTATTCGGGCGTATGAGTTATGAGGGTGAGAAAAATGGGTATAATCTCTCCTGTTTGGGTTCAGTTCTCTCCATGCATCTGACATATTGAAAGAGTGTAGCAATTTAGCCAGTTTCAGGCTTGCTTTGGTTGGGCGAGTCAGTTGGTTTCCTATAGGTCTAGTTTTATCAAGACCTTGATCAAAGGCGATATTAGAGTCGCCTCCTAATATGACTCTTCCCTTCAGATGGGGCTGGATAGTGTTAAATAGCATTTTAAAGAAGTCAATTTGACCCTTGTTGAGGGCATAGTAGGAGATTAAGGTAAAGAGCGTTCCTTCTATGGTGCCTTTGATTAGGATATATCTCCCTTGTGGATCCTTGATTTCCTTGATGAGGGAAAAGCCACAGTTTTTAGAGATCAGGATTGCTACTCCTTTTGTTTTAGTTTCTGCATTAGCTAAGAAGAACTTGGGATAGTGTGGGTGAAGGAATTTAGGGCTGTACCGTAACGGAAAGTGGGTCTCTTGGGTCATGACAATGTCTAGATTAAGTGCTTTGTATTGGGAAAGTAATTTCCTCCTTTTGACAGGAGAGTTCAGTCCCTGAGCGTTATGGGTTGCTATTCTAAGATGTCTGTGAAGTGTTTTAGCCATGGAGCTCATAATGATTGAGGCAAATGATTACTGCGGCACTCACCTTGTTTCCGGATGTCCCCGATGAGGTAGTATAGAACTCTAGGGGATTCAGGAGCCCCTCTTCGTGAGCGGCATGTCTGGGAGCGTCTGAAACATAGATGGTGGTCAGGTGATTTTTCCAAGGAGGAGAAAAGGGGGGAAGATAGAGAGAGAAGAGAGGTGAAAAAGCAAGAACAATAATAACTGTATAAAGTTGTAGAAGTCGGTTCCAGAGGGGGGATTAAAAAAAAGGGTCCCCTCTGATGCGCTTCACTTGCCCTGCTAAGAGGGAACAAAACAATGATTAAACAGAAAACATAATCAAATATCTGACCCATCAGGGGCAGACAACTTACTCCAAGGAGTTTCTAGAAATTCCCTGGAATAAGTAGAGGCACATGGGGGCCCATCCCGGCCGTGATGCCCCCAGGCTGAAGCATTACCTGGATAAGAGCAAAAGCGATGAGCCCTGGATGTGTGGGTGTATAAAGGGCTATAAGTAACAATCAAAGTTTAGATACATTTAGGAGGGCTGAGGACTCTTAAGACATAAGGGACTGAACTAAATTATGAAACATAGAGTCCTGAAGAGTAAATTTGTTACTAACAGAAAAAAAAACGTGGTCAAAAATCAGAGGGGAGGGGTCAAAAGGCCCCTGAAACACAACAGTCCCCTGATTTTATGAAAGGACCCTCCTTGTTCTCAATAGGGACCTTAACCAATTGTAATTGAGAAGTGTTAGATTGGCCAGTCTGTGAATCATGGAGGTCTGTTGTCTTTAGCCTTCTTGCTCTTAGACTTGGTCCAGAACGGTGAGACTGGACTGGATGGGGTAGGTCTCTTTGTGTGGGAACCAGCTGGGTCAGTAAGATCCATTGGAGCTTCTTGGGTGATCAGCTTCAGTTGTAGGAGAAGTTTTTCCCCTTCCACTAAGGTGGAGAAGGAGAATGTTTTTCCCTTCAGGTTGAATTTGACTGCAAACGGAAAGGCCCACCAGTACTTGAGCTCCGCTCGCTGCAGAACTGAGAGAAGCGGTCTTAAGGCTCTCCTCGTTTGAATAGTGTTCGGCGATAAGTCCGCAAAGATCTGAACTGTATGTCCCATGCAAGAAATAGATGTTTTAGATCTGGAGGCTCTCATTACTTCCTCCTTGACAGCATAGAAGTGAGGCTTCACTATAATGTCTCTTGGGGATCCATCTTTCCTTTGGGGACCAAGTGAACTATGGGCTCTGTCCAGTTCCAATCTGTGTTTGGGTATATTTGGAATGATGGATTGGATCAGGTCCTGGATTGCAGGGCTAACTTCAGTTATAGACTCCGGAAGACCCCTTACCCTAAAGTTGTATCTTCGTGACCTGTTTTCCAGGTCGTCTATTCTTGCAAGGGCGGTGTCAAGCTGATCTTGTAAAACTTGTAGGTGGTCCGAATTTTGGTTGGTTCTGGCTACTGTGAAGTCCAATTTTTGTTCAATGGTGTCTATTCTAGTCCCGAGATTATGAAAGTCTGCCTTAATATCCCCGTGATTTTCGCTGCTGTGTTCGCCAGACCACGCTCCAGGAGGTTGGAAAACTTGATGAATAAGTCTGCAGTGTTTAGGGGAGGTTCTTGAGCTATGGGGCTGGGGTTGTTTATGTCTTGCTGGGTGGAGGAGAGTCTTATCGCCGGAGAGAACGGAGATTCTTCCATTGTTTGACGTATGACTGATTCAGTGGAGGCCGGGGAGACTGAGAAGGAATAGTGAGGGGGTAGATTGGGCCCGGGTGTAAGGGTAAGGGTAGCCGGAGAAATAATAGGCCTGTGCTCTGCAGAAGCCTCCTGGGGTATTGATGGAGAGAGGGCCCCAGTTGTGGTCATTTCAGAGGGGGGGTTTGTTCAGGTTCAACAAAGAGGTGTGATAGCGCCCTCCTGGCTTTTACTCCCTGCATGCGGGGAGCTGATATGGTTCCTGCTTCGAGTAGGGCCTTGGTGATTACAGATTGTTAACCATCCGATGGATGTAGAATGTGGTGCCGAGATCCTTTCCCTCGCTTATCCCTGCCTTTATCTTTAAGGGAAGACCAGACACTGATGTAGGGATGTGGGAGAGAGGGTTGCTATTCTTAGCCCAGGACCCTGATTTGGAGGGGGTCCAAAAGAAGAATGAGCAGATCAGTCCTTTATTTGAGGAGGGTAGATTGCAAGCTTATTGTTCTGGAGGCCTGGGAATGGACTAGGCCAGAGCGGCGGCCATCTTGGTCCACCCTTATACTCACTGAGGCCTGCTGTGGGTGAAGGAGGGCTTTGTAATGTATGGCCCTGGGAGGTCTTCAGTTCACAGTGATTGGAGGGTGGTAATCGTGTGACGGGTGAAGCTCAGGGCTGCTTCCAACAAGGAATGGGGCTGATGCCAGATGTTAGGCCGCGGCCATCTTGGTGCACCCCGGTGGCTGCTTCCCCGCCGACCGCGGTGCTAAATTCAAGCCTCAAGCCTCGGGACGGTCCATTGTCGTTTGGCCGGATGCGGGACAATCTCCCACCAGTTTCCCCTACATCCAGGGCGAGCCAACCGCTCGCTTTGCTAGCCTGGGGATCCGACGGCCGGGGTGGGTGCGGAGCTCTCGGACTAAGCGTCCATCCGGGAGCTCCCGCGCATGCGCACTCCTCTGTTTTACTGTATTTTATGTTTAACTGCAACGTTTTATCATGTTTGCTTTGCAGGTACGTAATTCTTTTATACTTTATTGTTAACCATTATTTTCTTTGCAGGTACACCATTCAGCTGCAGCACCAATTTATTTATCTTGACAGCAACAGCATTTGCTCTCACGATGTGTAAATCAGCGACACCAGCGCTGTAGGAGGTGATTTCACCACCACAGTTAAAAGAGAGCATATATGCCGAAGCATAGGGGCAGGGGTGGATATTTAAATTCCCTGTGATAACAATAAAAATGATAAAAATAAATAAATACATGAAAGGGACAGTGTAAAAATAATAAGCAAAATGAATAATTAAAATAAATAAATAAAGCACCCCTGTCCCCCTGTGCATGCGCGCAAAGATGAACGCAAGCGTCAGTCTCGTGTCGTATGTAAACAGAAATTGCACCATGCATGTGAGGTATCACCATGAACGTCAGATCGATAGCAGTAATTCTAGCAGTAGACTTCCTCTGTACATCTAAAGTGGTAACCTGTAAAGGCTTTTCAAAATGTATATAGTTTGTCGCTGCTATGTGGGTGTGCATAATTTTAAAACATGTCGTCTTTGGTATCTATGTACTCAGCATAAGATCATTTATATTTCACAAAATATTTGGGCAATATAGTGTGTTTATGTGCATTAACATTCAAAAAAGTGTTTTTTTTCCCCAAAAAATTGCGTTTGAAGAATCGCTGTGCAGATACTTTGTGAAAAAAAATTGCAATACCCACCATTTTAATCTGTAAGGCCTTTGCTTTAAAAAATATATATAATGTTTGGGGGTTCAAAGTAATTTTCTAGCAAAAAAAAAATATTTTTTCATGTAAGCAAAAAGTGTCAGAAAGGACTCGTTGGTTCAAGTGGTTAGAAGAGTGGGTGATGTTGGGCACAAAATGCCAGGACAGTTCAAACCCTCACCCAAATTACCCCTTTTTGGAAAGTAGACACCCCAAGATATTTTCTGAGAGGCATGTTGAGTATTTTATATTTTGCTACAAGTTTCAGGAAAATTACATTATTTTTTTTTTTTTACACAAAGTTGTCACTAAATGATATATTGCTCAAACATGCCATGGGTATATGTGGAATTGCACCCCAAAATACATTCTGCTGCTTCTCCTGAGTACAGGGATACTAGATGTGGGGGACTTTTTGGGAGCCTAACCATGTACAGGACCCCGAAAACCAATCACCGCCTTCAGAATTTTTAAGGGCGTAAAATGGTGATTTCATTTCCTCACTATCTATCCGTTTTGGAGGCCAGGAAACATCAAATTAGCACAACCCCCCCCCCCCCACCAAATGACCCCTTTTTGGAAAGTAGACACCCCAAGCTATTTTCTGAGAGGCATGTTGAGTCCATGGAATATTTTATATTTTGTCACAAGTTAATTGACTATTTACACAAAGTTGTCACTAAATTATAGATTTCTCACACATGGCATGGGTATATGTGAAATTACACCCCAAAATACATTCTGCTGCTTCTCCTGAGTAGAAGGATTCTACATGTGTGGGACTTTTTGGGAGCCTAGCTGCATACAGGACCCCAAAAATCATCACCGCCTTCAGGCTTTCTAAGGGTGTAAAATGGTGATTTTACTCCTCACTACCTATCACAGTTTCGGAGGCCCTGAAATGTCAAGATAGCACAAACCCCCCCATATGACCCAATTTTGAAAAGTATACACCCCAAGGTATTTACTAAGAGGCATGGTGAGTATTTTGCAGCTCCCATTTGGTTTGGAAAATGAAGAAAGAAAAGGAAATTTTTTTTTTCTTTTTTCAATTTTGAAAACTTTGTGACAAAAAGCGAGAGCTGCAAAATACTCAACATGCCTCTCAGCAAATAGCTTGGGGTGTCTACTTTCCAAAATGGGGTCATTTTGGGGGGGAGCGATTTGTGGTATCTTGGCATTTTATGGCCTCCGAAACTGTGATAGATAGTGAGGAGTGAAATCAAAAGTTTACGCCCTTAGAAATCCTGAAGGCGGTGATTGGTTTTTGTGGTCCTGTACATAGGTTGGCCCCCAAAAAGTCTCACACATGTGGTATCCCCATACTCAGGAGAGTCTTTTTTCATTCATATCACAAAAAATAAAAAAAAATAAAAAAAGGTGATCAAATACCACCAAAAGAAAGCTCTATTTGTGGGAAAAAAAGGATGCAAATTTAGTTTGGTTACAGCATTGCATGACTGCGCAGTTACCAATTAAAGCAGCGCAGTGCCAAATTGTAAAACATGCTTTGGTCATTAACCACTTCCTTACTGGGCACTTAAACCCCCCTCCTGCCCGAACCAATTTTCAATTGTCAGCGCTGTCGCTCTTTGAATGACAATTGCGCGGTCGTGCGACGTTGTACCCAAACAAAATTTGCGTCCTTTTTCCCCCACAAATAGAGCTTTCTTTTGGTGGTATTTGATCCCCTCTACATCATTTCTGATCGTCGCTATAAACAAAAAAAGAGCGACAATTTTGAAAAAAAAACAATATTTTTTACTTTTTGCTATAATAAATATCCAAAAATAAAAAATAAAAAAACAAATGTATTCATCAGTTTTGACAGATTTATATTCTTCTACATATTTTTGGTAAAAAAAATCGCAATCGGCGTTTATTGATTGGGTTGCGCAAAAGTTATAGCGCCTACAAACTATGGACATTGATTTATGGCGTTTTTATTTATTTATTTTTTTTTACTGGTAATGGCGGTGATCTGCGATTTTTATCGGCACTGCGATATCGGGGCGGACATGTCGGACGTTTTTGACACATTTTTGGGACCAATGACATTTATACAGCGATCAGAAATTTAAATGTCCACTGATTACTGTATAAATGTCATTGGCAGTGAAGGGGTTAACCAGCAGGGGGCAGTGAAGGGGTTAACAAATGTTCCCTGGGTGTGTTCTAACTGTGGGGGGGTGGGGCTGGTCGGGACATAACAGATCTAACTGATCCCAGTGACAGGGATCAGTAGATCTGTCATGTCCCATTCACAGAACGGGGAACCGCCGTGTTTACTTCGGCGGTTCCCTGTTCCTCCTCTCTGAAAGGAGATCGCGGGTCTCCGGCGGACATCGGGTCCGCCCGACCCGCGGGCACGCTCCCGCAGTGTGCGGCGGCACGCGCCGCTCGCGCCCGCGGGAGCGCGCCCAACACAAGCCAAATGGGAGGACGTCTATTGACGTCCTCCCGGCATTTTAGAGCCGCGCTGTAGCCGTCATTCGGCTATGGCACGGGTGGGAGGAGGTTAAGGAGGCAAATCCTTCCGGGGCTGAAGTGGTTAAAAATGTAAGCATATATAGAAAGTGATCAGAGCTCACAAGTGTTGTTGGTGTAATTGACATATGTTTTGCCTTGACATATGTTATATAGAAAGTGATTAGAGCTTAAAAGTGTTGTTGGTGTAATTGACATATGTTTTGCCTGAACTTTCTATCCTCAAATATACACTGCAACAATAACCAAAATAACACCCTTGAGCTCTGATTAGTATCTTTATTTCCTTTTACAATAGCTGGTATTATTGCCTAATTTACTGTATATTTAGGCACGCTTTTAACTTCATACCGAGTCATGCATTGGGGATATATCACTCCTCTGTTTAAGCTACTGAGCTCTGTAAACAACAGTTTTTTTTAAAAAAAAGGAACTAAGGATACAGAAGAAAACATGATAAAGAGTCTATAGGTCAACTGGTGAATGGATATACGATGGAAGGGGGGCAGGCTCAATGGGTATTGGCTGTGGTGAAACATGCATGAAAAAGTTATGCTCAGGAAGTGTTTAAGCAGTTTGATCCTACACTTTCATTCAACATGGCAGCAAGCAAACACTGCTTACAATGCAGGAGGTCTTTGTACAGCACATCCATAGCATTAAACAAACAAAACTTCTGCTTGTCCAAGCTAGTAAATAAACTCATGTCTATTTCTGGCTAATACAGTGTCCCCCATAATCAGTCCATAGAGGCTCTAATAGGTTTCAAAATAGAATGGGCTCGGGGTGCAGAGCACTGCATCCCGTTCCCACCAAGTGGTGTGACGATAGCAAATTAATTTTCTGTATTTTCTCACTAAAGTTCCTCCCCGCCAACAGGAGGCAGGTCGTGAGACCTGTTTCCCGATTGGCCAAAGCATCAGGTGATCCTATTGGATGCCTATGCACTTAGGAGAAACAGGGAGGAGACTCACAGCGGAAGAGGCTGTGAGAGGAGTGGACACCGGAGCCACTGCCCGCACCCCATGAGAGGAGGAGGGGACACCACAGCCCACCAGCCTTGGGTAGGTGCCTGACCTCCGGCAGCCCAGGGGGGTTTTGTCAGGGCAGCTGGCCACCCGGAGGGGGGTACTTGTTTGCCGCCCCCCAAAAGAAATACCCACCAGCCGCCACTGCCCATAATGGGTTTCCCAGTACAAACAGGCAGCATTTGCATCTTTTGCATCTTTTAGTGTCACTTTTAAGTATCCTTTTTCTGTCAGTACTCAGCCTTTTTATCCAACATTATTCTCTCACAGCATAGAGCGTGTGCATGAGAGAGAGAGAGTTGAGAATCAGTCAGCTCACATTTATAAAAGCCTGCAGAGAGCTGAGACTAATAATAAGGTCTGGCTACCAGGTTACATACTGTAGTTACATAGTCGGTAAGTTGAAAAAAGACACCAGTCCATCCAGTTCAACCTGTGGTGTGTGTGTGTGTGCATGTGTTTATGTCAGTAGTAAATTGTATATCCCTGTATGTTGTGATCATGAAGATGCCCATATAATGTTTTTTTTAAAACTACCTACTCCCTGCTAATTCCACTGCTTTTGGAAAATAATTTCACATCCTTACCGCTTTGACAGTAAAGAACCCTCTACACAGTTTAAGGTTAAACCGCTTCTCTTCCAATTTCAGTGAATGACCACGTGTCTTTTTAAACTCCCTTTCACTGAAAAGTCTTTTCATACCCCATGTTCCATGCCAACAGACCTCAATTTGTAAATGTTTGTGGGGAACTGTATCAAATGCCTTTGCAAAATCCAGATACACCACATCCACAGGCTTTACTTTATCTAGATGGCAGCTCACTTCCTCATAGAATGTTAACAGATTGGTCTGGCAAGAACGATCCTTTATGAAACCATGCTGATTATTACTAATGATCCTGTTTTCATTAGCAAAATCTTGGATATAGTCCGGTATTACCCCCTCCAATAGCTTACAGACTATTGATGATAGACTGACATGCCTGTAGTTTGCCCTTTTTTAAATATTGGTACCACGTTGGCTTTCCTCCAATCAGCTGGTACCATTCCAGTCAGTAAACTGTCCATAAAAATTAGGAACAATGGTCTAGCTATCATCTGATTGAGTTCCTTAACCACTTCAGCCCCGGAAGGATTTCCCACGTTAGGACCAGAGCACTTTTTGTGATTCGGCACTGCGTCGCTTTAACTGACAATTGCGTGGTCATGGGACCTTGTACCCAAACAAAATTTATGTCCTTTTTTCCCCACAAATAGAGCTTTCTTTTGGTGGTATTTGATAACCTCTGCATCATTTCTGATCACCGCTATAAACAAAAAAAGAGCGTCAATTTTGCAAAAAAAAACAATATTTCTTATTTTTTGCTAAAATACAAATCCAAAAAATTTTTTTTTAAAAATCTAATTTATTCATTGGTTTTGGCCGATTTATATTCTTCCTCCTATTTTTGGTAAAAAAAATCGCAATCGGAGTTTATTGATTGGTTTGCGCAAAAGTTGCCGCATTTACGGATGATGAGAATTCATTTCTGGGGTTTTTTTTTTTTTTTCATTTTTTACTAGTAATGGCGGTGATCTGCGATTTTTTGCGGTACTGTGATATTGGGGTGGACATGTCGGACATTTTTGACACTTTTTTGGGACCAATGACATTTATACAGAGATCAGAAATGTAAATGTCCACTGATTACTGTATAAATGTCATTGGCAGTGAAGGGGTTAACCTGCAGGGGGAGATCTAGGGGTTAACTGTGTTCCCTAGGCGTGTTATAACTGTGAGGGGGCTGGGCTGTCAGGGGCATAAGAGATCTAACTGATCCCAGTGACGGGGATCAGTAGATCTCTTTTTTTTTTTTCTCAATCAAAAGTTTATTAATAACAAGAACATAACAAAAGGTTATATAATACAACCATCAATTATATTGTGTTTGAAGATTAGTCATTAAAGATTACACTTTATATAGATATTATATCTCAGATGAATTATAAATGACATATTTCAAAAATTATTAGATATATTTCACATTAGAAATTACTGATTAGAAGTTTGTGTTATATTAGAC
>BLSH010557418.1:870854-887693 GCA_018402905.1 Glandirana rugosa | reverse complement strand
CCAATTTGGACATTTTCACTTAGGGTGTATTCACTTTTGTTTTCAGCGGTTTAGACATTAATGGCTGTGTGCTGTGTTATTTTGAGAGGACAGCAAATTTACACTGTTATACAAGCTATACACTCACTACTTTACATTGTAGCAAAGTGTAATTTCTTCAGTGTTGTCACATGAAAAAATATAATAAAATATTTACAACAATGTGAGGGGTGTACTCACTTTTGTGAGATACTGTAGGTACTCCCAGTTACTCTAGGTACTCTCAGAACCTCCAGTTACTCTAGGTACTCCCAGTACTCCCCAATTACTCTAGGTATTCCCAGTACTTCCCAGTTATTATAGGTTCTTCCAGTTACTCTAGGTCAGAGTTTTTCAAACCGGGTTCCGTGGAACTCTAGGGTTCCTCCAGAAGTTGCTAGGGGTTCCTTGAGCAATGGTCAATTTCTACCTCTCAGACAAATTCCCACTGGCATCATTGATCTTTTTACCTATCTGTAAGGGGTTAATTCTTCCCAATGACCACAAGTGCAAGGAGCATTCTTCCCCTTGACCATCACACTAATGTATCATGAGTTGTAGATTTCTTATTTTTAGCAGGGGTTCCCCGTGACAGGAGAACTAATTCAAGGGTTCCTCTGTGTTGAAAAGGTTGAGAAAGGCTGATCTAGGTACTCTCAGTACCCTCAGTTACTCTAGGTACACCCAGTTCATTTTAATAAACGTTAGATTGTCCACGTTGGCTGTGGACAGGCGGCTGCACTTGTCTGTGATAATGCCCCTTGCCGTGCTAAACACATGTTCAGACAATACATTGGCTGCCGGGCAGGCCAGCACCTCCAAGGCAAAAACGGCAAGCTCAGGCCATGTGGCCAATTTGGAGACCCAGTACGTGTAGGCGTGTGCACACATACTCTTCCACCATGTTGCTGAAATGCTGCCTCCTGCAAAGACGTTGTCTATCGGCTGGTGGTGCTGTTTGCTGTGGCGGGCTGCTGACAAAGATTTGCCACATTTCGGCCATGCTAACCCTGCCTTCTGAGGTGCTGGCGGTGCCATAGCTGTGTTGGCGGCCTCTTCCTCCTCCTCCTCCTCTGCCTTCGCCTTGTGCTTCCACTGAGCCCCCGATGTCATTTAGGAATGCCCTCAGCAGCGCGTCTACCAGCGTGTGCTTGTAGTCGCGCATCTTCCTCTCACGCTCCAGTGAGGGAATTAAGGACGGCACGTTGTCCTTGTAACGGGGATCCAGCAGGGTGGCCACCCAGTAATCGGCACACGTTACAATGTGGGCAACTCGGCTGTCGTTGAGCAGGCACTGCAGCATGTAGTCGGCCATGTGTGCCAGGCTGCCCAGAGGCAAATACAAGCTGTCCTCTGTGGGAGGTATATCATCTGTGTCCTCTGTATCCCCCCAGCCACGCTCCAGTGATGCCCACGAGCTGCGTTGGGTGCCACCCTGCTGCGGTTCCTCCTCCTCCTCCTCATGATCTTCCTCGTCCTCCTCGTCCTCCAGAACTGTGCCCTGGCTTGAATATTTTTGACCTGGCCTATGCTGGTGCAGGAACCCACCCTCCAAGCCACTTGTGAATGACTGGCCTGATAACCATGGAAATGACCCCTCTTCCTCCTCCTCCTCCTCATCCTCCTGTGCCACATCCTCTTCCATCATCGCCCGAAGTGTTTTTTCAAGGAGACATAGAAGTGGGATAGTAACGCTGAGAACAGCCTCATCGGCACTGGCCTTGTTGGTGGAGTACTCAAAACACTGCAATACGCTACACAGGTCTCGCATGGAGGCCCACTTGTTGGTGCTGAAGGGGTGCTATTCCGCAGAGCGACTGACCCGTGCATGCTGCAGCTGAAACTCCACTATTGCCTGCTGCTGCTCGCACAGTCTCTCCAGCATGTGCAAGGCGGAGTTCCACCTTGTGAGCACGTCGCATATGAGGCGGTGAGCGGGAAGGCCGAAGTTCCACTGCAGTGCATACAGGCGAGCAGCAGCAGGATGAGAACGCCGAAAGTGCGCACAGACAGCCCGCACTTTATGCAGCAGCTCTGACACATCCGGGTAGTTTTTTTAGAAAATTCTGTACCACCAAATTCAGCACATGCGCCAGGCAAGGGATGTGCGTCAAACGGGCTTGGCCCAGAGCCGCTACGAGATTTGTCGCACACCACCAGGCTGGGCTTGAGGCTCAGTGGCAACAACCACTCATTGGACTGTTGTTCAATGCCCGTCCACAGCTCCTGCGCAGTGTGGGGTTTATCCCCCAAACATATCAGTTTTAAAACAGGGTGCTGTTGTTTCCCCCTGAATGTGCTGAAGTTGGTGGTGAAGGTGTTACGCTGAGCGGATGAGTAGGTGGTCGTAGAGGAGGAAGTGCAGTAGGAGGAGGAGGCAACAGGAGGCAAAGAGAAATGCCCTGCAATCCTCGTTGGTGGAAGGACATGCACCAAATGGCTAGCTGGCTCAGGCCCACCCGCCACTACATTTGCCCAGTGTGCAGTTAGCGAGATATAGTGTCCCTGCCCGTGCTTACTGGTCCAGGTATCAGTGGTTATGTGGACCTTGCCACAGATGGCGTTGCGCAGTGCACACTTGATCTTGTCCCCGACTTGTTTGTGCAGGGAAGGGATGGCTCGCCTGGAAAAGTAGTGATGGCTGGGAACCACGTACTGTGGGACAGGCACCACCATCAGGTTTTTGAAACTGTCCGTGTCCACCAAATGGAATGACAGCATTTCAAAGACCAGGAATTTTGAAATGCTGGCATTCAGGGCCAGGGATTGTGGGTGGGTAGGGGGGTACTTCCTCTTTCTCTCCAGTGTTCGGGAGATGGAGAGCTGTAAGCTTCCATGGGACCATGCTGTGGAAATGCTTGGGGGCGGTGGCGGACATGGTGGCGTTGCTGTCATATCTTCTGTTTGCTGGGTGGCAGGTGACACTGTCATGGTAGAGGTGGAGGAAGAGGCCGAGGCAGCAGCAGAAGAGGAAGCAGGAGGAGGCCAAGACCTTTCTTGGATTTTGAGGTAATTATTACAATGCAGCTTGTGCCTTGAATTTAGATTCCTGGTCATGCAGGTTGTGGTCAGGTTTAGAACATTTATGCCCCGGCTCAGGCTATCATTGCACAGCTTGCAAACCACTCGTGTCTTGTCGTCAGCACATTGTCTGAAGAACTGCCATGTGGGGGAATGCCTTTGAGCTGCCTTTGGTGTGCTAGGTCCCAGGGAGCTGTGGGTAGTAGCAGGCATACTGTTTAGAGGACGCTCGCTCCGCTTTTGCAACCTGCTTCCTCTTTTGCTGTGCTGGTGCCTCTGTGCGACCACCACCTCTTCCTCCAAATTGCACACCTCACTCGCATGACCCTCAGTCCATGTGGGGTCTAGGACCTCATCATTCTCCTCCCCATCATCTTCCACCCACCCTTCACCACTGCCCTCCTTGTCAGTCTGCACACTGAGGAAAGCTGCAGCAGTTGGCACCTGTGTTTCATCATCATCTAAGATGTGCTGCGCTGGTGTTTCCATGTCCTCATCCTGCAACAGAAGTGGCTGGGCATCGGTGCACTCAATGTCTTCCACTTCTGGGGCAATGATATGTGGATGGCCCACGGAAAGCACACCAGGAGAGTCATCAAAAAGCATAAGAGTCTCTTGCAGGACTTGGGGCTCAGACTGCTTGGCTAATTTACAAGCGGCTGAGGTGAAAGACAGATGGCCATGGGGTTCAGGTGCCAACTCTGAGCTTTCATCAAGGGACCGGGAGGGAGACAATGTGAAGGAACTGGAGGCATTGTCAGCCACCCAATCTACAATCGCCTGTACTTATTCTGGCCTCACCAATCATTGAGCGGCATTCGGGCCTACCATATACCAGTGAAGGTTCTGTTGACTACCTGAGGAAGGTGTTTCACTTGTGCGTGTAGCTGGCACACATCGACCATGTCCTCTCCTTCCAACAGGAGGTTCACCAACACCACCAACACCAGCAGCACCAGCATCACCAGCAGCACCATGACCACGTCCCTTATTTGATGCTCTCCTCATTGTGCCCGCAAATGTACTATGTAGCCCTATTTAAGTATTTATTAATACCAATTAATACCTTCTTTTTTTTTGGAAAACACCAACGTAGACGCACTTTTTATTTTGGTGCAAGAAATGCACCGCTCACACCAACAGCAGGAACCTCTCCCTTTAGAACTAGGAGATGATTTTTGAACAATATTCTTTCCCTTACAATAATCTGTCCCTTACAGCAACAGCTGGAACTTGGCCCTATAGGAGTAGGCGATGATTTTTGAACAATAATCTGTCCCTTACAGCAACAGCTGGAACCTGGCCCTATAGGAGTAGGCAATGATTTTTGAACAAGAATCTGTCCCTTACAGCAACAGCTGGAACCTGGCCCTATAGGAGTAGGCGATGATTTTTGAACAATAATCTGTCCCTTTCAGCAACAGCTGGAACCTGGCTCTATAGGAGTAGGCAATCATTTTTGAACAATAATCTGTCCCTTACATCAACAGCTGGAACCTCTCCCTTTAGAACTAGGAGATTATTATAGAACAATAATCTGTCACTTACAGCAACAGCTAGAACCTCTCCCTTTAGAACTAGGAAATGATTTTTGAACAATAATCTGTCCCTAACAGCTGGAACTTGGCCCTATAGGAGTAGGCAATGATTTTTGAACAATAATCTGTCCCTTACAGCAACAGCTGGTACCTCTCCCTTTAGAACTAGGAGATGATTATAGAACAAGAATCTGTCACTTACAGCAACAACTGGAACCTCTCCCTTTAAAACTAGGAGATGATTTTTGAACAATAATCTGTTCCTTACAGCAACAGCTGGAACCTGGCCCTATAGGAGTAGGCAATGATTTTTGAACAATAATCTGTCCCTTACAGCAACAGCTGGAACTTGGCCCTATAGGAGTAGGCGATGATTTTTGAACAATAATCTGTCCCTTACAGCAACAGCTAAACCTGGTCCTATAGGAGTAGGCGATGATTTTTGAGCAATAATCTGTCCCTTACAGCAACAGCTGGAACCTGACCCCTTAGAACTAGGAGATGATTTTAGAACAATAATCTGTCCCTCTAAGCAGTAGCGTCTACCTAGTGCAGTCAGATCGTTCTGTAATGCAGGGTGAGATCTGCAATCTGTCACCCAAAGCAGCAGTATGAGAAATCTCTAATTAGTCCAGAATCAGATCGTTGTGTAATGCAGGGTGAGATCTGCAATCTGTCCCTCAGAGCAGCAGTAGTAGTAATCACTAATTAGTCCAGAATCAGATCGTTCTGTAATGCTGGATGAGATGTTAAAATATCTGCAATTTGTCCCTCACAGCGCCGGCAGCTTCCTCTCCCTACACTAGTCATAGTCTCAGAGAGCATGTTACTGCAGCACTAAGTGACTCCAGCTTATAAAGAGGCTGGGTCACATGATGCACTGGCCATTCACAGCCATGCCATTAATAGGCATGGCTGTGATGGCTTCTAAGGGCAAAACAGTGAAACGCTTGTTGATTGGCTGCCCTGCAGCTATTCAACATGCGTGATCAACTACCAGAACCCAGAACCCGAACACGAACGTTTTTTGAAATGTCTGGGCTCGGGTCCGGGTCCCGGACGCCCCAAAGTTCGGTACGGAACCAAACTTTACAGTTCGGGTTCGCTCAACTCTAATTGTAAATACAGAGAGTATAGAATAAAATAGGTCAGTTGTGATACAGTGTACATGATACAGGCAGTCCCCTAGTTACAAACATCCGACTTACAAATGACTCCTACCTACAAACGGAGGTAGACAACAGGAAGTGAGAAGAAATCTACCCATATGAAGGAAAATTTACTGCTTTAAGAGTTATTATGGGAAAAAGGTGTCTCCATTGATGCTTTATCACCAAGGTTTGTTTACACAGCAACCCAAAATTTTCAAAATCCAATTATCATTGGAACAGGTAGTGAGATGAAATCTTCTGAACAGCAAAACAAACATTACAGGGGTGTTAACCTTTCCCTATGCTGTCGAAAAAGCTTAAAATGTTTTTTTTGGCTAAAGCTACACTTAAAAAATTTACCTGTTCCAACTTACAAACAAATTCAACTTAAGAAAAAACCTACAGACCCTATCTTGTTTGTAACCCGGGGTTTGCTTGTACATGGAAAAATATATTAATGTGCGAAGAAAAACACCAATGACTCAAAAATATACTATCGCCTCTGACTCTGTCAGAGATATAGGAATAGAAAAGGAACTTGTGTGATTCAGAACACAGCTTATTCTGTAAACATTTCCTGTCTGGTACATCACACTTTAAGACCAGAGCAGTAATCAGGAATGGGTCTGAAATGTGTTGAAGTGTGAGAATTTGTGACTACATATATGTCCTACTTATAAATCCCACTTTGTTCTGCTGGTAAACTGATTAAATGAAATCCCAATTGTGGTGCAGGAGAGCTTTTTAAAAGTATACATTCTGTAGGTTTCTTGATGTCTCAAAAAAACAGGAAGCCTCATGTAAAACTAATTGCATTACTGGTGCATTTCTCACGGCCATCAATCTGATTGGAACTGACCTTGTAATTTTTAATTTGATTGGAAATACAGAAATAATTTTAATGAACAAACAGATCCAAACACACATGGGGTCACCCTGTATTTGAGTTAAAAATAGTTATAAATGACTGCCTTGGAGTGACTCCTATTTGTTATAGTTTACCTATCAATACTGATGACAAGGAACCAAGCATGAACTCTACTGAGATCACATAAGAAGGCCTAAAATATCTCATATCCATCCCCATTTTTTAACAGATTTCAATATACACTATATTACCAAAAGTATTGGGACACCTGCCTTTACACGCACATGAACTTTAATGGCATCCCAGTCTAAGTCCGTAGGGTTCAATATTGAGTTGGCTCATCCTTTGCAGCTATAACAGCTTCAACTCTTCAAGGCTGTCCACAAGGTTTAGGAGTGTGTCTATGAGAATGTTTAACCATTCTTCAAGAAGCACATTTGTGAGGTCAGGCATTGATGTTGGACAAGAAGGCATGGCTCGCAGTCTATGCTCTAATTCATCCTAAAGGTGTTCTGTTGGGTTGAGGTCAGGATTCTGTGCAGGCCAGTCAAGATCCTCCACCCCAAACTCGCTCATCCTGTCATGTCTTTATGGACCTTGTTTTGTGCACTGGTCCAAATCATTTATTGGAGGGGGATTATGGTGTGGGGTTGTTTTTCAGGGGTTGGGCTTGGCCACTTAGTTCCAGTGAAGGGAACTCTTAAGGCATCAGCGTACCAAGACATTTTGGACAATTTCAAGCTCCCAACTTTGTGGGAACAGTTTGGGGATGGCCCCTTCATGTTCCAACATGACTGAGCACCAGTGCACAAAGTCTATAAAGACATGGATGAGCAAGTTTGAGGTGGAGGCACTTGACTGACCTCAACCAGATAGAGCACCTTTGTGATAAATTAGAGTGGAGACTGTGAGCCAGTACTTCTCGTCCACATCAGTGCCTGACCTTCTGGAAGAATGGTCAAACATTTCCATTGACACACTCCTAAACCTTGTGGACAGCCTTCCCAAAAAAAGTTGAAGCTGTTATAGCTGCAAAGGGTGGGCCAACTCAATATTGAACCCTACAGACGAAGACTGGGATGTCATTAACATTCATGTGCATGTAAAGGCAGATGTCCCAATGCTTTTGGTAATATAATATATATATATATATATATATATTGTATCCTTTCTCTTGAAACCTTTGCATGATGGTTAAGGATTGGGTTTCATAATCTTCATAATCTTCATCCGAGGTGCAATTCCTCCTTATTCTTGTGAATTGCCCTTTAGGAATGTTTTGTAACCATCTTGGATGGTGGCCACTACTGATTGGTAAATACCCGTTTCTGTCTGTTGGTTTAAAAAACGCTTTCGTCTCCAAATGGTCACCTTTCTTTATGATGGTTAGGTCTAGATAATTAACCCGTTCTTCACTCCAATGAAAGTCCAGAACTATATTCTGATTGTTGGAATTTAATTGTTGTGTATATTCCCTTAGTGTGGTCTCTGTTCCTGCCCATATAAAGAAGAGGTCATCAATAAATCTTTTGGAGAAGACTAGTTCCTTCCTATTCTGCCCGAAGATGGTTTTGTCCTCCCATTGGCTCATGAAGAGGTTTGCCAAACTAGGAGCAAATTTGGCTCCCATGGCCACACCCTGTTTTTGTATATAAAATTGATCACTGTACCAGAAGTAATCATGTGAGAGACAATACTCTAGCATCATTTTTAAGAATCTTTTTTGTGCTTCTGGCAGATTGTCTCTTCGGCTCAGTGCCCAGTTTAGGGCCAGTAGTGCATCTTCATGCTGGATGACTGTGTAGAGTGATGCTACATCTGCAGTCACCAAAAAAACAGTTTGGTCTATAGAGAAGCTAATAGGTTTGATTTGTTGTAACAGGTCCTTAGTGTCTTTTAGAAAGGCCTTTGTGTGGATTACACTTTCTTAGAGGAAGTGATCAAGGTATTCTCCCGTTCTGGCAGTTACTGAGTTTATGCCATTCACAATAGGTCTCGCCGGTGGTTGCACAGGGTCTTTATGTATTTTTGGTACTGTATAAATTGTTGGTATCCTGTTGAAACTTGGATATAAGTACCTTTTTTCTTTTTTTGTTATGATACCTTTCTGGTATCCATATTCCACCAGGCTCTCAAGTTCCTTCCTATATTCTGCCGTGGGATCTTTGGATAGTTTACAATTTGTATGATTGTCTGCGAGCATTTCTTCTAATTGTGAATGGTAGTAGTACTTATCCATTATTACCACTCCTCCTCCTTTGTCTGCCGGTCTAATTATTACCTCCTTCCTTTTTTCCAAAGCTTTTATTCCTTCTTCTATATATCTAGGGTTTACTTCTTTCCTTGGTTTGATCTTTTTTAAATCTTTTAGGATCAGGTTCTTAAAGACTTCTACGTAGTGGTTAGAGCTGTTCTGAGGGTTAAATAGTGATTTATTCCTTAGTCCACTGTTGACTCCCATAGTGGGGTTAGTTGGTTCACTCCACTTGTGGCCCTTAGTGCCCATTAGGTATTTTTTTATATTTATCTTTCGTATATATTTCTGTACGTCCATATAGATGTTAAATTTATTAATCGTTTTTTTAACTGCACTTTTAAGGCCTGCGTTTAGAATGTTTATTTCTTTCTGGTCTAGTTGGACTTTGGATAGGTTGTATATACCTTTTAGTCCCTGTCCCTTCTTTTTTTGCTGGATCCTCCTGCCTGCTCTGCATCCTCTTCTTCTCTCCACCTTGTCGGTGTATTGGGGATATACGGCTGTTCCCACTGTGGGGGTTTCCACCATCCCTGCATATTTTGATTCTCCGTGTATGGTGGTGGCCTGCCTCGATATGTTCTGTAGCCTCTTCCCCTCTGTCCTCCCCTTCTGCCTCGGCCTAAAAAAGAAGAAGTGATGGGTCTTGGTGTACCCGGAGGGCTTGCGTCTCTCCTAAGTGGTGCATATCTATTGTTTAGATATGGTCCTCTTGGTTGTCCCTGATTTCTTCCTTGTTGTTCAGGTGTTTGATCCCTTTGCCTTGAAATATTGGCAATTCTTCCCCCTCGTGTCGTTTGCACTCAATTTTTTAGGGTGGTGATTCTGACCTCTTTAATAGGGGTTCTGACCGTTGGTTCTTTCACAGGTTTATTCCCATAGTTCTTTGGCCATTGTGTGGGGTTAATTACCGACGTTTGTGTGTTTTGCCATAAATAAATTGAATTGCTCTTGAAATCATTCATATCTCTCCTAAATTTCTTTGCTTTCTTTTTCTGTGTTTCTTTATCCGTTTTGTCCAGTTTTTTCTTGATTTCTGTTTTGAAATTAATCATTTGTTGTGTTTTTTTTGATGGGTTCTAATTTTTCTTGTAATTCCTTGATTTTTGTTTCCAAAATTTTCATTTTCTTCCTTTTGAGAACAAGTTCTTGTAATTTGAGACCCACTCCGTTGAAAAACTGAAGCCATTCTTTGGTAGAATCATCATCTAGCGCATCTTGTGGTGATACCTCCCACCTCAGACTTCTCATCATTATTTCCTCTTTTAGGTACTGTTCAAATGTACTTATATCCCACCAAGTGCGAATCTGCTTGTCTAGGATATTTCCTAGGGTGGTGTGTATTGAATTATAGTCATCCTCCATTGTTTCATTATTATCCATTGTAAAAACTGTTTCCAAATTAATTTGGCGATTGTTAATAAAATTGATTGCTTCCATGGCTGCTTTGGGTTTGATCTCTATGGACCCTGATTATAACTATGTACTTCAGAGGTAATTGTGTGATTATCTCTGTACCCAGCGCTCCTAATTTTTATTATTATTGTTTACATGCGTTTTGATTTATTTTGTTTGAACTTGTTTTAGGTATTTTTAAATTCTTTGGCTGCTGCTATATGTAGATTTAAAACACTTTATACAGACTTTAACACGATGGGTACTTTTGTGCACTTTATACACCCCCTGTTAATGTTAGCGGCGCCTTATTATAATATATGAAATTGTTTAAAATTATCTGTTCACCTCTATGTGTCAGATATTATGCTCAATACAAATTGGTTTCTTATGACATATCATTGAATCCTTCAATATGATACATCATATGCTTTTGTTTTAAGATTTTCATCTAGCTGAAACCATTTGCATGTAAAATAAAGGTATACAATTTTACGCTATGGAGCTCTCCTTTGTCATTTGCATGCCACATGAAAAATAACCCGAAAGGAGATTGAATGTAGAAGCTGAACGGGAGGACAAAGAGAAAGATCAGAGGGGCAACCGGCTCACCCTTAAGGAGCAGGACAGCGCATAAAGACCGCAGCTCTGGTAAGTGGGGACCCATAGGGGAAACAACAAGGAACATAACAGCTGGGAAGAATTACATTATTTGTGGACTGGTTCTGAGTTTAACCCTTTGTAGATGGGAGCAACCAAGAGAAAAGGATAAAGTGACTTCTAATAATGAAATACTGGAGAAAGAAATGTTGAATCCCTGCAGCTTCTATAATATTATTTCTGACAAACGCTATTTTGATTTTATGTTTATGTTTAACGTGGTTTTATGTTGAAATGATGCAAATGGTTTCAGCTAGATGAAAATCTTAAAACAAAAGCATATGATGTATCATATTGAAGGATTCAATGATATGTCATAAGAAACCAATTTGTATTGGATATAATATCTGACACATAGAGGTGAACAGATAATTTTAAACAATTTCATATATTATAACAAGGTGCCGCTAACATTAACAGGGGGTGCACAAAAGTACCCATAGTGTTAAAGTCTATATAAAGTATAATATACAGTATATGTAAAGCACTGTGTGAAATTCATTTAAATATGCATGGTGAGGGGCATAAATATTGAAAAGGTCATAGACCAATACTCTTACTCCATTTCATTAGAGTGGAAACCTTCATTCTTATATTACTAGCATAACCACCAATCCACTCCATATATGTAATTCAATAGATATAATCACGAGTTCACAAACCTTGGCAGGTTAAGAATTAATGATGGTGTTAATCCATTCAGGAAGTTCATCAAGGTGAATACATGATTCAAATATTCTCTTTGTATAATTTAAAGTCATACTAAAGTCTTGTTTTTTTTGGTTTAAAAATAGCAAACATGTTATGCTTACCTCCTCTGTGCAGTGGTTTTGCACATAGCATTCCAGATCCTCCTTTTCTCGGGTCCCTCATTGGCACTCCTGGCCCCTCCCTCCTGCCGAGTGCCCCCACAGCAAGGAGCTTGCTATGGGGACACCCGAGCCGAGCTGCTGCTCTGTGTGTCCGTGCCTCCTCTCTCTCTTCATTGGCTCACTGACTTTGATTGACATCAGCGGGAGCCAATGGCACCCGCTGTGTGTCTCAACCAATCCGGAGGGAGAGTTCCGGACCGCCGAGTCTCTTGTGCAACATCGCTGGCTTGAGATGAGGCTCAGGTAAGTATTAAGGAGCTGAGGGGGGCTGCTGCACAGTGAAGGTTTTTTTTTTTTTTATCTTGGAATCGAATGCATTAAGATAAAAAAAACCTTCTGCATTTAGAACCACTGGAATCAGCAATATAGCTCATTATGACTTTGGTCATTGGTGAACCATTTATATACGGTGTAAAAAACAGGTAAATGTTCATATAAACTATGCATAAAACATTCACTGATCAATATGACTCAGTGTTAAAGTGCAAACAACATTTATATATCATGCAGCCAGGGGCATGTGCCATTTAAACTGGAGAGTTTCCACTGCTAAATAAGTATGGTAAAGTTCATAAACTGTAATGGTTAATGGTGGTAGTTCTAGTCCACTCAAAAATTCATAATGGTGGAAACATTAAATAGCAGTGGTCACTCAACCTGAAAGTACATGTAAGTATGGTGCAAGTGTGCAGTCTTCGGGAGCCTCCTGACAGCCACAATAGTATTATTATTATACAGGATTTATATAGCACCAACAGCTTGCGCAGCGCTTAACAAAATGAAGGCGAACATTACAGTTACAATACAATTTGGTACAAGAGGAATCAGAGGGCCTTGCTCGTTAGAGCTTACAATCTAAAGCCAGGTACACAAGATCAGATTATTTGACAAATTTTCATCCATTTTTTGTTGGATGTTAGTCTCAAATCGAATCTGAAGAGGTTACTAAACATCTGAAAATGCTCGTACGACAAAATGCAACATCAGAAGTGGCGTAATGAGTTAAATAGTTTTGTATGTGTTCTTTCGTTTCTGAGCATGCGTAGTCTTGCTCTAACAATTTTTTCCGGACCAAAACTGTACTAATTAAATGAAAATTGGACGTTGTGCTCAAAAACTACAAACATTTCCGAGCCTGCACATCAGATTTTGTCGCCTGAAAATCTGGAATCGTCTGTCGAAAGCACCATACTAACGATCAGAAAATCAGCAGGTCATTCGTCGGATGAAATTTTTCTTCAGATTTTCTGATCGTGTGTACGGGTCTTAAGGCTCCATGCACACTGGCTTAAAAAACGCTGCTTCTACAGGAGTTTTGTGTTCTGCCTGTAGAAGTTACTCAATGTTATCCTATGTGTCCATAGGCGTGCGCAGGGGATGCGCCAGGTGTGCCTGGGCACACCTTAATCACTATGTGCCATGCCAATTCCCTCTACTGCACAGGCTTCCCCCGTATCGCCCCTCCTTGCAATGCTGCTGCCTTCCCCCCCAGCTGCTGCGGGGGATTTTTCAGAAAGGAGAGTGGGGGAAGGGGCTAGCAAATATATCATCTTCCAGTGACTTCCTTTTCTAAATGAACACAGTGAACACACTCACTGTGTTCATTCATAACTAAAGCATAGTAAATTGTTTACTATGCTTCAGCTTGTGAATGAACATGAAGCCGGCACAGAGCACTTCCTATTCATTCACTGTCCCATGCACAGTGGCGGGACAAGGTCATCCAATGCCCAGGGCAAAGATGCCAAACTACACCCCCCCTTTCCTTAGGGTTTAGCAGTGATGTCACTGTCACTCCTGTCAGCTTTGTAACAAAAGCATCTGGCACAGGGCACCCCCAAAAAAGTGTCAAAATGGTCCGACATGTCCGCCGCAATATCGCAGTACCACTAAACATCACAGATCGCCGACATTACTAGTAAAAAACCCAGAAATTAATGCTCATCGTCCATAAACGCGGCAACTTTTGCGCAAACCAATCAATAAACGCCGATTATGATTTTTTTTTTTTACCAAAAATATGAGGAAGAATATAAATCGGCCGAAACCGATGGAAAAAATAAGTTTATATACATTTTTTTTGGATTTCTATTTTTTTCAAAATTGTCGCTCTTCTTTTGTTTATAGCGGCGATCAGAAATGACACAGAGGGGATCAAATACCACCAAAAAAAGCTCTATTTGTGGGAAAAAAGGACGCAAATTTTGTTTGGGTACAACATCGCACAACAGTGCACTTGTCAGTTAAAGTGACGCAGTGCCGAATTGCAAAAAGTGCTCTGGTCCTAAAGTGGGAAATGCTTCCGGGACTGAAGTGGTTAAAGAGAAGGGTTTTCAGGGATCGTCTAAAGATGGAAGATGGATAGATTAGGAGCAGCCGGCCAGATTGGGGTAGGGAGTTTCAAAGGAAGGGACAAGCTCTGGAGAAATCCTGGAGGCGAGCATGGGAGGAGGTGACAAGGGAGATAAAGAGCAGGAGGTCTTGGGAGGACCGAAGAGAGTGGCTTGGTTGATATTTTGAGATCAGGTTAGTGATGTAGCTGGGGCAGAGTTGTGGATGGCTTTGTAAATTATTGTTAGTACTTTGAATTTTATTTGTTTGGTGAGTGGAAACCAGTGGAAGGATTGGGAGAGAGGGGTGGAAGACACTGAATGGTTGGGAAGGTGGGTGAGTCTTGCAGCAGCATTCACTATGGATTGAAGGGGGGATAGTTTATGTAAAGGTAATCCACTGAGGAGGGAGTTGCTGCAGTCGGGGCAAGAGATAACCAGGGAGTGAATTAGAAGCTTGGTGGTGTCATTGGTTAAAAAGTGGCATATTCTAGAGATGTTGCTAGAGGTTTGATTTGGAAAGGGATTGGATGTGGGCCTGAAAGGACAGGTCAGAGTCCAGGGTTACCCCAAGCATCCTGGCGTGTGGGGATGGACTGATAGTTGTGCCATTGATCTTGACAGAGAAGTCAGGGGAAGAGGCATGTGGGGGAGGAAATATTATGAACTCGGTTCTAGATAGATTCAGTTTGAGAAATGGTGTGACATCCAGGCTGATATGTCTATTAGTAAATCAGTGATGCTTTAGGAGACTGATAGGGTGAGCTTAGGGGTAGAGAGATACATTTGGGTGTCATCAGCATAGAAATGGAAATGGTAGTGGAAGCCATGAGAGGCTATCAGCTGACCAGGGAGGACGTGTAGATCGAGAATAGTAGAGGTCCAAGGACAGAACATTGGGGGACCCCATCGGTAAGAGAAGTTGGAGAGGAGGAAATTGAGTTTTAAGTGACACTGAAGGTGCGGTGAGATAGGTAAGATTCAATTGTATCAAAGGCAGCAGAGAGGTCCAAGAGTAAGAGTACGGAATAGTGACCGTTGGTTTTAGCTGTTAGCAAGTCGTTTGTGAGTTTTAGGAGAGCAGTTTCTGTGGAGTGCTGTGGGTGAAATCCAGACTGAAGGGAATCAAGAAGGTTATTCTCAATGAGGTGGTCACTCAGTCGGTTGTAGACTAGAAGTTCAAGGAGTTTGGAGGCAAAAGGGAGTAAGGAGATGGGTCTTAAGTTGTTAAGATTGGTGGGGTCCAGTGATGCCTTTTTTTTGGTATGGGAGTGACTAGTGCATGTTTTAGAGGGTTGGGGAAGATATCAGTAGAGAGGGAGAAGTTGAAGATACGAGTTAAATAGTGTAGGATAGAGCCAGAGGGTGACCGTGGCATTTGAGAAGGAACAGGGGGCAGAAGGTTAGGTGGGCATTATAAAAAAGTTTAGTGACTTCCTCTATAGTATATGGGTTAAACAAGGGAAGTATTGATTGTGCAGAAGGACAAGGAGTGTATGGTGAGGGAGATGTCTGTACAGTGGAGATCTCATCACGAATTGTATCAGTCTTATGCTTGAAGTGATTAGCAATCTCCTGGGCAGTGAGTAAGTTAGTGGGTGGAGTGCATAGGTAGGCAAATATGAGGTCAAGGCAGTTGCCATCAGAGTGAGTAGAAGTGTGGGTCAAAAGGTTAGGCTCAGTAGTTTAGAAGTAGCGGAAGTGTTAAGGATGATTGTGGGAATTTCAGAAGAGAGAAAGTAGGGTAGCCAGGCAGAGAAGTCGTCAAGGAAACCTGATACCGGTCCAGGAGGCCGATAGATCACAGCAATTCTCAATGAAACTGGAGAAAATAGACAAATACAGTGAGCTTCAAATGAGGAGAGGGACAGAGAGGGGGATGGATGGAAGTGCTTTCAGGGTATAGGAGGATTCCAACACCACCTCCTTTCTGTCCACAAGGCCTGGGAGAGAGAGTCACCATGAAGGAGGTCACAATGTTGATCTACTGCGTACTTGGAATATATTACCAGGAACATCAGACAGCGACACGTATCCATCCACCACACCACACCTCCAGGAGGAATGGCAAACGGTGTCGCGCAAAAAAATGAATAAAAAGCTTACCACCCTCACACTTCCCCATGGCTCTTAAAGTACTCTCTCTCAATGTAAACGGGCTGAACCACCCCGTCAAGAGAGCCTCCATGTGGGCAGAAGCCTTGAAATTGCATGCTGACGTGCTGTGCATCCAAGAAACACCCTTTTTTGGACAGCAACCCGCCCAAATGCACACACAGCAACTTTCCACATATGTACCACGCCTCAGCTCAAAAAAAGCATGCTGGGGTTCTCATTGCCATCAGAGACACAGTCTCCTTTCAGATGAGGGAGGTTGTTGTGGACCAAGCTGGCAGATACTTAATACTTGTTGGATCCTTCAACAACAAAATACTTACTATAGTTAACCTATATGCACCAAATTCACACCAAATGAGATTTCTAAAAAGGTTACTCAAGAAAGTCAACAAGCACAAGGAAGGAGGCTTAATCCTCTGTGGAGACTACAATATTACAAGCGACTCCAAGATTGACTCATCAGCCAAGACGAACCGTCCTCCTCCCTCTTTACAAAACCTACTACATAGTGAAGAGGTGTATGATGTTTGGAGGTGTCAACACCCAACCAGGTGTTGTTGGAGGGAGTAGACTTTCCTCTGACACAGAGACTACCGTTACTCTTGGGGTCGTAC
>BLSH010557418.1:821313-831808 GCA_018402905.1 Glandirana rugosa | reverse complement strand
CCAAAGAGTTTTTTAAGGGAAAGAAATGGAATGTTATGCAATGGCCAAGTCAGTCACCTGACCTGAATCTGATTGAGCATGCATTTCACTTGCTGAAGACAAAACTGAAGGGAAAATGCCCCAAGAACAAGCAGGAACTGAAGATAGTTGCAGTAGAGGCCTGCCAGAGCATCACCAGGGATGAAACCCAGTGCCTGGTGATGTCTATGCGTTCCAGACTTCAGGCTGTAATTGACTGCAAAGGATTTGCAACCTAGTATTAAAAAGGGAAAGTTTGATTTATGATTGTTAATCTGTCCCATTGCTTTTGGTCCCTTAAAAAGTGGGAGGCACATATACAAACTGTTGTAATTCCTACACCGTTCACCTGATTTGGATGTAAATGCCCTCAAATTAAAATTGAAAGTCTGCAGTTAAAGCACATCTTGTTCGTATCATTTCAAATCCAATTGTGGTGGTGTATAGAGCCGAAAAGATTAGAATTGTGTCAATGTCCCAATATTTATGGACCTGACTGTATATAACACTCTTTCAGCCAGACTTCTCAGTAGGTTTATATTTGCACTGGAGTGTTCCTATAAAGGTAGTGGATGGTGATCGAGGGAACCACGTAGGTGAACGGTTATCGGTTGAGTAGTGTGTTGTAGCATGTGATTAATTTAAACGTTAGCACGGTTGAAGCAATTTTTGTGAGGAGTGATTTATGAGACTTTACTTGAAAGTGGGCTGCATGCAAGAGCACTGATTTGTGGCACATTTTTTCACATTAATGTTTGCATAATTGAGCTAGAGTGGGGATATCGTCACTCATAGCACTATAAGTTTTGTTTTTGGTTATATGTTTATGACACCTGAATGTGGTGAGAATACAATGAAGAGAGGAAATGGATAAAATCAAAACAAGACACATTGCCACGTTTGATATTGCTAGCATTATTGGACCCAGTTCAATGAAGGGTCTATGCATAAGCAAAAATGATGTAACAGACACAGCTGTACATGTATATTTGGACTTAGATGCACGTCACGGTTAAACCAAGTTATATATCGTTATCTTTTTTTTTTTTGGAGAAAGTGAAATTCCACTTCAATCATAGAGTGAGTCAAATATGTTTTTTTAATCAACTTTTAAAAGGTAAGGTCTTACTTCCCAAACAAAATAAAAACCAGAGGAACGGAGAACTGTCTTTCTCAGCAATGGCTGCCACTCACAGAAATTTGTGTCCTTCCAGTGAAGGACTCCAGCTTCTGCATGACACCTTCCTGGGACACCTGGCTTGTAGTTTCTCCAATGGCCCCTAGGGGTCAATCTGTTAAAGCTGCTAACATCTGCAAATAAAGTAGACCATGTGTTACCTCCAATAGTGTATCCTAGAAGATGTATTTTACTAAAATCATATGATTCAGATGTGGGGCTTGTACAAAAGGGTGAACTTTATTCAGGTATGCCTAGGGAAGAAGGATTTCAGAACATGGCCCAACCCTCACCAACTAAATACACCTACGTGCTCAAAAGAATTCCAAAAAATCAAATCCTTATTATTGCATAAGTGTTGAAAAACAATTTGCCCATCCATGATGGAACAAAAGATGCCTGGCAAGACCAGCTACTTCCTTTCCAGCCCCCGCGGCCCCATAATATCTTCCCTCGACAGTATAACCAAGGCTATAACCAGCCTAGGCCACATGCAACAACATATGGGCCCAGATCCTACAGACAAGCACCGCCCACTCCTCATTATTCGGTCACAACTCACAATCGATATTCACCTTTGTATGATAAAGAACCGCATTTTACATATAGGGATGAGAGATATGATGTTAACCAATCCCCCTATCGCTATAACACCAATTACCCTCCCCATCCTCCCCCTCCTCCCCCTCCTCCCCCTCCATCCTCATGGGTTTTTCCCTTGGCCAACCCCCGAAAAAGGGGTCTCGACACAAGAGAGGGAACAGAGGGGGGAGGAAACATAAGAGAGGAGAAAAGGGTACGTACTTAACCTCTTCGTCTGGTATTTTTAATTTGAGCAAGAGAACCCTCACTCAGGAAGAGACTAATATCCTTAATAAAGGGTTAAAGTTTGCCTTACCTAAGAAATTGAATAAGTTTGAAACATTTATTGATGTACAGAAATTCATCAGGAAAATCAATATCCAGAGTTACCTCATCACAAATCCAACTAGATCTACTCTTTATAATGAATCTTTGGTGCATTCAGGTCTCAGTAATCCTTCTACTTTCAATCCCCCGGGCCCCACAGCCCCTTCTATTAACGTATTTAGGGACCTGGTTTTATGGGATTTAGATGATATACCCGCTAAGAAATGTTATATCCCCACCTCCCTCAAACAGGGGGTGGAGAGTTTATGTAACAACACGGATCTTATCATTAGACCCGCCGATAAGGGTGGGGGAATAGTAATAATGGACAAGGGTGATTACATGTTAGAAATGAACAACATCCTTAACGATACTGTTACATACCAACCCTTAATGGCTAACCCCACCAACAAGTATAAAAGTGAACTAACCAAACTCATTAACAAGGGCTACAGAAGTGGAATTCTGAATAAGAAAGAGAAACTCTTTTTAATTCCTATGAGTCCCCGTATTCCAATAATTTATTTTTTACCAAAAATTCACAAAAACCTTGAACATCCACCTGGTCGCCCTATTATTAGTGGCATCGATTCAGTTACCTCGAGAATAGAAAAATACATTGACTTTTATTTACAACCCCATGTGGCCAAAATGCCCTCCTACCTGAGGGATACAAAAGACACCATTCAGAAATTGGAAAACATCCAGTTACAGGATGGCGACATTAGAGCCACAGCTGATGTATCCTCCTTATACACCTGCATCTCACATGATCTTGGCCTGGCTGCGGTTAAACACTATCTTATACAGGACGAGACTTTACCAGAGGCTCAAATTGAGTTAATTTTGAGTCTGGTAGTGTTTGCTACCAAACATAACTATTTCTGGTTTAATAATCAGTTCTTTTCACAGTGCAAAGGTGTAGCCATGGGGGCTAAATTTGCCCCCAGCTTGGCCAACTTATTTATGGCCAAGTGGGAGGAGGATGTCGTCTATTCTTTAGATAAACCAGAATTAATTTTTTGGGCCCGATATATCGACGACATTCTCCTCCTATGGCGGGGCGACCAGCGGTCGCTCGATTCCTTTTTTTCTACCCTAAATTGTAATGGCAGGAATATTGTCCTATCTTTGGAAAGTAGCAATACTAACATTCACTTTCTGGACTTAAATATTGATATTAGCACTGGTCAATTCATAACCACAACTTTTTTTAAACCAAGCGACAGGAATGGGTACATTTCTACGGACAGTTGTCACCATAAACCATGGCTAAAATCCATCCCCAAGAGTCAGTTTGTACGACTCAGAAGGAATTGTTCTGATATTAACAAACACATTTACTGAGCAGGCACATGTTCTGAAAAAACGATTCTTGGAGAAGGGGTATACAAGTGAGGAACTTGACAGAGAGATACAGACAGTCTCATGTATAGACCGAAGGGAACTTCTGAGGGACAAGCCAAAAATCCAAAAAAATTATGCCAAGTGGTCTTTTTTCACTGGGTGCTCTATCCAGCATAAACAAGTTAAAAAAATAATTAATAAACATTGGAGCATCTTACGTAATGATAGGATTTTGGGCCCCCTATTACCAGATAAGCCGCAGATTACCTATAGGGGAGTTCCCTCTTTAAGACACAGGTTGGCCCCAAATGTTGTGGATCCCCCTAAACAGATAACCTTCTTCCAGGACCTTAAAGGTTTCTACAAATGTCAGAAATGTAGAGTGTGCAGATTGAATAAATGTAAAAACAGGAGGATTTCTAGTTTTTCCTCCACAACCACTGGACGCAATTATAACGTCAGATGTTTCAGCACATGTGAGACTAAAAATGTTGTGTATTTATTGACCTGCCCGTGTAACAAGCAGTATGTGGGCAGAACCACTAGGGCTTTCAATGTCCGTGTCAATGAACACATAACAAATGTTATTAAGGGCAAAATGAACCACAGTGTTCCGAAACATTACCTTAAATTTCATGATCGTAATCCAGATGGCACCCTCTACCAGGTTATTGATAAATATGTACCCCCTTGGAGAGGGGGATGGATAAAAAGGGGGGTCTCACAACTTGAAACATCATGGATCTATTCCCTAAAGACTTTCCACCCATACGGAATGAATGTGGACTGGGATATAAATTCTTTCATAAACAAAGCCTAAATAGGGCAATTTTTAATACCATCCCAATTTGAGCTTTTATTGCGTAACATTTCTTAGCCCTTGTCTCTTTAGCACCACATTTTATTTGGATTAGCATACCATTATCATTACTATTTTTAGGCTTGGCATACCTTTTTTTACCATTTTTAGGATTCACGATTTATCTTAAATTTAACTAACATGGGGTTCCTTGTAATTTTATAATTTTATAATTTCTAGTCATTTTAATGTTGTGCATAGCATCTACTAATTTTTTGTTTAGTATGCAGTACAAGCACACATACCTTGACTGGAGCTCGTCTTATCATTGAATTTTAATATCCCACTGTGTTTTTTTTTTATTATATCTTATCCTCATTTCCATATACCTGGTTGAATTTATGTATTGTACAACGCATGTTCCGTTTTTATCAGAGATTTGGCGCACATGTCACTTTAAGGTATCCACTAACATCGGATCCCTTAGTTCCTTTGTACTAACTATATATACAATGATTTTTTCTCTCTGGTCCGGAATCAGACACAATGTAGCTACATTCTCACATCCCATATTGGTCATGAATACATTTTTATAGTTCTTATAACTGTATACACCTTCTTTTTAGACCCTGATTATCCTATAACCTTTGTCCTTTATAACCCTATTTTTTCGTCCTCGACACACTCTCTACATTCAATTTTACCACGGCACTTACACCTTTGTTCACCACTTCACTTTGTTTCTTTTAAACATTATTGTCACTGCCTTCACTCATCAGTGGCCATACACACACAATCTTTATTGTTACATCGCCGGCCTCTATACGCCCTCTGCATACACCTCTCGGTCAGGAGGGAATGACGCCTTCCGCGTCATTTCCGGCGGACGGGCCGGCATACGTATTTTGACTCATCACGTTCCCAGACTGTTTTGGGATAATTCTAATAAAGCAAGCACAACTCCTCGTTGAACTACGGGAAACATCACCTTCTGCTGTAATTGCTCCACCTTAGCTATATGCATACTAATCTAGCGGCTCTAGCCCTTACATATCATGAGTACTTCCGGTTCACGGTACCACCTTTTACGTATCATCACACCACAAAGTTTGTTTCACCAATATTGCACCTTCTTGTATTTTAATATAGACATTAAAAATCTAACGACTAATGTTCTTTTCTTTAATATATTAACCATCTGGTTAGCTCCCCCATGGTTTGGAGGCGTGGAACGCATGCCGTCGGCGCCATTGTTCAGGAGAAACCTGAACTTCCGTTTTGCAGCCCCCTAGAGGCGGGCCATTTGTGTACAACATTCAATATAAATAACAGGATTGTCAGGAGGGGGGAATACCCCAGATGACGGCTTGGTAGCCGAAATGCGTTGGGTTCCTTATCCCTCCTGTTATTTTACACAGAGCTCTATATACTATTGATTCCATGTGAGTATTTTTAATCCTTGGTTTGCAATAAATTCTTTTAAACAGTATCACACGATTGTGACATCTTCTCTTGTTTACATGTGTGGGGTGTCTATTGGACGAGCCCCTGGGACCGAGACGCAAGGATTTGGAGCCCCATTTCTGCCCCCCCCTTTTGGTTTGGAGGAAGTAAGGAGCCTCACTAGGATTTCCACCAGGATATAACAAATTGCGGGGCTGAGAAACCCTCTGCAGTGGAGTCATAAGGGACGGAAACTCCCCATCTGGATTGGATATCCTCCCCCCCTTTTCAACCTCGGGGGTCCATGAGAGAGAACCTGACCTGGATTTGATCCATTGCGCATTTACCACCGAAATCTGGTAAGCATACATCTATTACCTAAAATTGTGGATTTCCGTGGTTTCTGTCTATCCTGTGAAATAATTGATACATTTATAACAAGAAGAACGTTCATCCGTATAAACAAGTGGATGTCATTTTTTATACCTGCATTTGTTGGACTGTATTTCCATATATAGGCGCTGCATTCCTATTCCATATCCTTTCTTTAGGCATTGTAGCTCCTGAAATCACCACTACATGGAGACATTTTTTTCTTTTAAACGTCTGTTCCTGATATTTATGAATCACCTTTACAATAAATAATATCATGTATGGATGATAACTGGGATGCCTAAGCAACCTGTTCATTGGTATTTCATTCTAGATACAGTGCTATATACACCAGCTGAGGACAAATGGAGCTGCCACTACACAGAACAAGGGATTGATGATGAAGTGATTGCATATTTATTCTGAATCATTACAGTTCAGAAAATCAAAGATTCAAGAATATTGTAAGTGTTGCTGCATCTCATGATTTAAGTGATGTGCACAGTTGATTATTCAGATTATATCTCCAGTTGTCAGCTCTTGGAAAGTTAAAGGGACAGCACTGTGAATCTTAACTCATCTTTGAATTTACTGTGCCTCTGAGCTTGAACTGAACTTGGTATGAATGAACTGGAAAAATGCCTGTGCAGGTTGTTATTTTAGCAAAATAGGCAGATTAATTAGAATTTAAAAAGAATGCCAGAAAACAGTACACATGTCCAAAATGTTGTCCAGCATGTCAGCATTCCACAATATTGAATCAATAATCAAAAGAAAAAATATATAGAAACATATACATCAACCCTTTATTAAAGGGTTCCTGTGTCCCCTATGCGAACTGACCATGGTAATCATGGCTGCTGATCCATGATACTGTGGTCAGTTTACGTGCCTCCATCATCCCACTATGTTACAGTCTCTCCTCTCACTCCCTCCCTCCCTCCCTGCCTGTTCATAATGTGTGAGTGATTTCCAAACCTGCTCCTCCCCTCCTGCCGCTATTTTGTGTGGCTGTAATGTTAGTGAGTACCATTACTGCCAGCCCCTCTATTATAACAAAGTATAATACACAGTGGTTGATTTACTAAGACTGGAGAGAGCAAAGTCTGGTGCAGTTCTGCATAGAAACCAATCAGCTTCCAGGCTTTTTTTGTCAAAGCTTGATTGAACAAGGTGAAGTTAGAAGCTGGTTGGCTGCCATGGGCACTTCACCAGATTTTGCACTCTTTAGCTTTAGTAAATCAACCTCACAGTGTCAATTTTTTTTAAAAGGATGCTGCTAACTACTTTATTTCAGAGCGCCGCTGTGAGGTCAAATGATCTCCTGACGCTCTCCTCCCCAGATCTAAGGACTACAGTGGTAGAGGCTGAGCAGATGGCACAGAGGTCACATGACCTCCCGGCTGACATCAGATGGGAATCTCAGCCCCAGCATCATTAAAAAAAAAACAATGACTGTGTATTATACCTTGTAATAACAGAGGGGCTGGCAGTAATGGTACTAACTGACTTTACAACCACTTTAACCGCTTAACAACCGCCCTATAGTCAAATGATGGCTACAGGGTGGTTGCTTAATTCTGGGAGGACGTACAGTGACGTCCTCCCATGAACGCGCTTCCCGCGCGCCCCCTGGGGCACGCACACAGGAACATCCGTGACCGCTGGGCCCAAGGGACGAGGCGCATCACGGATCATGGTGAATGGCCGCTGTGAGTGGCCTTTTACCGCGTGATGGCTCCGTCATCATATGTAAACAAGCCTGCGCTTCCGCCGGCTTTTCTCTCCCCTCCGATCGGTGCATTGTGAGAGGAGAGGGTGGAGAGAGGACATGCTGCATCGCTGTGGGCGATGTGTAGTGCCCACAGTGCTGCTAAGTGACAGACTGCAACCTCCACCATCCATCCAGCCTCACCAATCACCCAGCCATCCTCACCCCATCCATCCTCACCCACCCAGCCATCCTCACCCCATCCATGCTCACCCACTCAGCCATCCTCACCCCATCCATGCTCAGCCACCCATCCTCACCCATCCGTCCATCCATCCATCCATGCTCACCCATCCAGCCATCCTCACCCAGCCATGCTCACCCATTAAGCCATGCATGCTCATCCACCCATCCATGCTCACCTAGCCATTCATCCATGCTCACCCAGCCATCCATCCATGCTCACCCAGCCATTCATCCATGCTCACCCACCCAGCCGTGCTCACCCAGCCATGCTTACCCATCCATCCATCCATGTTCACCCACCCAGCCGTGCTCACCCAGCCATCCATCCATGCTCACCCATCCATCCATCCATGCTCACCCAGCCATCCATGCTCACCCACCCAGCCATGCTCACAAACCCATCCATGCTCACCCACCCATCCGTGCTCAGTCCTCCCCATCCATGCTCATCCATACCCATCCGTGCTCAGTCATCCTCATCCATGCTATCCATCCTCATCCGTGTTCATTCATCCCCATCAGTGCTCATCCATCCCCATCCATGCTCAGTCACCCTCTTCCGTGCTCAGTCATCCCCATCCATGCTCATCCATCCTCATTCGTGCTCAGTCATTCCATCTGTGCTCATCCATCCCCATCCGTGCTCAGTCATCCCAATCCGCGCTCAGTCATCCCCATCCGTGCTCATCCATCCCCATCCACGGCTCATCCATCCCCATCCATGGCTCATTTGTGCCTCATTGATGCTCATCCATACCACATCAGTTCTCATCCGTGACACATCCATGCCACTACAGTGCCCATCCATGCCACTACAGTGCCCATCAGTGCCACTACAGTGCCCATACGTGCCACTACACTGCCCATCCATGCCACTACAGTGCCCATCCATGCGACTACGCTGCCCATCCGTGCCACTAGAGTGCCCATCCAAGCCACTGCACTGCCCATCCATGCCACTACAGTGCCTATCCATGCCACCACAGTGCCTAACAATAGTGTAAAAGATAGTCAAATTAGATTTGAAATGTATGCCCCTGGAACACCTGACGGTGCTCCCTCATGTTGGGTCTCTGTATGTGGCCAGGCTGTGTAAAAGTGTCACACATGTGGTATTGCCATTCTTCCATACTCGGGAGGAGTAGCAGAATATATTTTGCAGTGTAATTTTTGCTAGGTACATGCTGTGTGTTAGAAATAGTGTATAAATGGACAACTTTGTGTAAAAAAAAAAAAATGCATTTTCATTTTCTTTCCACATTTTCCAAAAACTTATGGAAAAAATGACATGTTCAAAAGACTCATTATGCCTCCTAGAATATACCTTGGGGTGTTTACTTTTCAAAATGGGGTCATTGTTAGGGCGTTTCCATTGTCCTGGTGCTTCAGGACCTTCAAAAGTGCAAGAGGTAGTCAAGAAATGAGATGTGTAATTTATGCTCCTAGAATGCTTGATGGTGCTCCCTGCATGTTGGGCCTCTGTATGTGGCCAGGCTGTGTAAAAGTCTCACACATGTGGTATTACCATACTCAGGAAGAGTAGTAGAATGTGTTTTGGGGTGTAATTTGTGGTATGCATATGCTGGGTGTGAGAAATAACCTGTTAACATATGACAATTCTGTGAAAAAAAAATCTTCATTTTGCAAAGAAATGTGGGAAAAAAATATAACTTCAAAAAATTCACCATGTCTCTTACTAAATACCTTGGAATGTCTACTTTCCAAAAGGGGTCATTTGTGGGGTATTTGTACTTTCCTGGCTTATTAGGGTCTCAAGAAATGAGATAGGTGGTCAGTACATCAGGTGTGATCAACATTCAGTGATTGACACCATAGCTTGTAGATAGAGTTGAGCGAACCCGGACTGTAAAGTTCGGGTCCGTACCGAACTTTGGGGTGTCCGGGACCCGGACCCGGACTTTTCAAAAAAAGTCTGGGTTCGGGTCCGGGGTTCTGGTAATTTTAATGAAAAATCTTAAAAATGCTGTAAAAAAGCCCAGGGAGGTCCTAGAGGTCTGCAAAAGGAAGGAAAATGGGGGTAAGGGTGGGACAAGTGCCCTACAAAGAAATGGGACAGGGAAATAACTTTAAATATTTTTAAAAAAATAAAAACATAAAAAATGCAAAAATGGAGATCATCTTCAAAATGGGTCTGAAAAGTATTAATTAACATTAGAGGCCATAGAACTGTTCTAAATTTCACTGTGTGTGTAAAACGTCTTGTCACTATACCCATGAGGGCCGAATAAATCTGAAAAAACTGTGTCAAACTTCTACTAAAATCTTGTCAAGATACCGGAGATTACAATTAATTATGAAAAGTCTGGGTAAAACTTCTACTAGAGGTAAAAACGTAAAAAATACAAAAATAAAAAAATTTTTATAAATTTCAATAAAGGGACAGGGTAAAGAAACATCCCGTGAACAGGGTGGGAATGGGGGTAAAAGGAAGGAAAACGTCTGGAGATCCTGG
>BLSH010557418.1:781585-800396 GCA_018402905.1 Glandirana rugosa | reverse complement strand
GGGGGGGGGGGGACATGCTCATTTACAGGCCCTTTTCTGGCCAGCCTACATGCCTATGCAGCGCACTCCCTTAAGGGATGCAGATTAATTGAATTCCCCCACTCCTGCACAGTTTGTCTCTGGAGTGCCTGTGAAAATTTTTGTTATTAATTGAGGGTTAATAATTTGGATAGGGATGGGAGGTTATGGGATGCCCACTTCTGCTTCAGCAAAACGTCAACAATTTCAGGGACATTCTTCCTATATACAGTCTCTATATATAGCTCTAACTTCCTCCTCCAGCACACACTTGCTTGTTCCAGCTATGTCACTCTGAGATGATTGAACTGTCTGTCTAGCAATGGCCCATTACAGGCAGGGACTCGCAGTCCCTATAAGTGTAAAACAGTGGTGTGACACAGCTTGTACTTATATATCACTTCTTCCCTGTGGTCACTGGTCCCAGCACCACCTCTTCAGGCACTGCCAACCCACCTGGCTGCAGATGCCCCTTTCACTGGCCCACCAGGCTAACTTCTCCACACCAGTCCCACCCGGCTGACTATCAGGAGATCTCCCAGGGAAGGTTGAAGACTTAAGCGCAACACTGTCTTCAGGGAGAACTGGCTACATGCGGCAGTCTCCCCCATTGTAAGTCCTTAGTACTGCTGACCTACTCACACTGTCCTCTACTTGCTCCCATGCCTCCAGGAAGGGCTTCCTCCATGTGTTCTGCCAGGATCCTTACAGCACTAAGACTAGGGAGTACCCCTGAGGGGCACTGACAGCCTCCACAGCACTATATCTCCATCTTCCACCTCACTGCTCCTGCTGGCATGGCTCATTTCTATTTATAAGGTAAACCCTGCCCCCTGCCAGCCCACTACTGGGGATTGGTTGAAGCCTCATAAATATTCTGAACAGCTTTGTGACCACTATGCACTTTAATCTGTACCTTGTGTCTGTGTCTGCAAGTCTGCTCCTGTTATTCTTGTGTAGCCCAGTCTGTATCCTGCACCAGTGACATTGTACAACCTGGACGTTGTCTGCAGTAAAACCTATCGTTACCCTCAGGTGCTCTGGTGAAGACAGGACGGCCTATTAGATTCTGTGTCTCTGTTCTCCTCATCACTGTATGGGCAGGCATTATAGTTGGAGTATTCTGCTTCTCCTAAGGCTAGTCACAGCTCTTTATGTCGGCTCTGTCTGCAATGCCATTGTCTAGCTCCAGTTGCTATATGCGGTTGCCGTTCTGCCCCCTAGTGGGAATGGACATCAGTACACAACACTGCTAAGATCAGCAGGTCATTTCCGTACTGTCTGAACATGTTCTTAGCCTAAAAATTAAAAAAGAATGCAACCATCACATCTAAGGATTGTAAGCTGCATATATGACATTTTGTTCATAAGTTTAGATATTCTTTAAGGGGTTACTTTGGAGAATAATTGAAGCCCATCTCTCAGTGGATCCCTTCCACTTCTCTCATGATGACAGCAGTGCTAAGGCTTCTCTTTTAGATGAGAGAACCCTGGTACTAGACAGCCAATTGGAAGTGTCCATGACACCCAGGAAGTGATGTTGTAAGGAAAATTGGAACAAAAGGAGACTAGTACGAGCATATGCACTCACAACCGGCACCACACTGCCAACACAAAGGAAATGCCAGATGTACAGTAATGAGCAAACATGTGCATGTGTGTGCTCATAGCAATTAGTGTACTTGCTTTGCACTGGGTTTGATGCCAAATGGCCTATATAAGCTGATGCATTACAGAGAAAAGTTGAATGGTCTTCAGCTTGTTCCTGCTCTTCTGAGACCTGATCGTCTCTTTCAACTTACCTGTGTATGACCTGAATTGCTCTCTACACTTTGCCTCTACCTCCAACCTTCACTTGCTACATGCTTGACTGCTTCTGACCCCAGCTTGCTTACTGGACTTGTCTCTAGAGTTGAACGGACACCTGGATGTTCGGGTTCGTCTGGTTCGGCCAAACTTCGTGGAAAAGTTCGGGTTCGGTACCGAACTTGACCCGAACTTGACCCCGGACCCTGAACCCCATTGAAGTCAATGGTGACCCGAACTTTTGGGCACAAAAATTGCTGTTAGAAAGTCCTGGAAAGGGCTAGAGGGCTGAAAAAGGAAGAAAAATGGGGGTAAGAGTAGGACAAGTGCCCTGCAAACAAATGTGGATAGGGAAATAACTTAAAATCATATAAAAAAAAATAAAAATGGGAGGAGGTGGATGTGGAGTAGGAGCCTAGAGGTTGACTAGGCCGTGACCGTGGCAGTGTAAGTGTAAGTGGCTGTGGAGGAGGAGGAGGAGGAGTTAGCCAACACTGTTATTCGTTTGTTTGTTTTTTTTTTCTAATTGGGGTAGCCCCCAAAATATTGAGACATATTAAAAAAAAAACAAGTATACCAATGGCTGTGTGAAGCCGGTCTAAATGTCTATTCTGCACAAGGTACAGACAAGTCTTGTGGGATCCATGCCTGGTTCATTTTAATAAACGTAGCTTGTTCACGTTGGCTGTGCACAGGCCGCTGCGCTTGTCTGTGATAACGCCCCCTGCTGTGATAAACACACGTTCAGACAATACACTGGCTGCAGGGCAGGCCAGCACCTCCAAGGCATAAAGGGCAAGCTCAGGCCATGTGCCCAATTTGGAGACCCAGAAGTTGAATGGGGCAGACCCATCAGTCAGTACGTGTAGGCGTGTGCACACATACTGTTCCACCATGTTGCTGAAATGCTGCCTCCTGTTAAGACGTTGCCTATCAGCTGGTGGTGCTGTTTGTTGTGGCGTGCTGCTGACAAAGCTTTTCCACATTTCGGCCATGCTAAACCTGCCTTCTGAGGTGCTGGTGGTGCCACAGCTGCGTTGGCGACCTCTTCCTCCTCCTCCTCCGCCTTCACCTTGTGCTTCCACTGAGCCCCCGGTGTCATTTGTGAATGCCCTCAGCAGTGCGTCTACCAGCGTGCGCTTGTAGTCGTGCATCTTTCGATCACGCTCCAGTGAGGGAATTAAGGATGGCACGTTGTCCTTGTAACGGAGATCCAGTAGGGTGGCCACCCAGTAATCGGCACAAGTTACAATGTGGGCAACTCAGCTGTTGTTTGAGCAGGCACTGCAGCATGTAGCCGCTCATGTTTTCCAGGCTGCCCAGAGGCAAAGACAAGCTGTCCTCTGTGGGAGGTGTATCATCTGTGTCCTCCGTATCCCCCCAGCCATGCTCCAGTGATGCCCATGAGCTGCGTTGGGTGCCACACTGCTGTGAACACAGTTTCTCCTCCTCCTCCTCATCATCTTCCTCGTCCTCCCCATCCTCCAGAACTGTGCCCTGGCTTGAAATTGTTTTACCTGGCCTATGCTAATTCAGGAACCCACCCTCCGAGCCACTTGTGAATGACTGGCCTGATAACCGTGGAAATGACCCCTCTTCCTCCTCCTCTTCCTCCTGTGCCACATCCTCTTCCATCATCGCCTGAAGTGTTCTTTCAAGGAGACATAGAAGTGGGAAGTAACACTGAGAACAGCGTCATCGGCACTGGCCATGTTGGTGGAGTACTCGAAACACCGCAATATGGTACACAGGTCTCACATGGAGGCCCAATCGTTGGTGGTGAAGTGGTGCTGTTCCACTGAGCGACTGACCCGTGCGTGCTGCAGCTGAAACTCCACTATTGCCTGCTGCTGCCCGCACAGTCTCTCCAGCATGTGCAAGGTGGAGTTCCACCTTGTGGGCACGTCGCATAGGAGGCGGTGAGCTGGAAGGCCGAAGTTCCGCTGCAGCACAGACAGGCAAGCAGCAGCAGGGTGAGAACGCCAAAAGCACGCACAGACGGCCCGCACTTTCTGCAGCAGCTCTGACATATCCGGGTAGTTTTTTTTTAAATTTCTGCACTTCCAGGCAAGGGATGTGCGTCAAACCGGCTAGGCCCAGAGCTGCTACAAGATTTCAACCATTATCGCACACCACTAGGCCGGGCTTGAGGCTCAGTGGCAACAACCACTCATCGGTCTGTTGTTCAATGCCCGTCCACAGTTGCTGCGCAGTGTGGGGTTTATCCCCCAAACATATCAGTTTTAAAACAGCCTGCTGTCGTTTCCCCCTGGATGTGCTGAAGTTGGTGGTGAAGGTGTTACACTGAGCGGATGAGGAGGTGGTAGAGGAGGAGGAGGAAGCGCAGTAGGAGGAGGAGGCAACAGGAGGCAAAGAGAAATGCCCTGCAATCCTAGGTGGTGGAAGGATATGCGCCAAACGGCTAGCCACCTCAGGCCCACCCGCCACTACATTTGCCCAGTGTGCAGTTAGCGAGATATAGCATCCCTGCCCATGCATACTGGTCCACGTATCAGTGGCCCTTGCCTCAGATGGCGTTGCGCAGTGCACACTTGATCTTGTCCCCGACTTGTTTGTGCAGGGAAGGGATGGCTCGCCTGGAAAAGTAGTGGCGGCTGGGAACCACATACTGTGGGACCGCCACCGCCATCAGGTTTTTAAAACTGTCCGTGTCCACCAGACGGAATGACAGCATTTCAAAGGCCAGGAATTTTGAAATGCTGGCATTCAGGGCCAGGGATTGCAGGTGGGTAGGGGGGTACTTCCTCTTTCTCTCCAGTGTTTGGGAGATGGAGAGCTGTAAGCTTCCATGGGACCGTGTGGAAATGCTTGGGGACGGTGGCGGACATGGTGGCGTTGCTGTCACATCATCTATTTGCTGGGTGGCAGGTGACACTGGCACTGTAGAGGTGGAGGAAGAGGCCGAGGCAACAGCAGAAGAGGAAGCAGGAGGAGGCAGAGACCTTTCTTGGATTTTGAGGTACTTATTCCACTGCAGCAAGTGCTTTGAATTTAGATGCCTAGTCATGCAGGTTGTGCTCAGGTTTAGAACATTTAGGCCTCGCTTCAGGCTCTCATTGCACAGCCTGCAAACCACTCGTGTCTTGTAGTCAGCACATTGTCTGAAGAATTGCAACGCCGGGGAAAGCCTTTGAGCTACCTTTGGTGTGCTAGGTCCCTGGGTGCGGTGGGTAGTAGCAGGCGTACTGTCTAGGGGACGCTCACTCCGCTTTTGCAACCTGCTTCCTCTTTTGCTGTGCTGGTGCCTCTGTGCCACCACCACCTCTTCCTCCAAACTGCACACGTCACTCGCACGACCCTCATTCCATGTGGGGTCTAGGACCTCATCATCCTCCTCCACATCATCTTCCACCCACCCTTCACCACTGCCCTCCTTGTAAGTCTTCAAAGTGTGGAAAGCTGCAGCAGTTGGCACCTTTGTTTCGTCATCATCAGAGACGTGCTGCGCTGGTGTTTCCATGTCCTCATCCTGCAACAGAAGTGGTTGGGCATCGGTGCACTCTATGTCTTCCACTTCTGGGGCAGGGCTATGTGGATGGCCCACGGAAAGCACACCAGGAGAATCATCAAAAAGCATAAGAGACTGTTGCATGACTTGGAGCTCAGACTGCTTGGCTGATTTACAAGGGGCTGAGGTGAAAGACAGATGGCCATGGGGTTCAGGTGCCAACTCTGAGCTTTCAGCAAGGGACCGGGTGGGAGACAATGTGAAGGAACTGGAGGCATTGTCAGCCACCCAATATACTATTGCCTGTACTTGTTCTGGCCTCAACATTCGTTGAGCGGCATTCGGGCCTACCATATAACGTTGAAGGTTCTGTCCGCTACTCTCACCTGAAGAAGGTGTTTCACTGGTGCGTGTAGCTGGCACAAATCGACCACGTCCTCTCCTTGCAACTGGAACTTCACCAACACCAGCAGCACCAGCAGCACCACGACCAACACCACGTCCCTTATTTGACGCTCTCCTCATTCTGGCTGCAAATGTACTATATAGCAAAAAAAAGAATAATAAATTCTTCTTTTTTTGGAAAACAATAACGCAGACGCACTTTTTATTTTTGTGCAAGAAATGCACTGCTCACACCAACAGCAGGAAACTCTCCCTACACCAGTATGATATGATTTTAGAACAATAATCTGTCCCTCATAGAACCAGCAGGAACCTCTCCCTCTAGCAGTATGTGATGATTTGAGAACAATAATCTGTCCCTTACAGAACCAGCAGGAACCTCTCCCTATAGAACTAGGAGATGATTTGAGAACAATAATCTGTCCCTTACAGCACCAGCAGGAACCTCTCCCTATGGAACTAGGAGATGATTTGAGAACAATAATCTGTCCCTTACAGCACCAGCAGGAACCTTTCCCTCTAGCAGTATGTGATGATCTGAGAACAATAATCTGTCCCTTACAGCACCAGCAGGAACCTCTCCCTATAGAACTAAGAGATGATTTGAGAACAATAACCTGTCCCTTACAGCACCAGCAGGAACCTCTCCCTATAGAACTAGGAGATGATTTGAGAACAATAATCTGTCCCTTGCAGCACCAGCAGGAACCTCTCCCTCTAGCAGTATGTGATGATTGAGAACAATAATCTGTCCCTTGCAGCACCAGCAGGAACCTTTCCCTCTAGCAGTATGTGATGATTTTAGAACAATAATCTGTCCCTCACAGCACCAGTAAACTGTACCTAATCCAGTATCAGATGGTTTTAGAACGCTAAGCTTTCCTTTTAACAGCACTGCCAGGAACCTTTCTGTAATACAGGATGAGATGATATTAGATCGGTAATCTATCTCTCACAGCGGTAGTAAACTCTACCTAGTCCAGTATCAGCTTGTTTTAGAACACTAAGCTTTCCCCCTCACAGCACCACCAGGAATCTGTCTGTAATGCAGGATGAGATCATATTAGATCGGCAATCTGTCCCTCACAGCGCCGTCAGCATGCTCTCCCTACACTAGCCTGAGACGATGTGACATGCGGCATACGTGACTCCAGCTCATATAGAGGCTGGGTCACATGATGCATTGGCCAATCACAGCCATGCCATTAGTAGGCATTGCTGTGATGGCTTCTAAGGGCAAACGAGTAAAACGCTTGTTGATTGGCTGCCCTGCAGCTATAGAAAAGGCGCACAAAATACCCGAATACCGAACCCGGACTTTTTTGCAAATGTCCGGGTTCGGGCAACGGACACCCGGTACAGACCCGAACTTTACAGTCCGGGTTCGCTCAACTCTACTTCTCTCACACTCCTGATTTTGTATCACACTACACTGCTATTACTGACCTCAGTTTGCTTCCTGGATCTTGCTTTGCCTACCAATTCTGTTACCTGTCTTCCCGGCTGCTACTAACCTCAGCTTGTTCCTCGGATTCTGTCAGATTTTCTGTCTTCTGTTTCTGTATCAAGGTGTTCTTGTGTCCAGGCCCTGCCCAGTGATCTTCAGCTTCCAGCTCCATTCACCTGGCTTCAGCACCATCCGGCCCAGTCTGCAAGCCTCAGCACTTGTGCCGCTCCATGCCCTTCACCTTTAAGAGTGTTGGGCAGGAGGTGCAAGAGGAGCCCCCTCAGCTTACAAATATCGACCAGGCCAGAAACGCTTAGTGCATTATCTATAAGATTTTATTAAAAGGTGAGAGATATAAATTATACTCACAAACCAAAGTTAATTGATATTGTATTATAAATACAGAAACCAGTTTGATCATAGGACCTAATGAATGATGTAAGGGTAGTACTATTCTGTGGAGGTGGCCAAAAAGTCCTTCCAACATATTTGCTCAGAGCTGTTCAAGCATTAAGTTCACCCTGGCCTTCCCAGCAACTCTCCGGCTCAAGGCACCTAATTGAGAACAATTGGCTTTTCAGAGCCCAACAGAAGCTGATCACACTTCCAGTGCTCACTAGACCCAATCTCCCATGATACAGCATTGTCGAAGGACCCTCAGCCATTGGACCAGAGAAGCCCAAGGAAAGACCCTCCAAAGCATTTTAAAACTGTGGGGGCCGACCACCTGAACTTCGCCCGCTGATGACTCAGTGATGTGTTCTCTACCTATGAGGGATTCTAATGTTCCCCCTGGCAGATGATTATAATCTGTTGTAAACACTTTCAATGTTACTATCCCAGTATTTTAAAGTTACTCTCTACAGTCCTATGTATTTACTATCCCTTCAGATCTCTTTTCATCCACATGGGTAGTCTCCACTACTAACTGCATTATAGTTGCTTTTAACGGGCCTGACTCCTGCCTTTGCTAGCCATCACTCGGGGTCCCTACAACACATTTGCATAGGGGCTTTATACCCGGGAGCTGCAATAGATGCAGTGACACCATGTGAAAGAAAGAGAAGTCTATTGTCGGTTTATTAGTCGGTTTAAGTTCTTTTATCCCCCCTACCCTTTACCTTTATGCTGCCCAGATACCCCTTATTAGTCATAAAATGGCTAGGCCTTTATGTACACTATAATGCCTACATGTCCCATAGGGAGCTAACACAGGTCAGTTTCTACCATACCTCCATAATCACCCACCCTCACCTCAAAACCTGCTCAAGCCATCTACTTACGCTGTCTCTATGAGAATTATATCATGGAATGTAGAAGGGCTCAGGTCCCCAAATAAATGCATGAAAGTCCTCCGCCACCTTAAAAGATTGAAAACTGACAGAGCACTGATCCAGGACGCCCATCTGGCCTCTCAGGACTTCCTATAAATTAAAAAGATGTGGGTAGGCACGGTCATAGGATCAGAGGCTAGAGGTCAAAAGGCGGGAGTCCTTATCCTGATCCATAAGAATCTCGCAAGGGAAATCCTCTCCATAGACACTGGCACTCGGGATCGTATAGTTACGGTACACATCCAATGGCGCTCCAAAGAGCTCAAGATCACAAATGTATATGCACCTAACGGGGAAACAATTTTTCGTGGATCTCTCTATGCACTTGTTGAAACACCCCCTTACACCACATATAGTGGGAGGCAACTTTAATTGTACCCTACATCCGGAGGACGACAGATCTTCCCCTAACACATAGTCCCCCCTTTCCAAACCCCGCACACCACAATTCAACTCTCATAGACAATGGACTCACTGCAGCTCACTGATTTATGGAGACTCCAACACCCCACAGATAGGGAATTCACTTTCTATTCTTCACCACATAAAGTACTTAGCAGGAATGACTACCTTCCTTGGCACTGAAAACTTAATACCCCAGGTGACAGACACTGCTATGCATGAAATGGCTATCTCTGATCACACCCCTATATCACTGACCCTCTGCGAACTCAACCCTCACCCCGACTGTCGTTTATGGCGCTTCCCTGCATTCCTTTCTAAAAATAAAGATTTCAACACTTACATATCAAAGGCATGGGAGGAATATATGCACACAAATAGCGGACACCAAGACAACCCACACTTGTTCTGGGAAGCGGTAAGATAATTTCATTTGCCGCCTCTTTTAAGAGACGTACCATGACCAAGTACCGAGAAGCCAGCTTTTAAGGTTAAAATTAGCTCAATGAGCACTGCCTTCCTCTAACACCCAAATCCAACGCAATGAATGGCAAGAAGCCAAGTGCAAATTTGATCATTGGGCGTATACCCTAGAACTATCTCAACGAGCCCAGACTGACGCCATCCATTACAAATTCGGCAACAAAACTGGCAAACTGCTAGCGAGACTCTGTAGAGGCCCCCACAAACCTACCCATATTACAACACTCAGAGACAAAATGGGAAATGTAAAAACCCAGCTACATAAAGTGGCCCAAACCATGCAAGACTTTTACTCCTCCCTCTATGATCCAGACCCTATAGACACCAATAAAGCACAAAACCTCCTAGAATTACTAGACTTACCAAAGGTCTCCCCAGCCCAACTACAGGCCCTAAACTCCCCTATCGCAAATACAGAACTATCAGACACCATCCAGCATCTATCCCCCAATAAAACTCCGGGACCTGATGGATTCACAGGAGAGTTTTACAAATCAGTGCAGGATATGCTCTGCCCAACCTTTCTCAAGGTATTCAATGTTATATGGACAGGAGGCCCTTATCTACCCACCAGCAACCAGGCTATAGTTAAACTTCTGGAAAAAAAGGGCAAAGATCCAATACAATAGGGCTCTTACCGTCTTATATCCCTCCTAAACTTAGACACGAAAATTCTCTCCAAAATAGTGGCATCTAGATTAGCTGAAATCATCCCCTCACCAATTCCCCCTGCACAATCTGGCTTTGTCAAGGGCAGAACGGCCTCCCTCAATATGTGCAAGGTGATGACGGTACTGGACTGCTCTAAAAACCATCCAAAGGAACATGTAGCCATCATCACCTTGGATGCAGAAAAGGCTTTTAACAATGTCAGTTTTGAGTGGCTCTCCTTAGTTCTAGCAAAATTTGAATTTAGCGGTCCTTTCACCCACCTCATTCACCAAATGTATGCCTCTCCTACCGCCAAACTGGTAGTAGCTGGGATTCTTAGTACAGAATTCCACCTGTTCTGCATACAAATGTATGCCTCTCCTACCGCCAAACTGGTAGTATCTGGGATTCTTAGTACAGAATTCCGCCTGTACAAGGGGGCAAGACAGGGTTGCCCCCTGCCCCCCCTTTTGTTCAGTTTAGCCCTTGAACCCCTCTCCAGGCAACTACTCTATAAGGCCCCTCTGCATGGTGTGCGCATTCAGAGACAGGGAGCTCCGCACCGCTCTGTTCGCTAATGATGTGCTCATCTTTACGGCAGACCCGGCCGCTGACACGGTCACCATCAAAGAGGTATTCATTGACTTTAAATTCTACTCAGGCCTACGTATAAATTATGCCAAAAGTAAAATTCTCCCTCTGGGCCCTTCAAAAAACCTCCCCTGGGCAAACAAGTCTCCCTTCTCCCTAGCCAAGTCTCACATAACATATCTGGACATTAAGATAGGCAGTATCACATCTTCTCTTTACTCTCTCAACTACCCTCCCCTAATAGAAAAGATTTCTCAGGAGCTCAATAGATGGATGGACCTACCCCTTTCGCATTTGGGGAGATTGTCATCTTTTTAAGATGGTTAGCTTTGCCAGATTACTGTACCCAATGCAAACTGTTCCCTTGTTATTGAAACATAAAGATGTGCAGACCCTTAACCGCTCTATATCCAAATTTATCTGGCAAAAAAAGAGACCTTGCATCGCCCTGGCAAAGCTCTACTCTCCCAGAAGTGAAAGAGGCAAATCTCCCCAATGTAAGTTTGTACAATCTAGCCTGTTTATTGCGCATAAATCTGGGCTGGATAGCTAAATCCTCCCGATACTCCACTCACAACCTAGAAACGAATATGGTTCTCCCCTACTCATTGCTGGCCTTACTCCACACCAAATGGAAATGAATGCCTCTTGAGTAGAGTTGAGCGAACCCGGACTGTAAAGTTCGGGTCCGTACCGAACTTTGGGGTGTTATTCACGGTTTCATTTAAAGTGACACACAGACTTTAAATAATTTTGCAGAACAGATGTGCAGTTATTCACGGTTTCATTTAAAGTGACACACAGACTTTAAATAATTTAGCAGAACAGATGTGCAGTTACTCACGGTTTCATTTAAAGTGACACACAGACTTTAAATAATTTTGCAGAACAGATGTGCAGTTATTCACAGTTTCATTTAAAGTGACACACAGACTTTAAATAATTTTGCAGAACAGATGTGCACTTATTCCCGGTTTCATTTAAAGTGACACACACATTTTGCAGAACAGTGATATGGGTTCTCCCGGCTTATTTATACTTTTTTGACACAGTTTGAAGATGATTTTAGAACAGTTCTATGGCCTCTACCGTTAATTAATACTTTTCAGACCCATTTTGAAGATGATCTCCATTTTTGCATTTTTTATGTTTTTATTTTTTTTAAAAATATTTAAAGTTATTTCCCTGTCCCCATTTCTTTGTAGGTCACTTGTCCCACCCTTACCCCCATTTCCTTCCTTTTGCAGACCTCTAGGACCTTCCAGGACTATTTTACAGCCTTTTTTGTGCCTAAAAGTCAGTGTCCCCATTGATTTCAATGGGGTTCGGGGTCCGGGACAAAGTTCGGGTTCTGTCCGGACCCGAACCCGGACTTTGTCCCGAAGTTCGGCCGAACCAGCAGAACCCGGACTTCTAGAAGTTCGTTCATCTCTACTCTTGAGCTCCAACAAAACCTGATCCCAAGAAACACGGTCATAGCATGGAGAGAAACTCATAAACTCCTAAAACAACCTTCATATTTTTGAAAACATGTGAATCACAGTCTTTCCAGCTTCGCTTCGCTATACGGCACAAAATAGGGTCACCCCATACCTTTGAAAATGAAAATGTACTCCCTACCTGCATCGCATATTTTCCACTATGCACAATGTCTCAGCTTTCTGCAAGCCACCTTCAAGGACAGCACTAAAAAGCTTGAAACTTCCATCATAGATAAACTACTGCACAAAGGGTCTTATTCCATATCGGACATTTACAAACCACTAATACAAGCTACAACAATTTCTCCAATAACCATTGCAGCATCGAAGTGGGCCAAGGACTTCCCCATTGAGGATTTGGCGGAAAAATTAGCTAAAGGATACAACCTGGTGCTACACCTCACCACAAGTGAAACGTGGAAAGAAACACAACTAAAACTACTTCATCGAGCCTTCATCCCATTCATCAAGGAATTGGGGAATGCCGCTTTGATAAACTTTAGCAGAGCAATATATATATTCCCTAAGTGGCGGGAAGAAAGAGAAGTAGATGTAGTCTAGTGTCACTTGCTTGACAGTTCAATTTGTCTTCAGCTAGCTCTCTGTAGTTTTAGTTGTATACAAGTATATATATAGTTGGGTGATGGAACAATGCTAATCCAAGGAAATGAAGTATGATCAGAAACAGCACTCTTTCAGTAGGGAAACAGTAGAAGCTTCACAGTGATCATTGACTTGCAAAGTTAACTTTGTGGAACTACAAGTAGCAGCAAGCTAATGCACAGTATGGATGTCTGTGTATAGTGTCCATACTCAAAGTGTGTGATTAGACCTCTTTTTGTATCAAAGATGTCAGACAGCAGATAGAAAGACACAATGCTGTCTATACACAGTGTCTGTTAGGATGGATTTTCACCCACTCACCACACAGGAACAGAAGATGTAGATGCTGTAGACAAAGGTGATGAGGATGAAGATGATGATGATCCCTCTGGTCTATGGCTTCTGGAATGGTCTCTGGCCTCCACCACCTCACTCCAGTGTATGGAACAGGAACAGACCCAACTGTTGTAGGGCAGGATACTCAGGCTGTTTGCTGATGTTCTTCAGGGTATCTGGTTTGGTGAGTCTGTAGAAACAGGCCACGACCCCCCGCTTCCAGCAACAGATTCCCTGCATACAGATCCACTCCAGTCAAGGGCCAAAGCCTCTATTCTTATAGTCTCTCCCATGATGCTCCTCTTTCCATCAGCCTGCTGGTAGCTGTAGTTTCCCCCCAGTGCAGCTAGGGGGCAAATCCTTGCAAGTAAACTACATATCCCAAGATGCATTGCTCTCTCATCATTATCAGAGTCACAAATCAGCCAAACTGGAACACTAGGGGAAACAGCTGCATAATGCTTAATAACAGGAAATGTCTTCTGGTTGCCGGGGATGTGAATACCCAGCTCCTGGCTACATTCTCTCCCCACTAAAAGTCTTTGGTCCCCAAAGATGTAGGGATTCTCAGCTACCGCTGAGGAAAAATATGATTAGTCAACTGTAACCAGTATTCAAATTCAATAAATATTGGCAAACATCTGGATTCTGTGTAAACCACTTATATACATTCTCAGTTAACTCCAAGTCATTTTTCTGACAGGCCAGGGCAATAGCTGTGTCCCACCCAGTAGTGTCAGAGGCCACATTAAGATCACATTTTGTCCAACTGATGGCAACAGGGTCAGGCATAGAATCTGGCCTTTGAATAGTGGAGCTCAATCCGTCAGAGTTCTCCCCCAACGTGTTATAGGTAAGTCTTCTAGGGGAGTGGTTGTTTCTTCTTAACTGGACAGGAGAACTTGATTCCGGTTCTGGTGCAGAACTTGTTTCACGACTACTTGAAGGGGTAAAGCCTTTTTGAAGACTCACCTCAGTAGCAGAATTTTTATCTGGACATGTTGCAGGAGTGAATCCCCTCTCCGAGCTGGTCAATGATGTAATTCTCCCCTCTGGACTTTCCACAGGAGTAATGTTCCTTCCAGGGCTTGTTACAGGAGTAGGGCTCTTTCCAGGGTTTGTTATAGGAATCAAATCTTGAGTTTCTGTCAATGCAGTTGGGCTCAGAGTAGAGGACCCTGGCTTGAGGATGGTGAAATCAATTTCATTAATGGTATCAGAGTTCAGTCTCTTTCTCTCATCCACCTCCTCTTCCAAGAATGATATTTCCTTTTCAGAGCGACTGACAGATCTCAATGCAGGTAGATATTTATCGGTGAAACTATTCAGATCCCCTTGTTCAAAGCTTGGGACTGGCTGGGTATTTCCATTTGAAGGAACATCTTTCCTCCTAATTGATGATGGAGCATTCCTTCTTGGACCAAATGATTTTTGTGGTCTCCGCTCTTCTCTCATTGGTGTTTGTCTTCTGAACCAGGGCCCGACTTCTGTTTCAGGGATAACAACTGTGGCCCACAACCAAGAGGGTACTATCTCCTCATCCTTACTTTCATCTTGAACTGGCATTACAGGTCGAGCAAGAAGTTTCTGGGAGATCGAGTCCTGGGGCGACTTGGATCCAAAGGAGATGTAGGGGAACAAGGAGACACTTGGACTGCATCTGATAAAGGGAGTAGATGATCACGATGCCACATCTTGAGAGGTCCTGACGTCCCTTCTGGTTTGATTTGGTAAACTTTTAATCCTGGAAGCTGTTAACAAATGATATAAGGTTGGGGCCTCCAGCGGTCAGCCAATTTGTGCTTGCCCGGCACACCTAACTTCTTCAATAGCACTCTATCTCCCGGGTGGAGATCTTGCACTTTCACCTTGAGATCGAAATTCTTTTTGTTTCTTGATTCCCGGGTAGTAGCATGCTGTCACGGTCCTGGTGGTGGGTCTGTCTTATGCAGGGAACAACCGCTCTTACACACCCGATTCTGGGACCCCTGGTAGTATAGACAGGAAGTCCCGGAGTGCAGGATGGCATGAGGGCTGGATGGTCACTGGTGGTGATGTGAAGCTCCAGGTAGATGTGCAGGCAGATGGATGGTCGTGCAGGCTGGGTCAGCAACTGGATGGCAAATGAGGCACAAAAGGGTGAGGCAAAGAGTGGTCAAAGTCCAAGCAGGGTTCATTAACAGACTGGCGGCAAGGTACAGAGGGGTCAGGCAAACTGATGGTCGTGGATAATCTGGGTCGGTGCAGGCAGAAAGTTAGCAGGTCAGGTCAAGCCAGGTCGGATCAAGGAAGCAGTAACAACACAGGAACAGGTCTCAGGGAACAGAGCTGAAGCTCACAGGTACTCAGATGCTGTAGAACGGACAGCACTTGCTGACAGGTGCAGGAAGCCTAAAAAGCATTGTTTGGCGCCGTTTCTCAAAACGGCAAAAAGTGCAGAAAATGGCCAGGTTACTTCAGGCACAGAAATATGGCCAGTCTTTTCCTAACACATGCTGCATAGCCTTCTCATAGACTTGCTTCAGGTTCTTCCACAACCTGTCCACATAACCCTTATGGGAAATCAAAAAGGTATCATCAGCAAATGTTCTGAAAACCAGATCAATCAGAAGACTAGCTTCTCTTCCAAACATAAGCCGATATGATGAGTACCCAATTGCATCACTCACAGTACTATTGTAAGCGTGTACCATAGTGGCAATATGGTTTCCCCAGTGTTGTTTCTTTTCAGTGGGTAAGGTTCCTAACATATTCAGCAAGGTCCTATTGAACCTTTCAGGCTTGGGATCCCCTTGTGGATGATAGGGTGTAGTTTAAAACTTTTTTATGCCCAACAATTTGCATAACTGATGTATGAGCTGGCTCTCAAAATCTCTTCCTTGGACAGAATGGATTTGGACAGGCAACCCATAATGAACAAAGAATTTCTCCACAAGTACCTTTGCCACATTCGTTGCTTGTTGATCTTTAGTTGGGTAAGCCTGAGCATATCGGGTAAAATGATAATTCATCACCAAGATATTGCCTCTTCCATCTGTATCTGGTTCCAGGCACAGGAAGTCAATGCATACCAACTCCATGGGCCCCTGGCTTTGCAAATGCCGCATGGGAGCGGCTCAGACTGGGAGAGTTTTTCTCTGAATACATGGCAGGCAGGAACGACAATAGCTCTCTATCTCCCTTCTCATAACTGACCAATAGAACCTATCTCTGACTAAGCGAAAGGTTTTTTCTATGCCCAGATGTCCGTGTTCATCATGCAGAGACACCAGTACTGATATACAAAGTTTTTTTTCTGGGAGGAATAGCTGCCAGGTTTCCTCAAACTCTTCCCTGGAGTCTCTCCTGTATAGCAGACCATCCCTCAGCTGTAACCGACTCCATTCTCGATGCAATATCTTAGCATTGACTACCGAACTTTTAAACAGCAATGCTGAGTCTTGTTGGGCCAAAGCTTCAAGGGCTACATGGCATAGAGGATCCTGCTCTTGATCAGTTTTAATTACCTTCTTGGTTAATTGAGGAAGACCCTCACTTCTTACTTGAGTTAATCCACAATAAGGCAGAGGTACTCCGGCACAAAGAACTCCTATAGACTCGGCTTCTACAGACCCTCTCAGGCATTGGACCAGACCTTTGCATAGAGCTTGCACGAAGGTCCATTCCTGCAACTCCTATGGGATAGTGCATCATCTCTGTTTCCACTTCCAGGTCGGTGTTTCAGACTAAACTGAAATCCAGCTAATGTGGCTAACCACCGATGCCCAGTAGAATCCAGCCTTGCAGAAGTCAGCAGGTAGGTTAATGGATTATTGTCTGTCTTCACTACAAGCTTGGCCCCATACAAATAGTCCTTCAATTTGTCGACAACTGCCCACTTTGAGGCCAGGAACTCTAATTTGTGTGCCGATTAACTCTTCTCAGAGGGAATAAGGCTTTGACTCACATAAGTCACTGGCCTGAGCCTACCATCTTGTTCCTGATAAAGGACTCCTCCCAACCCATCTCTGTTGCATCCACATGAAGCTCATAGGGTTTGGATGCATCAAACAAAACAAGGAGAGGCGCCTCTAAGTGCAATCATTAAAAACAATTTATTAGCTCAATTGCTAAAAACACTCACAAGAGTAAGATGAAATAAAGCACAGGATTATGTGGTGTCCAGTAGGCAGAGAATGTAAGACGTCCATATGATAGAGCCGTCAGGCCGATGATGGTGTTCCAAAGCTAGGCATGCACAGGATGTCATTTGCCTGGACCGGATCAGTGCTGCTATCCAAGCCTCGTTTTGAGATACCGGCTGGCTCATCCATCTCTCAGCCTAGCTTTGGAACACCATCATTGGCTTGACGGCTCTATCATATGGACGTCCTACATTCTCTGCCTACTGGACACCACATAATCCTGTGCCTTATTTCATCTTACTCTTGTCAGTGTTTTTAGCCATTGAACTAATAAATTGTTTTTAATAATTGCACTTAGAAGCGCCTCTCCTTGTTTTGTTTCCTACAGTTCCTTGGAGCTCGGTTTGTCTCCCTCTGGTGGCTGCCTGAAGTGTTTTTCCTGGACTCTAATAAGACTTTATCATTTATCCAGTTTCATTTACTTTTATGATTATGATATGTTTGTTTACTGACTAACATAGTTCTATCAAGGGTTATATATTCACCTATATGTGTCTATTGAAACTTTTTGTTCAGTGTGTATTGTACTCAGCACATATACTATATCCCTTTTCCCTCCCCCCCCTTCCCTTTTTTTCATGAATATCCTGGCATGGTATTTGGGGTAGCGCGCATCCACTTGTCTTTTGATGCATCAGTATATGCTAAGACGAGGCTTTAGTGAGGCTTTTCTTCTTCTTTCTTCTGCTTATAAGCTTTTTCACATGAATGAGTCCACTGTTCTTTGATGAATTCTCTCTTTCCTCTCCTGCCCAACTTCTTTTCATTCATCTTCCCTTCTTCTTCCCCCAAAGTCACCTGGCAATCTTGGCAAAGTTGGCCACAAACCTTCAGTAATATGAACAAAATCCCAGAAAGGAACTCAATTCCACCACAGACTCGGGTCTAGTCCATGCAGTGACTGCCTCCAACTTCTTTGGGTCAGTAGCCATCCCTTTGGCTGAATCCACATGTCCCAAATAGGGAACCGAAGTACAATAGAACTGACACTTCTCCAGGGATTGTTTAAGCCCTTCTTCATGTAACCTCTCAAACACCTTCTCCAGTCATGCCTCATGTTCCTCTAGTGTTCTTCCTAACACTATGATGTCATCCAGATACACCAGGACTTCAATCAAGTTCATATCCCCCACAGTTCTTTCCATCAACCTTTGGAAGGTGGCCGGTGCCCCGGACAGTCCCTGTGGCATCCGATTGAATTCAAAGAAGCCAAGTGGACAGATAAAAGTAGTCTTCTCTTTGTCTTCTGCATGCATTGGTATCCACTCCTCAGCACACTAAACCACTTAGCCCCCGCAAGACACTGAAGGGCGTCCTCAATCTATGGGGTGGTATATTGATCCAGAACAGTTTGTCGATTAAGAGTTTGATAGTCTATACATGTCACTCTGCCCCCATGTCACTCTGCCCCTCCTGTCACTCTGCCTGCCCCCATTTCCTTCTGCCCCCTCCTGTCACTCTGCCTGCCCCCCATGTCACTCTGCCCCTCCTGTCACTCTGCCTGCCCCCCATGTCACTCTGCCCCATCCTGTCATTTTGCCTATCCCCATGTCACCCTGCCCCCTCCTGTGACTCTGCCTGCCCCCATGTCTGTCCTACCC
>BLSH010557418.1:719409-743458 GCA_018402905.1 Glandirana rugosa | reverse complement strand
ACAAAAATCTTACTATTTGAGAAGGAGTCTCGTGGTTGTCCTTGGACCGGGATTACGTCATCATCAACAAAAATCTTGCTATTGGAGAGGGAGTCTCGTGGTTGTCTACTACTGCATTAGGGCCAGGTTCCTGTTGGTGCTCTGAGGAAGAGTTTATCATTCTAAAAACAACTACTACTGCATTATGGCCAGGTTCCTGTTGGTGCTCTGAGGGAGAGATTATTGTTCTAAAAACAACCACTACTGCATTAGGGCCAGGTTCCTGTTGGTACTCTGAGGGAGAGTTTATCATTATAAAAACAACTACTACTGTATTAGGGCCAGGTTCCTGTTCGTGCTCTGAGGGAGAGATTATCGTTCTAAAAACAACTACTACTGCATTAGGGCCAGGTTCCTGTTCGTGCTCTGAGGGAGAGTTTATTGTTCTAAAAACAACTACTACTGCATTAGGTCCAGGTTCCTGTTGGTTCTCTGAGGGAGAGTTTATCATTCTAAAAACAACTACTACTGCATTAGGGCCAGGTTCCTGTTGGTTCTCTGAGGGCGAGTTTATTGTTCTAAAAACAACTACTACTGCATTAGGGCCAGGTTCCTGTTGGTGCTCTGAGGGAGATTTTATCGTTCTAAAAACAACTACTACTGCATTAGGGCCAGGTTTCTGTTGGTGCTTTGAGGGAGAGTTTATCGTTCTAAAAACAACTACTACTGCATTAGGGCCAGGTTCCTGTTGGTGCTTTGAGGGAAAGTTTATTGTTCTAAAAACAACTACTACTGCATTAGGGCCAGGTTTCTGTTGGTGCTCTGAGGGAGAGTTTATCATTATAAAGCCATCTCCTACTGCATTAGGGAGAGGTTCCTGTTGGTGCTGTGATAGACAGATTATCGTTCTAAAATCATCTCTTACTGGTGTAGGGAGCGGTTCCTGCTGCTGGTGTGAGCATTTCTTGCACAAAAATAAAAAGTGCATCTACAATTCTCTTTTTTTTTAAAAAAAAATAAGAATAATAATTTAATATTCTTTTTTTTTTGTATTAGTAAATGGTGCTACATAGTACATTTGTGTGCAGAAGGAGGAGAGCGTCAAATAAGGGACGTGGTGGTGGTCGTGGTGCTGCTGGTGCTGGTGGTGTTGCTGAAGCTCCTGTTACAAGGAGAGGATGTGGTCGATCTATGCCAGCTACAGCACAAGTGAAACACCTTCCTCGGGTAGCCGACAGAACCTTCAACGTTATATGGTAGGCCCGAATTGTGCTCAACGAATGGTGAGGCCAGAACAAGAACAGGCGATAGTAGATTGGGTGGCTGACTATGCCTCCAGTTCCTTCACATTGTCTCCCACCCGGTCCCTTGATTAAAGCTCAGAGTTGGCACCTGAACCCCATGGTCATCTGTCTTTCACCTCAGCCCCTTGTAAATCAGCCAAGCAGTCTGAGCCCCAAGTCATGCAGCAGTCTCTTATGCTTTTGGATGACTCTGCTTCTGTGCTTTCCTTGGGCCATCCACATAGCCCTGGCCCAGAAGTGGAAGACATTGAGTGCAGTGATGCCCAAACACTTCTGGTTCAGGATGAGGACATGGAAACACCATGGCAGCACATCTTTGATGATGAGGACGAAACACAGGTACCAACTGCTGCGGTTTCCTCAGTGTGCAGACTGACAAGGAGGGCAGTGGTGAAGGGTGGGTGGAGGATGATGAGGTCCTAGACCTCACATGGAATGGAGGTCATGCGAGTGACGTGTGCAGTTTGGAGGAAGAGGTGGTGGTCGCACAGAGGCACCAGCACGGCAAAAGAGGAAGCAGGTTGCAAAAGCGGAGCGAGCGTCCCCTAGACAGTAGTCCTGCTACTACCCACCGCACCCAGGGAGCTAGCACACCAAAGGCAGCTCAAAGGCGTTCCCCAGCGTGGCAGTTCTTCAGACAATGTGCTGACTACAAGACACAAGTGGTTTGTACACTGTGCAATGAGAGGCTGAAGTGAGGCACAAATGTTCTAAACCTGAGCACAACCTCCATGACCAGGCATCTAAATGCAAAGCACTTGCTGCAGTGGAATAAGTACCTTAAAATCCAAGAAAGGTCTCGGCCTCCTCCTGCTTCCTCTTCTGCTGCTGCCTCGGCCTCTTCCTCCACCTCTACAGTGCCAGTGTCACCGGCCACCCAGCAAGCAGATGATGTGACAGCAACGCCACCATGCCTGCCACCGTCCCCAAGCATTTCCACGCAGTCCCATGGAAGCTTACAGCTCTCCATCTCCCAAACACTGGAGAGAAAGAGGAAGTACCCCCCTACCCACCCGGGATCCCTGGCCATGAATGCCAGCATTTCGAAATTCCTGGCCTTTGAAATGCTCTCATTCTGTCTGGTGGACACAGACAGTTTTAAAAACCTGATGGCGGTGGCTGTCCCACAGTACGTGGTTCCCAGCCGCCACTACTTTTCCAGGTGAGCCATCCCTTCCCTGCACAAACAAGTCGGGGATGAGATCAAGTGTGCACTACGCAACGCCATCTGTGGCCTGGTCCACATAACCACTGATACGTGGACCAGTAAGCACAGGCAGGGGCGCTATATCTCGCTAACTGCACACTGGGCAAATGTAGTGGCTGGTGGGCCTGAGGCGGCTAGCCATTTGGTGCTTGTTCTTCCGCCACCCAGGATTGCAGGGCATTTCTCTTTGCCTCCTGTTGCCTCCTCCTCCTACTGCGCTTCCTCCTCCTCCTCCTCCTCTACCACCTCCTCATCCACTCAGCGTAACACCTTCACCACCAACTTCAGCACATCCAGGGGGAAAGCAGGCTGTTTTAAAGCTGATATGTTTGGGGGATAAACCCCACACTGCACAGGAGCTGTGGAAGGGCATTGAACAACAGACCGATGAGTGGTTGTTGCCACTGAGCCTCAAGCCCGGCCTGGTGGTGTGCGATAATGGGCGAAATCTCATAGCAGCTCTGGGCCTAGCCGATTTGACGCACATCCCTTGCCTGGCGCATGTGCTGAATTTGGTGGTGCAGAAATTTCTAAAAACCTACCCGGATATGTCAGAGCTGCTGCAGAAAGTGCGGGCCATCTGTGCGCGCTTTCGGCGTTCTCACCCTGCTGCTGCTCGCCTGTCTGCACTGCGGCGGAACTTCGGCCTTCCCGCTCACCGCCTCCTATGCGACGTGCCAACAAGTTGGAACTCCACCTTGCACATGCTGGAGAGACTGTGCAAGCAGCAGCAGGCAATAGTGGAGTTTCAGCTGCAGCACGCACGGGTCAGTCGCTCTGCAGAAAAGCACCACTTCACCAACAACGAGTGGGCCTCCATGCGAGACCTGTGTAGCGTATTGCGGTGTTTTGAGTACTCCACCAACATGGCCAGTGCCGATGACGCTGTTCTCAGCCTTACTATCCCACTTCTATGTCTCCTTGAAAAAATACTTCAGGCAATGATGGAAGAGGATGTGGCACAGGAGGAGGAGGAAGAGGGGTAATTTCCACGGTTATCAGGCCAGTCATTCACAAATGGCTCGGAGGGTGGGTTCCTGCACCAGCATGGGCCAGGTAAAATATTTTCAAGCCAGGGGACAGTTCTGGAGGATGAGGAGGACGAGGATGATGATGAGGAGGAGGAGAAACCGTGTTCACAGCAGGGTGGCACCCAACGTAGCTCCTGGGTATCACTGGAGCATGGCTGGGGGGATACGGAGTACACAGATGATACACCTCCCACAGAGGACAGTTTGTCTTTGCCTCTGGGCAGCCTGGCACACATGAGCGACTACATGCTGCAGTGCCTGCTCAATGACAGCCGAGTTGCCCACATTTTAACTTGTGCTGATTACTGGGTGGCCACCCTGCTGGATCCCCGTTACAAGGACAATGTGCCATCCTTAATTCCCTCACTGGAGGGTGATCGGAAGATGCGCGACTACCAGCATACTCTGGTAGACGCGCTGCTGAGGGCATTCCCAAATGACACCGGGGGCTCAGTGGAAGCATGAGGCGAAGGCAGAGAAGGAGGAGGAGGAAGAGGTCACCAACGCAGCTGTGGAACCGCCAGCACCTCAGAATGCAGGGTTAGCATGGCCGAAATGTGGAAAAGCTTTGTCAGCAGTATGCCACCACAAACAGCACCACCAGCTAATAGGCAACGTCTTAGCAGGAGGCAGCATTTCAGCAACATGGTGGAACAGTATGTGTGCACACGCCTACACGTACTGACTGATGGGTCTGCCCCATTCAACTTCTGGGTTTCCAAATTGGCCACATGGCCTGAGCTTGCCCTTTATGCCTTGGAGGTGGTGGCCTGCCCTGCAGCCAGTGTATTGTCTGAACGTGTGTTTAGTACGGCAGGGGGCCTTATCACAGACAAGCGCAGCCGCCTGTCCCCAGCCGACGTGGACAAGCTAACCTTTATTAAAATGAACCAGGCATGGATCCCACAAGACATGTCTGTACCTTGTGCAGAATAGACATTTAGACCGGCTTCACACAGCCATTGGTATCCTTTTTTTTTTATCAATATTTTGGGGGCTACCCCAATTCTAAAAAAAAACGAAACAAACAAAAAACAGTGTTGGCTACCTCCTCCTCCACCACCGCCACTTTCACCTACACTGCCACGGTCACGGCCTAGTCAACCTCTAGGCTCCAACTCCACATCCACCTCCTCCTCCCATTTTTATTATTTTTATGTGATTTTAAGTTATTTCTCTATCCACATTTGTTTGCAGGGCACTTGTCCTACTCTTACTCCCATTTTGCTTCCTTTTGCAGCCTTCTAGCCCTTTCCATTACTTTTTTACAGCCATTTTTGTACCCAAAAGTTTGAGTCACCATTGACTTCAATGGGGTTCGGTGTCCGGGGTCAAGTTCGGATCGAGTTCGGTGCCGAACCTGAACGGTTTCACGAGGTTCTGCCGAACCCGACGAACTCGAACATCCAGGTGTCCGCTCAACTCTAATTAACAGATGTGGTGATCCACTTTCAGATAGAGCTGCATTAGCAGTAAATATGATCTAGCAGGATTAGGCAAGATCCACTCACGCAAGGATGGCAGAAGATCTCGCACCATTAGATGCACTTGATATATCTTCCTTCCAGCAATTGGTAGATTGATCGCTGACTGAATGGTGATAGAAACAACACAGGCCACAGCCTTTGCTAAACAGGATGATGATGATGACTGCAGCAGAACTGAAATCCTTCTCTCAATGTCACTGCACAGTTAGCATACCTTCAGAGGTCAGGCAATAAGGCAGAATATTACACTGCAAACTCCACCCTCAAGTCTGCACCTCTCTTTAGGAGAGTCGCTGACAGGATCCTAGGCCCTGGCAATGCACAGGAGACAAGCAAGATGGCCACTTCCCCCTGTGTGGCTGCCACCATCTCAGTCTGTCCTCCTCTCCCTGCCCCTTCCTCCTGGAGTCTCCTCCCCCCAAAAAATGGCCTGGCCACCCAATCATAGCTCTCATGGGCTGCTATCCAATCATGTCTTTCCTTGCCTTTGTTGTTAGGGGTGGGCTTCCTTCTTAGCTACAGCAGTAAACAATAAAGTCTCTCTTTTAGTCTCTTATCAGTTTAGTCAGGAAATGCAATGCAATGTTTCAGAGAGCAATACCCTGTATATATCACAGAGGCAATACTAAGCTGGTGCTACATATAGAACCCTTTTGTACACATGATTAAATGCGTTTAGGAGAGTTTAGTGTTTTTTTCTGCCAGAAAGCTCCAATCAAAAATGCAAACTAAAAGTTTTTTTTTCTGTTTGTAAACACTGAGCTTAAAGTGATACTAAAGGCTCCCTTATAAAAAAAATAAAAATAAAATAAACATGTCATACCCACCTCATCTGTGCAGCGGTTTTGCACAGAGTGGCCACTAACCCTGTCTTCTGGGGTCCTCCAGCGGTGCTCCAGGCTCCTCCTCTTCTCGAGTGACCACCACACTTCCCTGGAGTCACCCATGCAGGCATGCTCCCGTGTCCTGCTGTTATGTGTATTCACTCAAACAGCGGGACTCGGCCCCATCCCCGACTCCCGGGTCACTGGAATTGATTGACAGCAGTGGGAGCCAATGGCTCCCTGGCTATCAATCCAGCCAATGAGGACCGGAGCAGCTCGGGTGAGCTGCGAGGCATGTCCCCGTCACGGTTTCGTTTTGGGCTCAGGTAAGTAAAAGGGGGCATTAAGGTGAAAAACCTTGAGGGTTTACAACCCCTTTAAATAATGCCTCTAAACGTCCTAATGTGCATGAACACATAGGATAACATAGGGCTGCATAGGCCTGTGCAGGGGGTGTGCCAGGTGTGCCTGGCCACACCCCAATCACTGTGCGTGGTGCTGATTCCCCCTACTGCCGGTGCTTTCCCTCCTCTCTTCTCCCCATAGTATAATATTGGGCTGCATAGGCGTGCACAGGGGGTGTGCCAGGCGTGCCTGGTCACACCCCCAAACCCTGTGCTTGGTGCTGATTCCCCCTACTGCCCAGGTTTCCCTCCTCTGTTCTCCCTACCGACTGCTGTGGGGGATGTTTCAGAATATCTACTTCAGTTTGTGAATGAACAAGAAGACGGTCAGCACAGAGCACTTGCCATTCATTCACTGCCCTGTGCAGCTGAGGCTGCAGAGAAAGGCATATGGGTTTGAGCTTTGGGGTGCACACCCTAATGCAATAGGCTGCGCACATCTATTTCGGTCTGGTTCTGCAGGTAAAACAGAAAACTCTTATAGAAGCAGTGTTTTTTAGCCTGTGTGCATGGACCCTAAAGAAGACAGTGAATACTTACCTCTCCCCATGCCTTTAGCTCAGAGCGTTGCTCCAGTGAAAAGAAGTTGCTCCTTAAAACCTTTTCAGAAACCAAGGCCGGCCATACGCGGTTAGAATCTCGGTCAGTTCAGCAGGAACTGGCCGAGATTCAAACCATTAATGGGCAGGCTGAATGTACCAAGTTGATCGAATCAATAAACTTGGGTACAATCAGCCTACCGGAATCGTCGCAAGTGACTGCTGTAGCCGCTAGCAACAATCACTGTCTTCTCTTGGTGGAAAAGACTTCACCCACCAACTTCCGCCCTCCCACTGGGAGAAGACAATTGCTCGGCAGGAAGGATTCCCCTGTCAACACTGTTTTTGTTGATGTGGAAATCGTGCAAACGTCTTTCCTGTAACCCGTGTATCACGTACCTGGTAGCAGAGCCTGATACGATGAGGAAAGCATCTCTTACACCTCTGACTCGGGGCCCCTGATAGTGTAGACAGAAGGTGCAGGAGTGCAGAGTGGCACGTGTGCCTATAAGTCTTGCTAGAAGCAGAGCAGGAGAAGTTGTCAGATGGCTCCAACAACCAGGTGAGCAGACGGGCAACTGGTGGATGGCAGACTGAAGCAGGCTGGTACTGGAGACAGCAGGCAGGTGAGGCATGCACTGGAAGCAGACTGAAGAACAGCAGGCACAGCAGGATGTGTCTGGAAGCAGAGTCAAGCAAGCCGGGTCATACACTGGCAGGACAGATCAAGTAAAAAGGAGCAGGCAACAGCGTGGTCAGGGTATCAGCCGGGTCGGGAGCCAGTCGGTGCAATAGAAGCCAATGGGGCAGGCAGGAGCAGAGGTCAAAACAAGCCAGGATCAGTGCAGGTGGAGTTCAGAGAGGTCAGACAAGCCGGGTCAGTAACTGGAGTCAAGATACAGGTTAACAGGAACACGGGATACACAGGAGGCTGAAAGACAAAGCAGCACTGAATCTGAGCACTGGCTGGATTTTGTCTGTTTGACACCAGTATCTGTCACAGGCGTGCGCCGTCATGCACAAAGATGCGCAACGATTCATGTTCGCCCATGCATATGTCTATTAGCCAGTGACCAATTCTTACGAGCATGAAATGGAATGTGTTTTAGCTTATGCTCAACAGTTTGTCCAGAGGAGTTATCTTGTCTGCTGATATGTGCATCCTGAAACCATGGTTGCAGGAAAGAAATTCACACCGTCTATGACCTGCATAACACTTCAAGGTGTGTTGATTAGTGGTGAGTTGATCATGTCTGGGTTCAGTTCAGGGTGGGTTTAGTAAACTTTACGGAAGTTCGAATGCTGAAATTAAACCCCAATGAAGTCAATCAGTAATGGCCAATTTTTAGGCAAATAGACCTTGAGGGACATGTACCATTAAAAAAAAATCAGTTTGGCAGGGGGATGCAAACTTTAATAATACTTGAAGTGAAACAATAAAAATGCACAATTCCTTTAAATAGCATGCCTGGAGAATCACCTGAACCTGCATGTGAAGTGTTGCATCTGTACAATATGTACTTCCTTCTACAGCAATGCCGCTGATAAATGTTTCACTTCCCTCTGCAGCAGGAGGTTCTGCTTGGCCAAACAATCATTTAGTCTGACTGTTCACCGAAACATAGAACAAGCAAAATTTGGTCCATACCCATGTACACACTTAACCCAAAGCTCAACGATTAGCAATTACACAAACCAGCCGCAGTGTTAAACTTGCTATTAACAGCAAATGCAGTAAAAATATATATAGAAATAAACTGCGCTAACTTAACTGATTGCCGTCCGCCCACCGTTAAATGACGGCAGAGCAGTACGGCTCTTGTTCTGGGCGGACGTCAAATAATGCGAGCCCTTTAAGCTGGGATTGCGCGCGATCGGGTGCGCGCATCCAGGCTCTGTCGGTGACTGTGTGCACCCGTCACCCATCACTGACCGTGGCCTGTCACCCATCACCCATCAGTGACCATGGAGTGTCACCCGTCACCCATCAGTGACCGTGACGTGTCACCCATCAGTGACTGTGGCGTGTCACCCGTCACCCATCAGTGATCGTGGCCTGTCAGCCGTCACCCATCAGTGACCGTGGCATCTCCCCCATCACCTATCAGTGACCGTGGCGTGTCACCCATCAGTGACTATGGCGTGTCACCCATCGCCCATCAGTGACTGTGGCTTGTCACCCATCAGTGACCGTGACACGTCACCAGTCACTGACCTTGGCCCGCCACCCATCAGTGACCACCGCCAGTCACCCATGGTCTGTCACCCGTCACCCATCAGTGACCACCGCCAGTCACCCATCACCCATCAGTGACCGTGACCAGTCACCCATCAGTGACCACCGCTAGACACCCGTCACCCATCAGTGACCACCGCCAGTCACCTGTCACCCATCAGTGACCACAGCCAGTCACCCGCCACCCATCAGTGACCACCGCCAGTCACCCGTCACCCATCAGTGACCACCGCCAGTCACCTGTCACCCAGCAGTGACCACCGCCAGTCACCCGTCACGCATCTGTGACCACTGCCAGTCACCTGTAATGCATTAGTGACCACCGCCAATCACCCGCCACCCATCAGTGACCACCGCCAGACACCCGTCACCCATCAGTGACCACCGACAGACACGCGGCACCCATCGGTGACCACTGCCAATCACCCATCAGTGACCACCACTTGTCACCCATCAGTGACCACCGCCAGTCACCCGTCACCCATCAGTGACCACCGCCAGTCACCGGTCACCCATCAGTGACCACCGCCAGTCACCCATGACCCATTAGTGACCACCGCCAGTCACCTGTCACCCAGCAGTGACCACCGCCAGTCACCCGTCACCCATCTGTGACCACTGCCAGTCACCCGTCACCTATCAGTGACCACTGCCAGTCACCCATTACCCATCAGTGACCACTGCCAGTCACTCATTACCCATCAGTGACCACCACCAGTCACCTATCACCCATCAATGACCAACGCCAGACATCCGTCACCCATCAGTGACCACCGCCAGACACCCGTCACCCATCAGTGACCACTGCCAGTCACCCATCACCCATCAGTGACTGTGACCAGTCACCCATCAGTGACCACCACTAGACACCTGTCACCCATCAGTGACCACCGCCAGTCACCTGTCACCCATCAGTGACCCCCGCCAGTCACCCGTCACCCATCAGTGACCACCGCCAGTCACCCATCACCCATCAGTGACCACCGCCAGTCACCTGTCACCCATCAGTGACCACCGCCAGTCACCCGTCACGAATCTGTGACCACAGCCAGTCACCTGTCACGCATTAGTGACCACCGCCAGTCACCCGTCACCCATCAGTGACCACCGCCAGACACCCGTCACCCATCAGTGACCACTGCCAGACACGCGGCACCCATCAGTGACCACTGCCAGTCACCCATCAGTGACCACCACTTGTCACCCATCAGTGACCACCATTAGACACCCGTCACCAATCAGTGACCACCGCCAGTCACCCATCACCCATCAATGACCACCACCAGGCACCCGTCACCCATCAGTGACCACCGCCAGACACCCATCACCCATCAGTGACCACCGCCAGTCATCCATCGCCCATCAGTGGCCTCCACCAGTCACCCATCAGTGACCATCGCCAATCACCTGTCAGTGACTGCCATCACCTATCAGTAAACAGCACGTGTAAAAGTTTCACACATTTGGTATCGCCATACTCAGGAGGAATAGCAGAATGTATTTTGAGGTGTCATTTTTGCTATGTACATGCTATGTGTTGGAAATATCATATAAATGGACAACTTTGTGTAAAAATAAAAGTGTTTTCATTTTTTTCCCACCTTCAAAAATGTAATAGGTGGTTAAGAAATGAGGTGTAATTTGTGCTCGTAGAACGCCTGAAGGTGCTAGTTCAATGTTGGGCCTCTGTATGTGGCCAGACTGTGGAAAAGTCTTACACATGTGGTGTCACCATACTCAGGGGGAGTAGTAGAATATATTTTGGGGTGTCATTTTTGCTATGTACATGCTATGTGTTGGAAATATCACATAAATGGACAACTTTGTGTAAAAATAAAAGCGTTTTCATTTGTTTCCCACATTTTCCAAAAACTACTGGAAAAAATATGTTCAAAAGACTCCTTACGCCTCATAGACTATATGTTGGGGTGTTTTCTTTCCAAAATGGGGTCATTTTGTTGGCAATTCCATTGTCCTGGTGCTCCAGGACCTTCAAAATTGTAATAGGGGGTTGAGAAATGAGATGTGTAATTTATGCTTGTAGAACGCCTGAAGGTGCTAGTTCAATGTTGGGCCTCTGTATGTGGTTCAATGTATGTAAAAGTCTCACACATGTGGTATCAACATACTCAGGAGGAATAGCAGAATGTATTTTGGGGTGTCATTTTTAATATGTACATGTTGTGTGTTGGAAATATCTTATGAATGGACAACTTTGTGTAAAACAAATGCGTTTTCATTTTTTCCACACATTTTCCAAAAACTACTGGAAAAAAATGAACCGTTCAAAAGACTCATTATGCCTCATAGATTATTCGTTGGGGTGTTTGCTCTCCAGAATGGGGTCATTTTGTGGACAATTCCATTGTCCTGGTGCTCCAGGGCCTTCAAAAATGTGATAGGTCGTCATGACATTAGATGTGTAATTTATGTCCCTAGAATACCTGACGGTGCTCCCTGCATGTTGAGCCTCTGTATGTGGCTAGGCTGTGAAAAAGTCTCAGACGTGTGATATCGCCATACTCAGTAGGAGGAGTAGAATGTATTTTGGGGTGCAATTTGTGGTATGTATATGCTGTGTGTGAGAAATAACCTGTTAATATATGACAATTTTGTGAAAAAAATAAATAAAAAAAAATCTTCATTTTGCAAAGAATTGTGTGATAAATTTCCAACTTCAAAAAATTCATCATGCCTCTTACTAAATACCTTGGAATGGGGGGGCGGAGCCTGGTCGCCGTAGTGAATGGCCGCTTGGTGAGAGAGCTCCGCAAACATAGGGGACTACCGTCGGCCTGACAGCAGCTACATCACAGCCACAAGACACAAACGGCACCAGGGAGGCCCTCAACCCGCCGGGATGTCCCGCAAGCATTCCGCCAAGCTGCTCGAGCCACGCCACCTAACAGATTTCTTTGGTAGCGCAGAGGCCAAGATGGCGCTGGACAGAACAACGGAGACTACCCGTATGCTTCCCAGCCTTGCTCTGCATCAGAGGAGGAGGACACAGAGCAGATGGACAGCTCCACGCCGGACAGCAACACAAGTAAGGACAGAAACAAAAGGGTAGCTACTTCCCCATTTCCTTCACCACAGCACACAGTAAAGAAAAAGCTTATTCATACTTAGGGCTCTGTGAGGGAGGGGGCAGCGATGAGGAGGAAGAGGAAGAAACAGAAATGGCTGACTCTCTAGCAAACACTCCAACTAATGACAATGCAGTTTCAGAGCACACTCTTAAACAAATGCTCCTTATGCTCCAGAAAGGCATACAAAAAGACATCTCTAGGTCCATTTCCAGAATCCAATCCCAAATTGACGACTTGGGGGACAGAACTGATAAAGTGGAAAGACAACTAACTGAATTCACCCAGGCCTACAATGAGCTGGTGGATGCCCACCGTGACCAGTTCAATGAGCTCCAGAGGGTCCAAGCCAAGCTTGCAGATCTTGAGGACCGTTCTAGATGAAACAACCTCAAAATAAGGGGGGTCCCCAAGTCAATCCAGCCTCCAGACTTGCCACAATACCTTCAGGCCCTCTTTAGTACCCTCATGCCCACACTGCTGCCGCAAGAGCTCATCATTGATAGGGCTCATAGAATCTTTAAGCCCCCACACATTGCAGCAGACAAGCCCAGAGATGTCCTTCTATGCATACACTTTTTCACGTCTAAGGAAAAAATTATGAAGGCAATCAGAAATGCCCCCTCACTTCCAGAGCCATACAGTCACTTCACTATTTACCTGGACATATCCCCAGCAACAGCCCAAAAAAGAAGGGAACTGGCACCTATCACCAAGACCTTACTTCAGCAAAACATCCCATATAAATGGGGATTCCCCACCAAAATAATTGTTACGCACCTGGGGAAAACTACTACCATCACCCAACTGAAACAAGGGATGAAACAACTCCACAATTGGGGCTTTAACCTGCCCCCACTCACTGAAGGGGTCCCCAGCTGTTCCAACCTAAACCAGCTACAAAGCGACTGGGGTAACGCTTACTAACTGAAACACCTGTTGGCCCCCTATGTTGGTGGCCCACCCAACTATAATACAGTTGTTATTGTTCCTGTGGGAAGAAAAAGTATAGTGGCACTTCATGTTAACGAGCACCTCATCCCAAAATTTGATATTTTAAAGATGGAAGAGAAAAGACAAATGGGGGGGGGGAATGGTAGGGATGGAAGGGGAAGGGGAAGAGATGGGACCTAAGGGAAAAGGGGTGTTTGGGTTAATGGGGGGGACTATAGCGGTGCAAAGCTTGTAATATTTGTCTTTGGTAGATTTAAACAGTAGAAAGAAAGAGGAAGTAAAATTACAAATTTTATTTGTTTGTATTAAAATAGCACACAATTGTGCTAGTGTAGTATTGACAATTAAAACATCATGCAATAGAGGAAAGCAGGAGTACAAGTAGGTACATAGAAAATTGCGAAGAATTTTTTACAAATGTGTGTCGATGTCCGACATGTTTCATCTGCAAAGGCTTCCTCAGGGACTACAAACGACACATTCTTTGTACCATTCTAATGTAAAAAACAAAAGATAAATAACTACAATCGAAATATAACAATGTAACAATGTATACAGAGTTAAATAGAAAAATATCACATGCAGTATTTTAAAAAAGTTCAACCGAACATTAACCAAGAAAAAATATTATTGATATTAGACATGCATCACCTCCTACTGCTCAGAACCATGCCTGCAAGCCAAGCCTCCACCGTAAGTCCAACACCTGCGTCACAACGAGGGCGATGGTGCTGTGCACCCGCCAACCAACTATAAATGGAACCGACAAGTATGTAGTAAGGGAGGGAAAAAAAAAAGGAAAAAGAAAAAATAAAAATAAAAAATTTTTTTTTCAGAGCAACGAAAATGTTAATACCTTTTATCGTGAGGGAATTCTTTTGATGAAGTAATGTGTTGAAATTGTACTATAGGGTCTTGACCCCGTTTGTAAGGGGATTTATGAGCCGCCAAATCTGCTGAAACCGTAAACAGATTTGTGAAAATGGGGATTAACTGGAAAACTATTTTCATTCAGAAGTAATCATAAACCTCCGAATGGGATGCTGCATAGTGCACCAGGGCCAACGAAGCAGCTCAACCCCCTAATCTTCATCCAGAAAGACACAAATGCGCCCACAGAGAAAACCGGGGGGAGGCTGCAACGCACCCTATCTACAGCAGCAATCCAAGATTTAAAATTTAAAACAGAGGAAAATGGAAGGATACAAACAGTAATGAGAACAAGATTAGGACTGGATAGAAGAGGCACAGATACGTATACATAGGAGGCTCCAACCAATGCATACCATACAATGGAATAGGCACTGCCGGGTATACAGTAGTGTGCATAGCCAAACAATGCTCTACTACATCGCATGGAAAAACGGCAGTGTTAAAATGGATGTAAAGGAGGTTAGAAAATCTTTTCTAAGGACTCCAGGTCCTTTGAGTTGCAAGGCAAAAAGACACAAAGAGGGCATGCACTGCTATCATCAACTGAATAGTAAACAAGGAGCCATAGATAGAATCAAGGGCTTACCTAGGAGCACCTGTACTAGGGTGTAGACGGTCCGGAGGCTGGGACCGTATGAGCACAGAGACGGTCCAGTTATAGTGGTAAACGTGCGCGGCGTGTGACGTCACACGCGCACGTTCGGATAGCAGCGGCGCCTGACTCCGGTGCCCCGCCGCTCACACGGAGGGAACTACAATCCCCAAAATGCTTCACGGCGTAGGAGCCGTACCATAGCCAGGGGAAGCAGCAGACCATCCGTAAAGAGCGACAGAGCGGGGGTGAGAGACGCCGAGGATGCTGCTAAGGGTATTGCAGCATCCATCCGAGCAAGTGCACAAAGCACCAAATATCACCCCCAAATAAACAGATGAAAGGAGGAGGGACAAAGGTTTGGGGCCAAATTGGACCCAATCTGGCTTGGCAAGCTACGGTTCAGAAACGGAGGAGTGCATAGAATGTAGTTAATACAATAAGAACAAAATTAGAATCAATACAAAAAATATTGGAATTACAGCATAGATGGGTAATGATGTTGCATGTTAACTCATAACAACTAAATTGCCAAATTGCGGCCACAGTAACAATGCAATCACAGCAATGTCAATACAAGTAAGGAAGAAGAATCGTGCCTGTAATTACTGTATATTCATATACCAAGAGTACAAACATGTGTGTAATGTATGCACCAACTACTAATGCCAAATACATATGTATCTATTAAAGTGTGCACACAACGCACTCCTGATCTGAAAGAGACCATGTTACTTGAGAAAGAGTGAACAAATCCGTTATGGTTCACAGGCAGACACATAGAATCTGCTAATGTGTCTCTATATGAACCTAGATGAATGATGCAAAACTTATATTCTCATTCAGACCTGGGTAAGTGGTGGCACGTAGATAATGAATCCATCTCGCCTCAGCCTGGAGGAGAGCTTGGTCCACACTACCTCCTCGTGTGCCCACAGGCATATGTTGAAGAGCTGCAAATTTCACCACCTTAGAATCAAAGTGGTGAAACTTGGCTATATGTAAATTTAAAGCAGTAGTGTTTTTTTTCTTAAAAAGGGGTGTGATATGGTCTTTAATGCGTTTAATAAATGGTCGTTTCGTTTTGCCAATGTAAAAGGCACCACAAATACAGGAAGCAAGATATACTACTCCTGCTGTCTGGCATGTGACACGATAGTCAATGCCGTGTGACTGTCCATTAGGCAGAGGAATTAGATCTGAATTCAATATATAAGGGCAAAATTGGCATCTCCCACAGGCAAATGAGCCTGTCTTAGCCTGTTTTGTAATTTTGGATACCTCTAAATGGCTTTTGACTAATCTGTCCTTTAGAGAGCGAGCACGTTTAAATGTTATCTGGGGGTGAGAAAGAATGTGTGGAGCAATTTGGGAATCAGCTAGCAGAAGAGGCCAGTGCTTCTCTAGAATTGATCTGACCTGTTTATGTTGGTTTGAATATTTAGTTATGAATCTTACCAAGTTCGAATCCTTCTTAGTTTTTTGAGAATATATAAGGGATTCTCTATTTTGTGAATTGCATTTTTCGTATGCTCTCTTCAAGCAAGACCGACTATAGCCTCGAGCACGTAATCTAGTGCGTAATTCCTTTGCTGCCACAAGATAGTCGGAATCTGAGGAACAGTTGCGTCTAGTCCTCAGATACTGACTATACGGTATGCTGTCCAATAATGGTTTAGGGTGAAAACTATATGCATTGAGAATAGTGTTGCCTGCTGTGGGCTTTCTGTATAAAGTTGATCCCAACAAACCGTTGTGGTTAACAAAAATTTCCAAATCTAGGAAAGTTATCCTGTTTTGACTGCATTCCATTGTGAATTTTAAATTGAAATCATTTATAGAAATTATGTGCATAAATTTTGAAAGTTGTTCGCGAGTACCTGACCAAATTAGTAGCACGTCATCTATGTATCTATGCCATGAAACTATATGGCAGAGAAGAGATGTTAAATCATCACATGAGAATAACTTCTGTTCCCACCCCCCCAGGTAGAGGTTGGCATAGGCAGGGGCGCAACGTGTGCCCATTGCCACCCCCTGTACCTGGAGGTAGTGGGAAGAGTTGAAAATGAAACAATTAGTGGTGAGTATGTAGGTGAGAAGGTCAATAACGAATTGATTATACATAATCGAATGTGTACCTCTATCCATTAGGAACTTGGAAACAACTTCAATCCCTTTGGAATGGGGAATGGAGTTGTAAAGGCTCTCAATGTCCAGAGCCACTAGCCAAGCATCAGTAGGGACATATAGTCCCTCAATGATGCGGAGCAAGTCAATAGTGTCCTTGACATAGGATGATAGTGCTGTTACGTGTGGTTGAAGATATAAGTCAACCAATTTGCTAGCATTTTCGGCTATGCTCCCACAGCCTGAAATGATAGGTCTACCTGGAGGAGTATGTAAGGATTTGTGGATTTTTGGCAAAGCATAAAATGTAGGGGTGACTGGGTCTCTAACATTTAAGAATTGCCAAGTGTTTTTGTCTATGATGCCATTGTGGTAGGCTTGGAAAATAATTCTACAGTATGTTTCAATTAAATTTTCGACTACTGTTTTAGTTATGGGTCTATACCAATCCCGGTTAGCCAGAATCTCATTACACATGGAGAGATATTGGTCATGATCCATGACAACCAGATTTCCGAATTTATCGGCGGGTTTGATAACTATATTTTGATTAGATTTAGGTTGGGAAATTGCCTCCCTTTGAGTTCGAGACAAATTAGATGAAGTGGGAGATTTGAAATTTAGTTTTTCAACTTCTCTTACAGTTTGTTGAACGAATGCCCATATATTGGGATTGGAACTGAGTTGGGGAAAAGCGCGTGATTTTGGTTTGTAAGAGATGGGAGGGGGAAAACACACCCCTTGTACCCGGATACCACCTATGGGCGAGATAAGTGGAGTGCCGTAGGTCTCTTGGGTGGGTTCTGACTCCTCCCAAAGATCTATAAGATCTTGCATAGTTTGCGATTCTAGATTACAGTTTATTGCTTGTTCCTGAGTTTTTTTGCCATATATAGTTTTATACATTACTCTGCGAGCAAAGAGATGTATATCCTTGACTATAGTAAATTTATCAAGGTTTTGATTTGGACAGAAGGACAGACCCAGCTTCAAAACCTCGGTTTCAGTTGAAGACAGAGGGTAAGAAGATAGGTTAATTACCTCCAAGTGTTTAGTGTCAAAGTTATCTAGGTTATCATCATCCTTATCGGAGAATTTTACTTTTTTAGTATTTTTAATATTTTTTACTCTTTTCGTAGTGTCTTTTACTTCAGTGCTGGACTTGGCAATAAGATCAGAGGGGGAGCCGGGTGTGGGGTTATATCGAGTTGTTTCCCTAAAAAAATAGGTGCCATTCTTACTTCTTTAGAAGCGTTATGCGATGTGTTTAAACAAGTACTTTGTATAGATGAATCGCTTACCTTCGATGTAGAGGCCCGAACCGGTGTACATAAGGAAAGATTTGAAACAATGGATACAGAAGAAGAGGCCAAATTTGGAGTGATAGAACTGATAGGCCCCATAGCTGAGGTCGTGCTTGGAATAGGTGCAGAGTGAAAGGACGAGATGTGTAGAGGTGATAATGAGTTGGAAGGAGGTGGTCGTTTAGGTGCAGGTGCGTGGGTGCCACGAGTAGAACTAGAAGTCCCGGTACCAGAATCTGCTTTTCGTCTTTTCGGGACTCTGGTATCTGAAAAATCTGGATATACAGTCGAAAGGCTAGAAGGGGAGGAAACAGGAGACACATTAGATGTGATTTTAGATGACTTAAGAGGTGAAGTGCTTTGGTGCTTAGTAATATTAGGGGTGTTCTTAGTCCATTTATAGGCATAGCCATTTTCATGGGCTGCTTTGTCCTTAAGATATTTTTTCTCCTTCTGGGCAATAAGTTGTACTGTGTATTTCTCTAGGGATTCCCGAAGGTCACTCTCCCTCTTTTTGAATGAGGGAGAATGAGCTATTGAGATATAATCATTAACCCATTTTTTAATCTGTGTGTCTAAGGATTCAATATCCTCCTCATATTGTTTACTTAATAGATGGAGCATGCCTTGGGAGCAGGTGAGCAAATTATGCTCCCATGCTTGTTTGAGGGTGTCATTAATTTTATGTAGATTTGGGAAAATTTGTATCCGTAATCCCCAAGGTGCTACGTTGTTATTAGAATATTTCTCAAAATATTCCTTGTGCCAAAAAAGGCGTACTTTTCTCTCCAACATTTTTTGTAAACGGGCAAATGCCTGTGATATTTCAGTTTCAGAAAGTTCTTTTTCATCCTGAACTTTATGTGCTTTTTCCATTAATTCCTCCCAAGCTTCTCCACAGAAGCTTGCCATATTTGAATGTTGGTGGTGGGCTAAGTAGGATCTTGAATAGTCTAAATGGGGCAAATTGTATTATATAGTAATCACTAGCTGTTGTCAGATTATGTAACAATGCTTATGGGATGTCAAGAGTATTATACAGGATTCACACGACAAAAATTAGCCAAGAAGAAAAACGATAAATTAATGAAAACAAGAAAAAATTTTTTGAAAACCCATATTGTAGAACTATATAACAATAACATATAAAAATTAGTTTGAAGTGCCAAACCATACCAAGGTGTGAACTGAATCACTTGGTTGGATAGGTGTGGGAAGAAAAAGTATAGTGGCACTTAATGTTAACGAGCACCTCATCCCAAAATTTGATATTTTAAAGATGGAAGGGAAAAGACAAATGGGGGGGAGGGGGGGAGGGGGAAGGGGAAGAGATGGGGACCTAAGGGAAAAGTGGTGTTTGGGTTAATGGGGGGGACTATAGCGGTGAAAAGCTTGTAATATTTGTCTTTGGTAGATTTAAATTTAAATTTTCCCACTTCATCTAATTTGTCTCGAACTCAAAGGGAGGCAATTTCCCAACTTCAATCTAATCAAAATATAGTTATCAAACCCGCCGATAAAGGCGGAAACCTGGTTGTCATGGATCATGACCAATATCTCTCCTTGTGTAATGAGATTCTGGCTAACCGGGATTGGTATAGACCCATAACTAAAACAGTAGTCGAAAATTTCATTGAAACATACCGTAGAAATATTTTCCAAGCCTACCACAATGGCATCATAGACAAAAACACTTGGCAATTCTTAAATGCTAGAGACCCAGTCACCCCTACATTTTATGCTTTGCCAAAAATCCACAAATCCTTACATACTCCTCCAGGTAGACCTATCATTTCAGGCTGTGGGAGCATAGCCGAAAATGCTAGCAAATTGGTTGACTTATATCTTCAACCCCACGTAACAGCACTGTCATCCTATGTCAAGGACACTATTGACTTGCTCCGCATCATTGAGGGACTATATGTCCCTACTGATGCTTGGCTAGTGGCTCTGGACATTGAGAGCCTTTACAGCTCCATTCCCCATTCCAAAGGGATTGAAGTTGTTTCCATGTTACTAATGGATAGAGGTACACATTCGATGATGTATAATCAATTCGTTATTGACCTTCTCACCTACATACTCACCACTAATTGTTTCATTTTCAACTCTTCCCACTACCTCCAGGTACAGGGGGTGGCAATGGGCACACGTTGCGCCCCTGCCTATGCCAACCTCTACCTGGGGGGGTGGGAACAGAAGTTATTCTCATGCGATGATTTAACATCTCTTCTCTGCCATATAGTTTCATGGCATAGATACATAGATGACGTGCTACTAATTTGGTCAGGTACTCGCGAACAACTTTCAAAATTTATGCACATAATTTCTATAAATGATTTCAATTTAAAATTCACAATGGAATGCAGTCAAAACAGGATAACTTTCCTAGATTTGGAAATTTTTGTTGACCACAACGGTTTGTTGGGATCAACTTTATACAGAAAGCCCACAGCAGGCAACACTATTCTCAATGCATATAGTTTTCACCCTAAACCATTATTGGACAGCATACCGTATAGTCAGTATCTGAGGACTAGACGCAACTGTTCCTCAGATTCCGACTATCTTGTGGCAGCAAAGGAATTACGCACTAGATTACGTGCTCGAGACTATAGTCGGTCTTGCTTGAAGAGAGCATACAAAAAATGCAATTCACAAAATAGAGAATGCCTTATATATTCTCAAAAAACTAAGAAGGATTCGAACTCGGTAAGATTCATAACTAAATATTCAAACCAACATAAACAGGTCAGATCAATTCTAGAGAAGCACTGGCCTCTTCTGCTAGCTGATTCCCAAATTGCTCCACACATTCATTCTCACCCCCAGATAACATTTAAAAGTGCTCGCTCTCTAAAGGACAGATTAGTCAAAAGCCATTTAGAGGTATCCAAAATTACAAAACAGGCTAAGACAGGCTCATTCGCCTGTGGGAGATGCCAATTTTGCCCTTATATATTGAATTCAGATCTAATTCCTCTGCCTAATGGACAGTCACACGGCATTGACTATCGTGTCACATGCCAGACAGCAGGAGTAGTATATCTTGCTTCCTGTATTTGTGGTGCCTTTTACATTGGCAAAACGAAACGACCATTTATTAAACGCATTAAAGACCATATCACACCCCTTTTTAAGAAAAAAAACACTACTGCTTTAAATTTACATATAGCCAAGTTTCACCACTTTGATTCTAAGGTGGTGAAATTTGCAGCTCTTCAACATATGCCTGTGGGCACACGAGGAGGTAGTGTGGACCAAGCTCTCCTCCAGGCTGAGGCGAGATGGATTCATTATCTACGTGCCACCACTTACCCAGGTCTGAATGAGAATATAAGTTTTGCGTCATTCATCTAGGTTCATATAGAGACACGTTAGCAGATTCTATGTGTCTGCCTGTGAACCATAACGGATTTGTTCACTCTTTCTCAAGTAACATGGTCTCTTTCAGATCAGGTGTGCGTTGTGTGCACACTTTAATAGATACATATGTATTTGGCATTAGTAGTTGGTGCATACATTACACACATGTTTGTACTCTTGGTATAAGAATATACAGTAATCACAGGCACGATTCTTCTTCCTTACTTGTATTGACATTGCTGTGATTGCATTGTTACTGTGGCCGCAATTTGGCAATTTAGTTGTTATGAGTTAACATGCAACATCATTACCCATCTATGCTGTAATTCCAATATTTTTTGTATTGATTCTAATTTTGTTCTTATTGTATTAACTACATTCTATGCACTCCTCCGTTTCTGAACCGTAGCTTTCCAAGCCAGATTGGGTCCAATTTGGCCCCAAACCTTTGTCCCTCCTCCTTTCATCTGTTTATTTGGGGGTGATATTTGGTGCTTTGTGCACTTGCTCGGATGGATGCTGCAATACCCTTAGCAGCATCCTCGGCGTCTCTCACCCTCGCTCTGTTGCTCTTTACGGATGGTCTGCTGCTTCCCCTGGCTATGGTACGGCTCCTACGCCGTGAAGCACTTTGGGGATTGTAGTTCCCTCCGTGTGAGCGGCGGGGCGCCGGAGTCAGGCGCCGCTGCTATCCGAACGTGCGCGTGTGACGTCACACGCCGTGCACGTTTACCACTATAACTGGACCGTCTCTGTGCTCATACGGTCCCAGCCTCCAGACCGTCTACACCCTAGTACAGGTGCTCCTAGGTAAGCCCTTGATTCTATCTATGGCTCCTTGTTTACTATTCAGTTGATGATAGCAGTGCATGCCCTCTTTGTGTCTTTTTGCCTTGCAACTCAAAGGACCTGGAGTCCTTAGAAAAGATTTTCTAACCTCCTTTACATCCATTTTAACACTGCCGGTTTTCCATGCGGTGTAGTAGAGCATTGTTTGGCTATGCACACTGCTGTATACCCGGCAGTGCCTATTCCATTGTATGGTATGCATTGGTTGGAGCCTCTTATGTATACGTATCTGTGCCTCTTCTATCCAGTCCTAATCTTGTTCTCATTACTGTTTGTATCCTTCCATTTTCCTCTGTTTTAAATTTTAAATCTTGGATTGCTGCTGTAGATAGGGTGCGTTGCAGCCTCCCCCCGGTTTTCTCTGTGGGCGCATTTGTGTCTTTCTGGATGAAGATTAGGGGGTTGAGCTGCTTCGTTGGCCCTGGTGCACTATGCAGCATCCCATTCAGAGGTTTATGATTACTTCTGAATGAAAATAGTTTTTCAGTTAATCCCCATATTCACAAATCTGTTTACGGTTTCAGCAGATTTGGCGGCTCATAAATCCCCTTACAAACGGGGTCAAGACGCTATAGTACAATTTCAACACGTTACTTCATCAAAAGAATTCCCTCACGATAAAAGGTATTAACATTTTCGTTGCTCTGAAAAAAATTCTTTTTATTTTTCTTTTTTCTTTTTCCTTTTTTTTTTTTTCCTCCCTTACTACATACTTGTCGGTTCCATTTATAGTTGGTTGGCGGGTGCACAGCACCATCATCCTCGTTGTGACGCAGGTGTTGGACTTACGGCGGAGGCTTGGCTTGCAGGCATGGTTCTGAGCAGTAGGAGGTGATGCATGTCTAATATCAATAATATTTTTTCTTGGTTAATGTTCGGTTGAACTTTTTTAAAATACTGCATGTGATATTTTTCTATTTAACTCTGTATACATTGTTACATTGTTATATTTCGATTGTAGTTATTTATCTTTTGTTTTTTACATTAGAATGGTACAAAGAATGTGTCGTTTGTAGTCCCTGAGGAAGCCTTTGCAGGCGAAACATGTCGGACATCGACACACATTTGTAAAAAATTCTTCGCAATTTTCTATGTATCTACTTGTACTCCTGCTTTCCTCTATTGCATGATGTTTTAATTGTCAATACTACACTAGCACAATTGTGTGCTATTTTAATACAAACAAATAAAATTTGTAATTTTACTTCCTCTTTCTTTCTACTGTTTAAATCTACCAAAGACAAATATTACAAGCTTTGCACCGCTATAGTCCCCCCCATTAACCCAAACACCCCTTTTCCCTTAGGTCCCATCTCTTCCCCTTCCCCTTCCATCCCTACCCTTCCCCCCCTCCCCCCCATTTGTCTTTTCCCTTATTGTTATTGTTCCTGTTCTTCTGCGTACCATATGTAGGGATGTTTTACTCTCCTCCCACTGAGAAGCATACTGAGTACGCATATTTTCTTTTCATCTTTACACTCCTAACTAACCTTTCCCTCCATTCTCTCCTTCCCTCTTACTTACTCCCCCTCCCCCCTGAAAGGGGTAGCGCCAACCCCACTGAATGCCTTATGTATAATCCTCATGTCTTATCTTATGCTTTTTATGGTAATATGAACAATGTACAGGAGAGAGGTGTTCCCCCCTGGCACTATGTGCACAGCCACCCATCTCATAGCCCATTTTATAATCCTCCATGGCTCTAAAAAAATTTTTTTGGAGGGAAACCCTCGCATCCAAATGCGACATAATATGCATACAAGAGACACACTTTAATCATAGTAACCCCCCCTAAATGTACACACCCTAAATTTCCGTACATCT